>CATQJL010000223.1:11332292-11669554 GCA_958299035.1 Cylicocyclus nassatus
AAGCAGTGGTATCAACGCAGAGTACTGGGTTGAAGAATGAGCACTTTTCTGTTCTGCGTATGCGACAATATGTGTGTTCTTGCGCTCGTCCATTTTCTCTTCGCTTTATTTTTACAAGGAAAGGGGCTGAGAATGGCCAAAAAGGAAACTCATCAGAAAACAAGAGAAAAATCCCAATTTATACAACTTCAGAATTGCTCCTACTCCTTAATTCATGGCGAAAAGCGCTCATTCTTCAACCTCGCTTCGAGCTCGAAGTTCTGCTGATCAAAAAAAAGGAGCAGGGTAGAGGAATAAGGCCAAAATGAGAAAAATTTGGAAGAAAAACCGTTGAAAATGGTCAAAATTCTCCAACTCCCGCCGTTCAAAACGCGTGCGGGGCGGCTGCAGCGCATGCAGCGCAGTTGCAGTTCCCGCACAGTTCCCAGCACAGTGCGGGAACATTGCGGGACTGCGCGGGAACAGTTCCGAAACATGAGAATCAGTATGAACCCAGCCTTAGGAGCCGAGCTGGTCTGATAGATTACATTTCGTCATCGGTCGATATCGGTTATCGATTTTTTGCAAACTTTGAGTTACAGGTGTAAGAGTTGGCACAAGGGGTAAGCAACAGTATGCGGCATAAATTATCAATTTACATGTGTATATAAACATAATATCTGCAATCAGAGTCATCTGTAACCATTCGCGGCGATATTTGGCCAAAATATGCGATCTTAAAATTTCGAAAGTTTTTCATGAGGACGTGAGTTCGTCAGCTCACAGTTCGGCGATCAATACAGGTAAGGGCCTAGTTTAAGCATGCTCTAAGAGCACTGCCTCTAGTGATTTCAAATTACAAGAAGGAGCAGGTAAGTTGTCCAACAGACACGCGCAAAGGGCAGACAAACTTAGGAACTTGCGCAGTATCGCAGCATTCCTCTCAGCATAACTCTGCCAAAAGAACTTATGCTGCACAGAAGGCACTATTTCTGTAATCAGCGAGTCCGAAAACCTCTATGGGCCAAGTTTCCGGTCAATCCAAGATCATCAATATTTCAGCCAAAATCCGTCGGCGAGCTTTAGAGCCTGGAAAGAGAAAAAATCAAAGAGCCCGCATTCCTCGGAAAACTTGCGCATAGGGGTTATTTAGCCTGCTGAACACGAAAAATGCACTTGCTTTGCAAATTAGCGTCTTACGGTATGGTTACGGTAACCAAAATTTGAGAGACATCGATTTTTTTCAAAATTGAACGGCCCATCTTTCACTATGGAAAGAGGATCCTTTGCTGAGTGCTAGTACATGATAATCTACGGGGACACCACTACTGAACCATGTTTACATGGATCGTCCATGTGTGTTCTTCACTGAGTTACACCACTACGAATACCCGTCCTCACACAAAAATCGAGCAGATTGAAAACAGAATAGTACGGGAGTACAGTATATCAGAAGATTCATCTTGACAAGCTGAGCATCATGCTTCCTTCGGATTTGTATTTTATGCAATTTGAAGGAAGTTATGAAGAAAAAACGAAAAAAACGCGGATCGTCAGTTTTTGCGTTTTCTGTCGAATAATTAGTGTGGGTACTGTAAATTCACGTAAAAATACACGCTTACTATGGCCCTATTTAACTTATAGCCTACGCAGGTGTTAGTACTCATATACTTAGGCATGTAGAGCGTTGGTGAGCGGATTTCAGCTACCTCTTTTGGGTTTTTAGCTGCAGATTGAGTATACAGTGCATTCATGAACAAAAGTGTGTAGAATGAACTGCTCAAATAAGATTGAACGAGGCCGCGCAAGGCTAAGCACAGATAATGCCTGGGTAGGCAAATATCCTTTCCTTGAATGAAAATTACCCTTATTTCAGCAGTTTGCGAAGTCCGCTGTCACCACTTATATGCTTAGTCGCACAGAAGTATAGAGTTCAAGATCTATCATCGGGTTGAGGAAAAAATGGTTTCAACTGTACTTATTCAGATAATGATATCTGATCTGAATTCAAAAAAAAAAGTTTGAGGAAGATTGGCCCTGATACACATTAATCCCTTGCTTTTGAGGTGTACGAACAACTTGACAACTTTGGAAATAACGGCCAGTGAGATCCCCTCATGCGAACATCACCCCATTATCAATCGTACCAAAGTGGGGGGGGGGCACCCGAGAATGGGTCGCGAAATTTTTGAAAGTTACTTACATGATTTATAAAAATGTGCAAGCGATGTTTATACTTGTAAATAGTTACATAATTTCTAAAAATATTATATTCAGTCCAGCCTTGCAAATGGATTTTTTGGGGACGTGGGCCGCCACGCCTCTTTTCTCGAAAATCGTGAATACGCCACTGTCCTTATCAATAGCTTCGAGATTATTCGACACAGTAAGTGCAACGGATTTGTGCGTATAGGGTGATGCAACAAAAGAAAGGTTGTATAGTCCAGAGATAGCCAACACTTTCATTTGAATACCCTTGTCATGAACACATAAATGAAACTAGTAAGCATTACGAGTCTCACGCCGGCATGGAGCGGGACCGTCAAACGGTATATTTGATCACGCAGCGATGATCACCCTCCTTTCAATTCCTCCGTTCTCCGCTTCACTTCGCCTCATCATCCCGAGTTTTCCTTTTTGCACGCATTTTTAGCGTCAACAAATCAGTTAATCGATTCAAGGGTCCAGTGATTGCTTTCGAAACTAGCCTAGGTTCTTCGAGCTTATTTATAGGGGAAAATTTAGAGCAATCAGCCTCTTAAAGAGACCTTGATTGGCAACATACATCCTTAAGATTTGTAAAAAAAACTCTGAGTTATAAACTTACAGATGTAAGGAGACAGCATAAAATTTGCTTTGCAGCCAAAAGTCGGCTAAGCACTGTATCGAACGTAGCCTTCATACGATTTTTTTAGCAACAAAATGCTGCTTTTCGCCTTTTCTACAGTATAGATTTTCGCTTTTTACCAGAATAGACTATTCTATGTTCTTTTTATATTCTCCCTGTACATGAAAGTGCTGTGACTGCGACGCGCTCCAGCCACATGCAATGTAAGGGCTATAAGAACAGGTTATATTTGTGGTCAGAATTTTTTAGTTTAAACCTTTTTTGAGACCAGAAGACCGTCCATGTTCTGCGGGAAATGCAGCGCTGTTGCATCCATCAAAGACAGTTTCAATGAAGGGAAGATGAGAAAGAAAAAACATTGAGAGTGAAAGAGGAAGAGGGGCCGCTCAACCCGCAACTTCGCGCTCATCGCGGATGGTCTTTACTTCGAAAAGAATTTTGAGAGCAAGTCGCCAGCAAGCATTACATATGCTTCCAGTTTTTGACTGTTTGTATTGAGAAATGGAGCAAAAAAGGAAGAATTTCAGATTTGATTTACGGTCCTTTTCAGGCAAGTGACTACAAATTAGCGAGCTTTATGAACGTGAAAATGCATAGAAATGTAGAAGAAACTAACTTTTACATAATATAAGGAATGTCATCTTTTTGTTATTTATTAGACTCGAGGTCCATCAAGAAATAAAAAAATAGCGAATGGCAAGTACCAAAACACATATCGTATCTACAGGTTGCTGTAGATCCTATTACTGTTAGGTTGTTGCAAAGGTCCTGTCGTTTCATTTTCAAAAATTTGTAACTCCGCGAAATTTCAACGGATTTGCTTGCTTGTAATTTTATTAGAAAGAACTAGTCTTTCGCTTTCAAATGCTGCTCTGTGGATCTTCTGTTTCACATTGGGTGCGGAGATAAAAATGGAAAACTAAGACCATGTAAACTTTGACCATTTTAAGTTAGGTCACCAAAAATCTGGAATGCTGCAGAGAAATCTGAAATCATCAGTACATATGTTTTTTGACTTACCCTTTGCAACTGTGAAAAAATTGTGCTGTTTGGACGTCTCTGTGAGAAGTTATGATTTTCGCGAAAATTGACAAATTAATTAATTTTGGCCTTTTCCATAGCAAACTCGATATTCATAACTTCTCACAGAAACGTCCAAACAGCGCAATTTTTTCACACTTGCAAAGGTTAGGTCAAAAAACATATGTACTGACGATTTCAGATTTTTTTGCAGCATTCCAGATTTTTGGTGACCTAACTAAAATGGTCAAAGCTTATATGGTCTTAGTTTTCCATTTTTATCTCCGCACCCAGTACGAAACAGAAGCTCCGCAGAAAAGCATTTGAAAGCGAAAGACTTATTCTTTCTAACAAAATTACAAGCAAGCAAATCCGTTGAAATTTCGCGGAGTTACAAATTTTTGAAAATGAGACGACAGAACTTTTGCAACAGCCAATATTACTATCATGGGAGACGTTCTCCTTGTAATTAGTAGTTTAAGGAAGAAACACGGAAAAGGAGAGCAGTCCAAGTCCTTAGTATTCCAATACTTGCGCGCAGGCATTGTGGACTACTTTCTATTTATGAAAATGTTGAGCAGCTAAAAAGTAGGGACATCGCGATTTGGTAGAATTGAGGAGTATGGTAAATCATTTGCCCAAAAACATCACTTAGCTCAGCTTCTTCGACTAACGACTTGTAAGAGAACTAATACATCAAAGTGGAAGCTTTCATTCTGGAACATATCAAACTGTCGGTCTTACATCTAAAAAGATGATAATACATATAATATCTCTCTGCCATAAACTAATGGTAAATAATCCACACCGCACGTGCACGCTTGCTCTTTGTTTACCTGTTTTTTAATGCATCTTTTTTTAAATTATAAGGGTATTCCGACACGATATATATTATTGAACTGGTCCTCATTTCAGTATCCACCTGATGAGGAATATTGAATTGCTAAGGAGGCCGGTTGCTGTAGAAAGCGCCACACTGAAATTTCAATCAAAATTCTTGTACAATGGACTAGTAAATATTTCTGCTCTAGTTCAAAATCAAATTCATCTGCAAAGTGACTATTGAAGTGAGGTCACTATATCGAAACAGTGATGGACAGGCTTCAACATCATCTACCAACGATAGTTTTGTGAAAGGCACGTCTCATATTTTTTGGAACGAACAATTTGGTTTTAGTTTTGAGTCCGGAGCCAGTGAATAATTCATAAGAGAATGCAATGTAACGATGTAATATTGCGACTAAATGTCATTTTTCCGATGGATTTTGTTTTATGAAATGTCGGCGCCTAAGAACACTCATTCACATTTCATCTATATCAGTATGCATGATCTTTCATTACATGAGTAAGCCAGAAAGTGAAGCAATTCTTAAGGAAGCAAAAAGAAGAAGGAAGTTGTTCTATTCAAAGATTACCTGTGTAAAAAACAAAAAGGATTGCTATGAATTCGAAAATAAGAAGTTCTCTACGAGCCGTCTCATGTTATGAGTTAGCAAGAACTACAATTTGTTCTTGAGCATGCAACCATTCTTTATTGCATTGCTCATATACCATTGCTCTTTTGCTTTTCGTAAATATTCGACTAAATTAAAAAAGTTTCCTTGCTTTGTCATTTTGTATTACTCATGTAATATATGCTCTCGGCTCCCGCGCTTCTATAAAAGACATTGGCAGGATGTTTTGTACAAGCACCTTTGCGAGATGTTTCGTTTCCTACGTTTTGTTTTGCTCTGCATGGTGATTGCAAATCCAGATATACTCAATTGACAAAAACATTTTCCTGCTTCAAGGAGAGTTTAAGCGATTCTAGCGCACTAATTGAGAAGCTGGCAGAGTTCCTTGAAATCGACTGTGATCAATCTTTCTTTCTGATAAATTCTTGGATCTTCTCCCGCTGGCATCCCAAATTTTCCACATGGTACCAAAGTAGAACTCACAGTTATCCTAATAATTGATTTTTGATCGAGGCAAACGTGCAAAGCTTGACAATGCAAAAAGTAAAAATAAAAACTTCTGAGCATGTTTGAGAAGCAAAAGCAAATGTTATTTAGCATTCCTTCCATAAGTACCACCACCTTACATAATTCTCCTTTCGCGCTCCTTTGGCGCTCTTGTAAAGCATAAATTGCTTTTCTACCATGGGTCAAAGGCAGTAGATGGGAGACGTTGCGGCTGCGCCAATGGAAGGAATCTCAGGAACATAATGCAACCACTCGTAATTGAATTACTATGATCAGTGTAGGACTCTGCATGATCGTGAAGGTTGGTGAATTTCCACCCATTGCTCGCGCATTGAATTTCAATAGCTTTATCCCCCCCCCCTCCCCCCCCCCCTCAAAAGCTTTCTTTCTATCAAATGTTAGCTTTCTTGAGGCGTTTCTGGAAGCACAGAATTGTTGAATTGGTCTGAAAGCTTGTGACATTCCGCGTGAGCAACAATACAACCTCCAACATACCGACATTGGAAATTATGCAGAGCCTTTTAGCATGCTAAAATTCGGTGGCAAATCTACATATTTGTACAATGAATGCTCTCAAGAAGCTGCTTTCGAAACATTGTATGACGTTTGCTAAATATATAGTCATTAAAACGTAAAATCTCTATTATGTTGGTTGTTACAAATAAAATGTACAACTGTATGGTATCGTTAGAAAGGATAAATAGAAAAAACGGATGGATTTAATTGAGCGACAACTATTACCTAATTTCCATGCGTTCAAGACCACCCTTTTCAATTTTTTTGGCGAGCTGCTCAGCTGCTTCACTGTATTTTGAAAAGAAATCCTTAGGGTGCCTTCATACCGCGCCGTCAGCAGCCGCCAGCAGCCCGTAGCCGTCGCTGGCCGTTTTTGTTATAGAAGCGCAAAATCACCAAATTCTTACTATTCCGAGGGCGCCCGCCCACGCTTTCCATCTTCCACGCTTCTTTCTTCCTATTGCCGCTAATGTGCAGTTCCACAATAACACATTACAGAGTTATTCAAGATAACCGCCGGCCAAGGATATGATTGAAACAGAAAAACACTTAAAAAATAACCTCCAAGAAACTTTGGCAAAATATGGTTGAACTGCGAGAGCGAAAGTAAGCGCCAGGATAACCAGTCTACAGCAACAAGATTTTGATTATTTTGCGCTTCCATGAAAAAGCGGCTAGTGGCGGCTGAAAGGCTAAAAAGCGGCTAGCAAACGGCTGCAGGAGGCTGTAACTCCACCTATTTCAATAGCAAACTGTATCGCGATAACTGCCTAGGCTGATCAGCCAGTTGCCGCCAGAATAGGTGGAATTACAGTCTCCTGCAGCCGTTTGCTCATTTTGGGGTGAATCCCTCGCCCCGCCTCCACAGCAATCTACAAGTTCCGGAAACGCCAAAAAAGCACTTTTTTGAATTTTCAAGCGCAGAACCGGATTCAGTTGGTCCAGAAGGCCATGTAATCGTGAAAAGCCTGCACTCGCAATCTTCCCGAGCCACTGCTTTAAATAACCTTGCTGCCGCTTGCCTCACCGCTCAGTTAGTGGAACTCTAGCACTTTCTATTTTGGGCAGTCCTAATATGTCCATTGATGGCGGATTAATAAGCTTATGATATTAATATTTATTTTTAAGATTTTTGAACCAAGAATAGGTGCAGTTTCGATTAGAAAGATGCCGGAAAAGTACCGGCGCTGTATCTGAAAGTGACATGCCTCGACTGAATCTATTGTTTCAGTTGTGAAAGGTTTACTTACATAAAGTAATAGGAGATGCTTTGGTCAACACAAATTTTTTAATGTATGATTTCGATCAACCTAATCGCAAATGTTCTTCAGAATTTATGACCTCTATATGGATTAACAAAAGAGAGACTTAACTCGATGTCTTCCTACAGTATCGCTCACTTTGCAATCAAACACTTTTATGAGTTTCGTCTTTCAGATATGAATATAGAAGTTTTTTATGTTTGATATCACCTTTTCTTCAATTCTCGCAAATTCTGATAAAAGTTAACACATAAAAGTTGGATGGGAAATGGTGCATCCTATAATATGCGTTTGATATCGTGTAAATTCATAGAGCTAAAAGAATATCGGTAATTTATTTCTTGAATGTCTTTTTGAACATTTCTGAGTCATCACATTTCTTCCAGAATTCTTTTAGAGTTTGCTTCAAATCGTTTTTTTTCTGATGATCGAGGCTTTTATGTATGTTAAAGTGCTCAGAGAGTATTTTTCATCATTCTTAGCAATTGGTCTAGGCAACGCTCTCGGATCTGTATAAAAGACGATACTTCTCAAACACTCCAACAAGATGTCTCCTTTTTTGCCAATTCTGCTTTACATGGTTTACTGAATATGCCCTGATTGCTTTCGTTGATTATTCTAGAAGTGCCACATCTGTGTGTATAAAATAAACAGAATAATCGTTTAGACAACATATGTACATTCACTTTCTTTCAAAATACATGTACATATGTTAGAATATACATGAGGTGGCACATCGTTACACAATCCGTTTTTGAATAAATGAATAAATAATTAACTCATTCTTTGCTTAATATATCTTCCACCTACTTAATACACTTGTGCTTATTTCAGCATTATTCATTAACGCATTAACAAAGCAAGCATCAATATTTGAAATTCAAACCACTTTCTAATAATCTAGGAAAAGTCAACTCCCACCAAATTTCCGCTTTTCTACAGTATTGCTTCATTGTGGGATCAAACACTATTATTACTTAATTTTTTCAAATAAAGAAAGTCGACGCGTTCAAAGGCAACGTCTCGCTGAAATTGATGTTGCGAGGGTCTACAAGTGGGGGCCAATGCTCAAGTCTGACTCAATTCGGCCCCCTCCGTCCCAACATTGCTCCCAAATAGCCGCAAACGGGACCTTCCCCGCCCTGGCAACTCTTTGGTTTCTCTTTCTTCTCACAACACGTTCTTTCAAGCGACAACCTCCACGGTGATGTGCCTGTTTTTCCGCAGGAGGCTAAAGTAGAAAAGCACATCTCATCTGAGTTGCCTGCGCGGAGGCTCTGAAGCAGGTTTCCACAAAAGAAGGGCAAATTTGAAAAATGGGATCATGATTTTTGGTAAGACACTGCCTTTAAGGTTGAGTTTTACCTTCCCTTCAGTTCCTCACAATTTCAATGAAAGTTAACACATAAAAGTTGGATGGAAAATGGTGGCACATCCTATAATATGTGTTTGATATCGTGTAAATTCATAGAGCTAAAAGAATACCGGTAATTTGTTTCTTGAATGTCTTTTTGAACATTTCTGAAGTCATCACATTTCTTTCAGAATTCTTTGAAAGTTTGCTTCAAATCGTTTTTTTTTTCTGATGATCGAGGCTTTTATGTATCGTTTATTCGTTGACCGTAACGACTGCTGACCGCGCGGCGACCGCTGCGCGTGCATGATGTTTTCGTAGAAAAGATGAATAGAAAGAAAACAGAGGATTCTTCTCATCTTTATAATGTAGAAAAGAAACAAAGAATTCTTCTCATCTTAAGCCACGGTCCAACTTGTCACTTTTTCGCAAGTTTAGAAGGCACGCGTTGCAGTCGCCACGCGGTCGGCAGTCCGTACGGTCAACGAATGAACGATATGTTAATGTGCTCAGAAAGTATTCCTCATCATTTTTAGCAATTGGTCTAGGCAACGCTCTTGGATCTGTTAAAAGACGATACTTCTCAAACACTTCATCAAGATGTCTCCTTTCTTGCCAATTCTGCTTTACATGGTAAGAATCGCATACTTTTGAATAATTAGACCAATGCAGATCTCGAGGCAGCCATTAATATTTTGCTTCATCAAATTTTTTCATTCTACCAGATACTTGGACAATCTCTCGGTGAAGTGTTCCAATGGACAGAGAGAGACAAAGTAGAAATTATAATCAAATTCAAGGACTATGCCAGAATGTCCAAAACTGGCAATATTGGCAGACTTGTAAGACATTCATCCACGTTGTTTTGCCACTGAATTCCAAATTATTTGAGCTCGGTGATTATGGCAACAAATATGGTCTGCATTGGGATGAAATGGATGTGACTGAAGGAGAAAGATGTAAAAATGAAACAGATTTGGAAAGATATCAAGCTTACATTATGGACTGTAACGAGGTGACATTATAATTTCAGAAATACTCCAGAATTTTGCATGTTTTTCAGTTCCAAAAGTACTTGTACAGCCTCAAACCACGCAGATACAACATCGAGATGGTCCACGTCATCTGCGACCGTATTGCTGCCACGATTTGCATGGCTAGATCTTGCTCGCCGAGTGAGTACAAGAAGATGGCCATTGACAGTTATGATTGCGTTCACCGCGAGGAAGGAACGGGTGGAGGATCAGGGGGTTACCCCTATTATCTCACTACTCACCCCTATTGGTATCCTACTCACTAGTAAAGTTGAAGGGCAAGCTTTTGATTCCGTTGCAGTGATATCGCATGTGGATTATGCGAAATAAACCTGTTACAGTTATAATAGTTCTAGTTCTACATGAACCCAAGAATGTAAGCAAAATTCAGGGTAAGCGGAAGTTTGCCAATGCAAAGCTGCTTTCGTTCTATTCAAATAATGCGAGCTTAGAACAGAGTGTCTACCCATGCGTTGAGTACAATGGTAGCCAAAATGCTGCAAATGCCAGGATTACCTTCTTCCATCGCTCTCTAGGGGAAAAACAGGTTGAAAAAAAAAACCTGAATGCAGTTATAGAACGAGCTGCAACACCATGTATGTCGCTCCCCAATGTGCCGCTGACTGGAGTACACAAATTAAGAAAATTTGACTGCACTAAGTTAAGAATGCCTATGGCATGTTACTAGCCACTAGAGTTAAGGTAGGAGAACTATTTTTCTTAGCGAAAGTACAGGAGCAATCACAAATCACAACTTACTACTCTTTAGAGCTCGTCAACGGTAGTGAACATTTTTCAAAGAACATGATCATAAATTTATTACTCATTCAAAAAATTACTCAAATTTGCTATACAGGGCTAATATCTACAAATGGGAACCGTTCAGCAATCGATTACTGCTTAGGAGATGATAGTAACTAGATTCTAGAAATTTCGTTCGCATAATGATTACATTCTCAACAATACTCGTGGCGCTTGCGCATAACCAGAAAGCATCTCACTCAGTCCACTTTGCGGCATAAAGTGGCTCGTACTGCAGCAATTATAGACCTTTAAGAATGGTTCTTCATTTTTTTGAATAAGGAAATATCTACTCATTATTGAATTTATCCTATAGGCTATTGCCGGACGAAGCTGAAAAACACAGGAGGGGGGAGGCGTTTTTATCAGCTGCAATGCGCATGAGAGGGAGGGTTCACAGCGGTGAACAAAAGGCTCGCCTGGTTCGCCCCCCCCCCCTCAGTTAATATTGTTTTGGCGCCATGCGGCAATAACCAGCACCTTGCATGGAACTGACCCCTCAGAAAGCGGGAAATTATTTTAACACGTTGACGACCGCGCCATTTTGGGCGAAACTCCCACTAACGTCCTTCGCGCATTTGGTCCGTGCATACGCGCGGATGCACGAAAACACTATGTGGGAGTCTTTTTGTCACTTATTAATAAACATGCGAACTTTGTTCAGACATACAGGTATATCACAGAACCTTACCAGGACTTACACAAATCAAGGTTTTTGCATCGATTTTCCCTCCAATAATCCATGCAATGGCTATATCTGAGGAATCGCTCTTCGAGAAAAGCGTTGTAAAACCAGATGTTTTTTGTCTGATTCATCTTTGTTTGATTTCAAAACAGCTATACAGAGTTTTCACCTTCTCGAGAAAACGTAATTAGCATGTATTGACTACATCAAAAACGTACTGATTACCCAATTTTGCGGCCAAAACTTCTGAACAGCTGCCGCGATGCCCTGTGTTCTGTAAGACAATCAGGTCACTAACAGTATTACTGCATAGAAGTTACCTTAAAACTTTTCGTTTGCACCTAAAAAATTAGCGTGCATATGCGCGGATGCACGAAAATGCTAAACGGGAGTCAGGGCGTGCATACGTGCGGATACACAAGGTCGTCAACGTGTTAAGGCACAGGATGTTTCTAAGCTCATTTATCATAGAAACTGCAAAATTCAAAACAGTTAAACTTGCAAGACTTATATCTAACAAGTGAAAGGTCAGAAGAAGGCTATTTTCAGCAAGCTGTCAATGGATGCAATACAGAACGCTGATACCAGATTTACTTTCCTTAAAGGCAGTGTCTTACCAAAACTTGGTTGCGGAGAATTTTGCGTCTTACAAGCCTACCAGACCCCGTTTAACAGTTGAGCGGCTCAAATACGTACGAATTTCTTAAAATCCCATTTTCCGGAGGATTTACGGAAGCAACTTGGACGAGTTGTGCCTTCTAGCTTCGACCTTCGCTACCGTGGCAGTAACACAATGGAGTTGGGCGCCAAGCGAAGAGACACGTTGAAGCGCGTAATGGAGGACCAGAGAAGTCGCGTACCAAATCCTTCCCCGCGTACCAATTTGAGCGCATTCTTCTCAGCGCAAAGGGTTATTTTAGTAGGACTTGTTGCAATGGCATATCTAGGAGGCCCTCTAGTAGAATGTGTGGAGATCCGCACTACCCAATTTTGGTGAGACGCTTGCCTTACTGCCAAACACATAAAATACACCATCATATCGCAAGGGAATCGTATACGGAAAGGGCAGATTGGTCGTACAAATCCGTGTTCGGCTTGATACTGAGCCAAACATACACATAGGTTGCTTTCAGTGACGCACCAATGGGGGGGGGGGTGCTCCTCCCCAAGAACAAGTCGCGAAATCTCTGAAATTTACTCGCATGGTTATTAAAAGTGCAAGAATCTGTTCTTGAAAATCATTAAAAGAATTTTCAGAATCTTTTGAAAATTTAAATTAGCCTTGTAAAAAAGGACTTTTTTAGATCTTAGGAGTCATGGGCCCCAAGAATTTTGAGAAGCACTCCAAAAAATTTTTCGGAATGCGTGGCTGAGACCACCCCCTCATTCAAAAAATTTTTGCCGCCCCTCCCCCACCTCGGACGGAAATCCTGGGACCGCACTGGTTCCTTTATATACAGCCTGTGTCAATCACATACAGTCGAGTAGATTTTTCGCTCAATATAGTGTGCTTGCAGAGAAGGTGAAATGCGGTCAAATTTGCGTGTGAGGAATTAGCTTCGACTGTCACTCCGGCCAATTGCGCGCGCAAACTGCCGGCAGTGCTGGCGCATGGGAACTATGCATGCGCAATGTAAGGGCCTTGCGTGCGGATCTCCAACTGAGCCAATTTGCATGCGAGCATACTGAACTTCGAGCGAAGCTCTGGCGAGCCGATTGCGCTTACGGAAAGGAGAGCACGTTGTTGGCACAGACTGTTCATGCCTGAAAGTGAGTGAAAGTGTATCCATGTGATATTCTGATATTTTGATTTGTACAACAATGATTGATTCAACGGATTTGGCGGCTGGAAGGTGGGGTTTCGAGGCCCATTCAAGGTTAGAAAATGATTAGAGAGCGCGCTTGCAAGAAAGGCACATAAATATCATTACGGGTGCAAGCGATCGCCTCCCACCCGTCAATCCCGATAAATTAGAGAGTATGCCAATTCTTGCAATAAAACATCTCGCATGGCTCTTTAGCAGATATGGATGACAGATTGGAGTTAGGTTTCTAATGTGTGTTAATTATCATTATGTACCATTTATATACATACCAGTGCGTCATCTCTGCTTCGAAGAGGTTCCCACTGGTTCTGTTATCTACATGCATGACATCCTTCTCCCATTTGAAGCTCACCGTTCAATGCTGGCGATCAGAAATTGATTGTAAACAACTTCCCATTTTTAAAACTTTTCCATGTTAGATCGGTAATTTTGGGAGAATGAACTTTTTCTGCGGAAGAACGATTGCGTGTTTAAATTGATTACTGAGATTATTTTGGCTTCAAATTCGCCCTATAGACAACTATCATCGTAAGCCATTTCCAGACCAAACGCCGAATGGACATGCTTGACGCGAAATTATTGAAGATCCGCGTTTTGGATCGGGTCGTCCTTGCGTGTGCGTGTGGTGAGCCTACATGTTGGTACCCTACGTTGTGCAAAATTTTGGCTCGAGACCTTGGCTGCAATATGCTTCATGTTACTCACCGAAAATGGGTTAACGCATGAAACTTGGATGGGAATGAATGACACATCCCATAATATGTGTTTAGTTTATAATTGTGAATGAACTCATAAAGCTTTAAGAGTTCTCAATATTATAAACCAGTGCGTCACCTCTGCTTCGCAGAGGCTCGCACTGGTCTCACTTCATATGCCTTACTCATTCTTGACTAATGGTGGCAATGATACTCACCGCGCAGTGCCGATTCTCGCGAGTAAAATGTAAACAACTACCCATTCCAAACGCTTTTTCATGTGAGGTCGGTGATTTCGCGTGGATGAAACTTTTCGCAGAAGAACAAACGCAGATTTGAATGAGTTTTTGAACTCTTCCTGGCTTGGTAGGTGCCATAAGGACAGTAGGCAACGTGAGCTACACTTCTGTGCAAAATTCTTCTCAATTGCTTGGGTAAAGTATGGCAAATTAACCATTTACGCAATCATTTCTTTTTGGCGTCGTTCTTGTAAAGTAGTAAACGTTTGTCCACTTTTTTGGACTAAAGTCCATGGCTTGCACATCAGCATGCCAAACACAACCCCGACTTTGCAAAAGGTAGTGATACGGAACCAATTTTGCTGGCCAGAACCCAAGTGGTTCCGTTTGACGCGCAGTTTTTGAGGATCCACCCAACAAAACCCCTCGTGCTTTTGCATGGTAAGCTCTTATGTTGGTCGCATGCAATGTGCAAAATTTGGGCTCAGCACGTTGGCTGGAACTCGCTCTACGAATTTCGTTACAGACAGACACACAGACATACACACACACAAAAACACGTAAACAACCTTAGCCCGTTATTATAAGTTACCAGTGCGTCACCTCTGCTTCGCAGAGGCTCGCACTGGCCGCCCTACTTTCCTATGCCTAACTCATTCTCGCATAATATGACATTGAAACTCACTGAGCCATGCAGGCTATCACGAATGATTTGTAAACAACTACTCATTCCTAGAGCTTTTTTGTGTGAGGTCGGTATTTTCGCGTGGATGAAACTTTTCCGAGAAGAATTAATGCGAATTTGGATCGGTCTTCAAACTTTTTATGGTCTAATAGTCACCATAACGATCATAATTACCGTGAGCTACATCTCTGTGCAAAAATCTTCCCAAACGATCAGGTAAAATCTTGGCAAATTGAGCGTTTATACAACTTATCCTTTTTGGCGCCTTTTCGTAAACTAATCAACTTTAGTTCAATTGTTTGGGTCAATGTCCATGGCTTGCACATTAGCTTGTCGAACATATCCATGACTTCGCAAAAAGTGTTGGTACTGGCCCAATTTTGCCGGTCAGAAGCCAAGTGGATCCGTTTGACGCGCGATTTTTGAGGGATCCACTCAGCGGATCCGCTCGTGCTTTCGCATAGTGGACTTTCACGCCGTTCGCATGCGCCGTGCAAAATTTGGAATCAGGACGTTGGCTGGAACACGCTCTACGAATTTCGTAACGGACAGACACACACACACACACACACACACACACACACACACACACACAAAAAAAAAAAACGTAAACATCCTCAGCCCGTTATTATAAGTTATGATAATGTTTGTGAGATTTCTTTATCAAAAATGGCAACATTATGAGGCATTCAAAATTCTATCATGACCTGACATATGGTAGTTTGCATTTAGGCGTTTTTTTCAATATAAGTCGACGCTTTGAAGGCAGTGTCCCGGCAGATTTTGCACCTCCACCTTTTTGCATGTTTTAGGCCTTTTCGCCACGTAGAATCCGAATTTGAGCTTTGAACGGGCTGAAAAGGCCGATTTTGGGGCATTTTCCTAACTCCAGAAAAGCAGCTTAGACGAGATTTTTGATGGAAAGTTGGGGGAGGTCCTCAGACGAAGATCCTGCCGCCTGTAATTCTTGCTTTGGATAGCATGCATCATGGGGGAGAGCGCTCGTGGGGTCCCGCGCCGAACAGGCGGGGAAGGCCGTCCAGCGCGCGCCAGTTGGGGTTGCGCGCGCCGGTTCAAGGGCCATTTTCTCGGCCCAGGGGGAACATCACCCAGCCGGAGTGCGCCTGGAGGGCGATGGGATGACCAGGAACCCCACCACACGTATGTCCCCCAGGACCCGAATCTGCCGGGACACTGCCTTTAATGTAAGCTAGTGTAACCGAAAAAATTCTTCACAGTTCCCACCTATTTATCTAAGCAACGCTCAAGATCTATATAAAAGACAATACTTTACAGAAACACACTCCAACAAGATGACTTCTTTTCTGCCATTTCTTCTGCTTTACATGGTAAGTGCCGCAAGTTTTGAATAATCGAAGTATAGCATATTTCTCAAGGTAGTAATGTGCTCTTGCCATTGAAGGTTTTCTTACTAGGTACTCGAACAGTCCTATGGTGACTTGTTCCAATGGACAGAGAGAAACAAGATAGAAATCATAATCAAATTGAAGGAATCTGCCAGAATGTCTAGAACTGGCAACATCGGCAGACTTGTAAGGCATTCACCAAAGTTGTTCTGCCATTGAATATCAAATTATTTAAGTTTGGTGGTATGGTAACAAATATGGTCTGCAGTGGGATGAAATGGATGTCACTGAAAGAAGATGTAAGAATGATGTAGATCTAGAAAGGTATCAAGCGTACATTATGGACTGTAACGAGGTAACATTATAATTTCAGAAATACTCCAGAATTTTGCATGTTTTTCAGTTTCAAAAGTACTTGTATAACCTCAAACCTCGCAGATACAACATCGAAATGGTTCACGTCATCTGCGACCGTATTTCTGCCACGATTTGCATGGCTAGATCTTGCTTGCTAGACGAATACAAGCAGATGGCCATTGCCAGTTATGATTGCGATTACTATTCAAAAGGGAATTCATTAGCAAAATATCTTGAGCCGTACCGTCGTTCCTCGCTCAGGTTAAACAGAAGCTCGCCAAATCCACTACAGTAATACATCATTCAACTAATGCGAAATAAACTTATTATAGCTGTAGTTATGCTTTTATATGCAAGTGACCAGTTTTTACTTTGCTAGGTCAGAATAGCGTGTATATGCATGGATATGAGTACGATGACAACCATGCTGCAAACGCCAAGATCATCCACTTCCATTGCTTTTCAGGAGGAAAACGAAGATGAAAAAATAATCTACTTGCGACAGTACAGTCTTCAAAAGCTGCAAATCCCAGTATGTTTCATCCCATTACGCCTCTCCCTGGAATACACACATTACGAAAAATTGGCCGCGCCAAGACTGGCGCGGTACGATGGTGCTAAAGATACGGTAGAAGCCTCTCCTTAGAAAGCACAAAGAGAACGCAACATACTTTTAGAAGCTTGCCAACGGTTATGATTTCCGGAAAATACGATCGTAGCTTCTTCTTTCATTCTAAGATTACTTTGATTGGCTTAACGCAGTTATTTTCCTGAGCAGTTTAAAAGTTAAATGAGACTGAAGTGACTAGTCTGAAAGCTCCGTTTAGGTGCTGATTACTTTCTCAGGAACTAACTACTTTTGACCCTTATGCATAGCTCTAAACTTATCTCTTCACTAGGTATCACTCAGTATCACTATGCAGCTAAAGCTCGCACTGCAGCGCTTGAAAAGGTTTTAAAAGAGAATATTTTTTATAAACCAAGGGCATACATGACGGTGCTAGAAAAAGGTGCAAAACGTAGAGTGCTCCAGCGCGTTCTTATTGGCTCAGAATGCATGAGGCGCAGAGTTTACAATGGTGGAGAAACGCCTCGTTTGCGGTCGCTGAACTAATACCAGTTATGCGACTTCTCGGCGGTAGTCTCTATCAATAGACTAGTAAGAAATAAAAAAATAGACTAGTTTAATCATTTTAAAGCTTAGACCTAGATATGTTTTTAGTCTCGCTCGTTACCAAGGTCATTCGAAATCCAGAGGAGTTACATATACAACTCATTATCTGACATATACAACTCATCATCTGCACTTTCTTGTCTTTCCGCGCAGATACATGAGTTGTGTAAATCCTCTGAATTTCGGATTATACCATGATTTTATCGGTAACGATTGAGCTTAGAAAGATTTGAGTAGTCTAGGTTTCAAGAAGATTTTGCACTTTCATAAAAGGTAGTCTATGTAAAGGCTACCGCTGAACGAAGGCGAAAAGTAGTATTTGGTTCAGTGACCGCAAGCGAGACGTATCTCCACCAATGCGAACTCTGCTCATGCGCTCTGCGGCTACTAAATATGCGCTCGCACCCTCCACGCTTTGCGCCTGCGAAGAATACTTTATCTTGAAATTTTCTCAAGCCTGCAATGCCAGCTTTAGACCTGAGAAGCAATACAGCGTGACACTGATTGTGAGTGGAGAGATACGTTTTGTTTCATGCTCCAGGGCCAGAAGTAGTTTTGTGTTGACAATGTAATCAGCACTGAACGGAGCTTTTAGAAAGACTGGTCACTTTTGTCCTATTGGAGTTTTCAGGTTGTTAAAAATCAACCAAAATAGTCTCATAATGAGAGATAATTCTAGGCTCGTGAAAGAGTTATTCGCAGGACTACAATGTATATAGTCGACTGCAAGAAATAGCCCATATCGCCGTAGCTTGAACGCCGCGAGCACGACTGCAACGCGGCTGCCGAGTACGGGCGCTATGATGATTGATGCGCGCGAATGCCGATGCTAGCCCGCAAGAAACACGCTTGCGTGCGCTCAGCCTGGGCGATTCGGTGCAGTCAACTATGCATGTGACTGCATACAGCACATGTATAAGCCACTATTTTCAGGTCTTTCAGGTGTTTATTCGAATGAACAGCGCAGTTACAGTCCTGCTCAAATAGGTGTCAATAAATTCGATACCTGCAGCGAAGGGGCGACATAACGCTGTAATATTGTGGCTGGAATCGCATGGCAATTGTATGCAGTCAAACTTTCGGGTGTTTTAGTTTCTAAAAGTTCGCTTCTCAGAAACTTCAAAGGCAGCGTCCCACCGGACTGGGGGTACCTGGCTCTCGTAATGATGTGATAGTAGACCCCCTACCTAAGCGATGACTGAAGTTCGGAGCAAAAAAGGGGGTCTACCAAGCCTGAAATTTGCTCCGAAAGTGGGCCGAATTTTACGGTAGGCTCGGCCGAGCGCGAGGTGCATGCAAGGTAGAGACGCAGAGTCGTTGCGGGTCCCTGCGCTCATGATGTGTGCGGTATACGCACTCTGGTCCTGCAAATCGATATTGCCGTGTGGGCGGCTTCCGGGCCTACCGTAAGATTCGGCCCACTTTCGGAGCAAATTTCAGGCTTGGTAGACCCCCTTCTTCGCTCCGAACTTCAGTCATCGCTTAGGTAGGGGGTCTACTATTACATCATTACGAGAGCCACCTACCCTCATGGTGGGACGCTGCCTTTGATAGTAAAAAATTAGGTCTGTTTAGATTAAATATGTTACATATCTTACATAAATAGGACTGGTAAGCGATGATGTTTTGAGATAAGCACAAAAAAGGAATCTACTCAGTTAAAAGAAAAAGAATGAGAACAATTTCTGTTGTCTATAGCAGTTTTCTCGTGATAACCGCCTAGTATTTACTTACAAAGCTTTTAAAATATTCAGCCTTTTCCTGCAGTACCTTACGAAATATTAGATAGGATCTTCTGCTCACTCCTATAAACATACAAAATAATTGAAAATTCTAGTCAGATTCGTCACTGTTAGTCACGCATATCGCAGCGAAATTGCCGAGAAACTTCTATAAAAGAGGAGGAGGATGATCCCGACAAGCGAAATGTTTCGTCTTTTACTAGTTGTTTTGCTTTGCCTGGTAAGTAAAAATTCAGTGTCATTTTGAGGTTTGCAGAGGAAGCATTTTTAGAACGATATAAAGATCTCAAATTACGCTATGAAAGACAACCTAATTTTTATCATACTCATTAACAGATCTTTGGGTCTTCTTCTGATGAGTCCTCATATTGGCCACAAGTAAGCAAAGTTGAGGTCACGGTTATTAGTCCTTGTTGCTATGTACGCGAGTCAGAGATCAAAAGACTTGTAAGTTTTTTGATTCTTATACATCTGGAAGTCGTCATGATCAGATTTATCGCTACGGTAGTCGCCATGGGATTACACCAGACAACATGCAGATTCGACTCGTTGAGGAATGCTATGGTAGTGACCATAAATATAAAACTATAGGAAAATTTGAAGTTCACATACCGCAATGCAACGAGGCAGGTGCATCTTCATACTGCAATGTATCAATTTGTGCTTTAGTTTCGAAAATATCTACTCAACGATGGACGTCATGAGCCCGGCTTAAGAATGGTCCATGTAAAATGCGATCGTGCGCACTACTCCCATTGCTTGAAATATAGCTGCAAAGAGATGGACTACGTTCACCTGGCCAACTGTGCGTACAATAACACGATATGAAAAGAACCAAAAAAATGAAGTTCCAAGCATGCATACTGACTACTGTTTTTTCTAGAAAAGGTAGATAAGCTTACATAGTAAAATTTCAAAAATTCCTTCAAGCCGTTTGCATCCCATGCAATCGAGCTGCTAAATTTACCCTAGTTATCAGAAACGACTTCAGATGTAATCTGCAGCATTGAATCCGATACATTATCCATGTACACCTTCTCGAAATTTATACTGTTTTCTGTAGTAAGAGTGGAAGGAACGTATGCTCGGACTACATGACAGTCCAAAAACTCTCAGTCCAGACATAAACTACTAGCGACAGGATAAATGGATAAATAGATCCTGAAAAACTAGGCCGTAGACAAGATCATAACTCCGGCCTACATAACTCCTACATACTTTAGAAACTGCATAGGACAAGTCCAGTCGCTTTCACTGGAATAAAGCCCAAACACAGTAGGCACCTAGTGCGTACTGTGTTTGGACAGCGTAGCTTCGAATGTTGAAGTGAACAGTGTCTTAAGCTGAATGGAACAAAACATTACAGATAACGCAGACAAAATCTCGGCTTATTGAAGGGAGTTCCGCAGAGACATTTTCTGTACAAAGAGTCAGAGTAATTTGCTTCAAAAATTTTTTTTCGCATAAATGCCGTCGAACTATGCTGAAGAGTTTAGCAATGAACCTTTACATTCAACAAGAAAAAATTTAGAGAACGCTGAATCCGCGAAGATTTTCGGGCCCAGTTGTAATCTAAGCAATTCCACCTAATTACACTCACAAAATATACAAGGTTGCAATATCCGCCATGATTGCGCAAGATATCCAAGCAATCCAGAAACCCCGTTGCGTGTAACTTTCATGAAAATTTAGACTCTACGTCATCTCAAGGATCTTCCACGTCTGAATAATTATATGAGATTCAGTTTCCAGTCTTCAATACGCGCCTAGATTGGTATTACTTTGTTCTCAGTTGTTTGATTATAAAAATTTCATGATTCTTGCGGTACCTGGTATTTGGTGTTTTCGGAGAGTAAACTTTGATATATTGTGCGTCTATGGGTTTGCAAGCGTATTCTTTGTTCTTTTTTGCATGCTTAAAAGACTTTCCTGCAAGATGTTCATGCACCTATTATGTGAACGTAACTTAAGTTACTTCGAAAACGTAACTTAAGTGGTTTTTTCACAGTTTGAAAGTGTCATTGGCTGAGATTCTTGCAAGCTTCATGACAAGGAAGCAGCACGTGGAAGGCTGTATAACGCTTACACACTTGCCTGATGTGATTATTAGAAAAATTAGATGAGCGCATACTCCTGTCTCAAAATTGATGTTTTATGCCATGTAATTCACACAAAATATTGAGAAACGTGGCGATCTATCGTGAAACCATGGAAAATGTCGTAAACCATAATAATTGAATTGTAAACATAGCAAGTATTGGCAAGTATCAATGACGAAGCGAGAGGTAAGTTCGATGTTTTTTGATTAGGAACCTTTGAGTAGCATGTGTTATTGTACGCTTGAAATACCACTACTTTCGGTGTATCCGTAAGTTTCGTAAGCTAGACAAGGAACAGAAACCGTACGATAGAACGGCGCCTCCTTTTTCCCCTTTTTTCAAGGCTGTTGTTGATAAAAATTACGAAAAGGATGGAAGGAACGACAGCGACGGAAAATCGAAACTGCCTCACTGCCACGAAAGTTTTGGACAATGCTAAAGACTACTGAGTACCTGCTAGGCCCTATACCAACACTAATTACATAGTTCGAATGGTACAACCCGAGTGTAAAAGATAAAGAAAATAAAATTGTTCATGTTGATTCGGGAGTCACAATGAAGTAAAACAAGAGCTGAGAGGTTTTGAAGCTTATAAAGGAACAAAAAAGAACCATCTTGTGTTCTGTTCTCAAAAATAGCAGTAGAAAGTGCACGATAGAATAAAAAAGTCCATAACACTGTAGATGTATAACAGAGTCAGCAAATAAGGAACTATCAGAACCAACTTGTCTTCTGCTTTCAAAAATTAGTAATCTATCTTGGTCTCGTTGTTTTGGAAAAGGGCACTTGGTTTTTAACAACCAGATACAAGATTGACGTTTCAAACCCGATCTTGCTTGAGCCATTTTCTAAAATTAATTTTCATTGCACTAACAATAACCGGTAAACAAATGATTTGATTAAGACGCACGCATAAGATTATGCTACCAAACTTGGAATGTAGGCGGACGGGTCAAGAGAAACAAACTTCGAAAAGCTATAGAAAATTTATGCGAATGAAAGCTGCAGTTTGCTTTTTTTCTATCTCATGCCACTGAAAAAATGAGAAAGTGACTTATTTGTTCTCGACGATATGGTCCGTGGTGTGTATATGGTTAGTAGGGAATAAGAAATAAGTTCGATATTGAATGTGAAACTCATGTGAACAAAAAACGTGCCCGCCTTCTTTTTCAAATAGCCTAAAAATGCCACCCTAAGGCCACCCTGCGGGTGACGATACTTTCTCACGTAAGTTTTTCAAAGAATGTGCCATACGTTCAATGTTTACTATACAGTACAATGGTTTTGAGTCCCTTCTTATAAGAGCCCGAAATAGCAAACGAGTCGCATCCGTACAAAAAGAAAAGCGCTCCAATCGGATAGCCTGCATAGTACGCGATCAAGGGTGAAACGGTAAAATTTGAAGTGATAAAAACGTATTCGTTTTGCAGGGGTCCATTTGCCACTCTCGTGCCGGACCTCCTTCAGCTTTCACGAAAAAAGGTTATAAAGTGGGTAGGGTACGTTGCTATCATTGGCGTTCTGAAGTGCAGAGAGATAATAAGCATTTGACACCGGGAGATCTGAGGTAGAGGCTTCAAAATGACGCTTTTAGAACTCCACCTGAAAAGTTCCGCGATTTCACCAGGCACTTAAGATGACGTACACTGGACATACTACTCTAATTTTACGAGTACGAGACACACCTTTTCATTAATCTACGAAAAGCTTGCCCGCACCATTGTGCCACGCAAAATGGTCCCTCTCCCACACAATTCCTTCAGGTAAGCAGCAGCACGATGGAGAGTCTTTCGGTCGCGAAATTCTTCAGTGTATTCATGGCCGAATTAAAAAACGTTGTGCTCGTGCAATAAGGGTTTTTAAAAGCGGAGGACGAGGCAATTCTGGGTACTTTTCCGTTATCCTAACCGGGCTTTTCAAAGAATGATATTGCTTCTATCCTTGTGCCATATTTTGTCCCAAATTCAAAGAAAGAAGTGCCAACTTTCTGTCACGTTCAAAAAAATTTGGCATGTCATCTACATGTTTAAAAGTTTTACCAAGAGTTTGTGTTACCCTATCTAGCGATGTGAGTTCAATCTGTTTTCTAGTTGATTTTGACCTCATTTCGATAAAACAGTTTATATAGTGAACACTGTCATAATAATAACGGCATACCATCATCGATGAACAGATTAGACTTGCTCAGGATAGAGGAGTGCAATATAATTCCATTCAAAAGGCGAAATAAGCGGCAGCAAGGTATTTAGAGCTATCATTTATAGTCTTTTTGGCTAAATTCGCATGGCGAAAAGGGTTTGGAGAGGAATACATTTTTAAACCACCGCTGAAAGCAAGCAAGTTGTCCTAATAGGTTCATGATTGTTTTGTGTTTATGTAAAACAATTAATTTGTTTCAAAATGGTCATAAATTTCCTTTTGTCTCACCGGAAATGATTTCGAAATAAACATGTCAAAATAGACCAAAACGTGCCCAATTTTTTCGTGACACGTGGCAAGGAGGCAGTCCTCGTAGAATCTATAAAAAATTATTCTCAGACTAAATAACGTATAATATGAGAGCCTTTTATAAAAATGGGTCCGGATAACGGAAAAGTACCCAATTCTGACAGTTCTCTATTCGCTGACGCTGCTATTCTACGGAAGTTATAATTTTTCCGAAAAAATAGTGAATGCTTGAAATCTCTTCTTTTCGATACAGATTTGAATCTCGTACACGCTTAAATTTTGTTCCATAACACGAGATGGTTTTGAGACTACTTCATTTCATCCTCCATTGTGCCGAGAGAATCTCATACGTGCACGTCGTCTGTTCATAAATCTACAACACATGTGTTCTGTATAACACAGGAGTCAAATACTCCCAATCAGGCGCTACTTCGCCTCAGGCTACAATACGGCCAAGGAACCACCGCTACATATGGTGCATCGGCCAAATAAGACCGATAAAGTGCTTCGCTTCTGACAGCAGCACTCGAGGAACGATGAAAATCTCGCCCTTCCTCAAACGACAACTAACATTCTCTAAGGAGCTCGCGGAACAGCTGAAAAAAAGTATGCGTGCCATGGTGAGAAAATCATTATTCCAGGTGACAATCAAAAGCGGCAAGATTTACGCGCTCAACATCTGGAGTCACTAGCGAGGTGCAAATTGGAAGTTCAAGATACCATGGAATCGCTACAGATGGATTACGACACTGATGGAAAGATGTGAGGAAGTTGAATCTGAAGCTGCCAAGAATTCAATGGCGGAGGAATGGGACGCGTTGGAAGAAGAGCTAAGATTTTATGAAACCATTTTTGATGCTAAAAAGTTTCTATATCTCTTGCAAAGCATGACAGATGATATGCTAAAGTTAGCGAAAGTAGGAAGTTCAAAGAAATTTTTGGATTCAAAGCTCATGAGTTGCATGGAAGATTCAAATAGGCGCATGAGGCAGTTGAGAGAAGACATGCAAAAGACGAAATTATCTATCGATGACTCACAAGCCGTCCAAGACAAACAGCAGAATCCCAAAGAAGCACAAATTCTCGCGTTGGAAGAAATGAAGGATGAAATTAAGGAAGTGATATACAAAGAAGACTCCTTTGGATTGGAACAGAAGACGGGAATTGACAACGATCGATGCTCTGTGGAGTATAAGTCCTTTCCCACTACTGATATTCTTTTGCAGGGGCCGGTCATGGCGCCTACGGTGCCACGAGCAGAGTTTGCAACGGCTGGTTTCAAAGCTGCTCTTCCACTATCTACAGCCTTTCGCTATCGCCTCTGGTCAAGAATTCTGAACATACACTCTGCAGACGTGACTCGTTCTATTCATCAAACCCCGCTACTGGATCCAGATAAATGGAAGCAGTTTGATGATAGACTAAATTTCTAATTTGTACCCAACCTTCTACATTGCTTGTTCTCATGGCCGGCCGGAGTGTGCCGATAATATCGGCACCTTCTTTGCTGTACCATATCTGCTGTCAAAGTACCGTAAGGGTCATGCCATAAGCATGACCTGCTGTGATAGTCTGTTATGTTACTCTACCACGCCTATTATTCTCAGCATTCTACCACTGCGTCAATGCAGGTCGTCTGACTCAATAAAGCTCTAAGCTTACGTCTAATAACACAGCGGAGCTACTTATTCCAAAGGCGCTATTCCGCCACATCTATGGCATGGATTCTTTTTCATCTGCCAATACACTCCTGCTAAGTAGTCGTGCTGTCAGGCTAAACCCCAGATGGGCTTCGCATCCTCAGAATGCAAAAATTCTGAGGCTTGATCTCATGCAGAGAATTTGCCCTTTGAGGTTCTTCGTAACATATTGTTTGCACAGCCTCATTGCTTGTCAGGGGCGGTATTTATCGATCTCCCACTCGCTGTTCGGGCCATAATTAACGAGTGCCCAAACAGGCGAAAGCGCCTTCCATGATTCATAAAAGTTTGGAGCGCGCGACCCAAACGGTAGCAGAGCCCTACCTGTCGAGATCGGGCACGATAGGTTACCTTCCGTGCCCGATATCCAATGCCAGATCGGACCATATCTTTAGACAGACAGGAGCCCAATCACCAGCTCGGCTTCGCGTTCGCGAGCGCCAGTGCCCGCTCCTATATGAGCTGCTATGACCTGTACAGGAACCCCTTTCCATATAGGAGATTAATAAAATACCTGGGGATATTTCATCAACTCAGGAGAAAGTAAGAATTTGTAATTGTTTAACGTATTTTTTCGAGAGTTGACGATCTCGGTCAGTTTGCACTAACTAAAAACTAGCACTCATAAGGAAGATTCTTATTATCAGATCTGAAACGCAGTGCACTATGAATCTTGTACTGAACTCTAAGGACGCTTTTCTAACATAGCTTCGATGGTGACGTCCAGTGAGTACTTTGAAAATGCGCACATTTGCTATTTCTAAGCTGTCGTCTCTGCATCGTGTTTGCGAAGGTGTCCTCTGATTATTTTCCCACTTTCGAGCAGCATGGTCACGCTCAGGCGTATAAAACAATCCATTTCACGTTTACGAATGTAGAGCTCAAGCGAGGCGGGTCCTCGGAATTTGAGCCGCTCAAGTCGGGGCATTACGAAAGACATTACTTCTACACACCTCATGTTCCATAGATGTTTGATACTGAAATCGATTCTTTAGAAATTTACAGAAAGCTTTAAAAGCGAAGTGGTTCGAAGAAAATGGAAGAAAAGCACCTGTTGTATGCAAGGGCTGTCCTAGTAGCATAAGTCAAACCAGTTCTGTTGCCAATGAGGAAATTATCACATGCAATAAGCACCTTATGATTATTTGATGTTTTGGTCCCAGTATCTCGAATGCGATGTTTCGCTCGACGGCTTTATGAACACCCTAATTAATTAAAAACGCTTGTTTGCTTCGTCATCTTTTAACAACCACAAAATTCGCACCAAATGCCTCACAACCTTTATAAAAGGAGGTCCGATGCTCTCCAAAGCACATTTGCAAAATGTTCCGTCTCTTACTACTTGTTCTGCTTTGCCAGGTAAGCGGATGAATAGACGATAAAACACTCCTCTGCTCAAAACTTTGAATGGTTTGCCGATTTTGTGCCTTGAAAGACTGCGCAGTTTGTGAAGAACCTTCAATTCTGATCTTTTATTTCTTTGCCAGATCTCTACATATTCTGGCTTTCCACAGTGGTTACAAACCAGGGTCGAAGTCACAGTCATGAGTAGATACACCTATTTGAACGACTGGGAAGTCCAAGCTCTTGTAAGAAATTTCCCTCAAACCCATTTATGCAAAACTGCCACATTCAGTTCAATGACTGCGGTAAACGTCATGGTGTCTCATCAAACGATGTGCCGCACCGCACCAAAAACTGTAATGGACCCGATAAATCCCCAGCTAGATTCGAAGCTTATGTCACGAACTGCAACGATGTAAGTGCCTTTCTTCCACTGTAGTGCTATCTGTGTTTCAGTTCCAAACGTACTTGCTTTATTTTGGAAACTGGCTGTCCAAAGAATACAACTTCAAGATGATTCATGTGAGATGCAATGCTTTGCACTTTGCACTTTGCTTGACTACAATTTGTCCGCAAAAGGACTTTATCGCCCTTGGCAATTGTGCGTACAATACCACATACTGAGGAAAAGTACCAAAAGAATAAAGTTGGAAGCATGCTTGAAATCCACTATGAAGCATTTCTGTACTTATGAACATCTCAAAAGAAGTCTGAAGATCACAATCAAAATTCTTTCCAGACAGCATCAGCCTCCAAATTTACTGTTACTACTATTAAGATTAGAATTCCATTGGATTAGAATTCGCATCTACAGCATATAATAATATATTATCCATTCACGACTTCTCAAAGTTTCGTAATGTATATTGCCGTGGAAGTGAAAGGGACATACGGTGGTACAAGATTTACTACACGGCATTTTAAAATACTTCGAAGTTTACACAGTGGTACCGTTAGGATGAAATCAGCCTTCACGGTGAAAAAATCAAAGATTGGTATAACGTTTATTAGGCTAACGTTTCGGCCAACTCGCCTTCGTCAGAGCCTGTAATAAGTGAGTAACATATGAGATCTATATCGCCCAAACGCCTTGTCATCTTGCAGGAAAAAGACAAAAAGTTGTACGAAACGACACCTAGGTCGAACAGCTCCTTAAACTTGAGGTCGAGACCACCCACCACCGAGTGACATACAATGACTGAGTGAGTTAGGGTTCCTGACTTGGAGGTGGTAGGTCACACCCGCATAAGTCAAGGAACGGCGCGAGCTCATTAGTTATGGCAATGCACTCGTCTTTTCTGTTCATCTGCGAATTTCTATTCGAAATCCAGGCCTCTAATGTTTTGCGTGCCGCAACCTCTGTTTCTCTAGACAGAATTGACACTGAGACGTCGAATTCTGTGTTGTGGTGCTGCAGCTTACGATGCGTGCCTAGGGGTGTTGAGAGCCTTGATTTGCGCAACCCGTCCAAGTGTTCTTTTATCCGCAGGCACAGTGGTCTTCCCGTTTCTCCTATGTACTCAGCCCCGCATAACTTGCATGTAATCAGGTAAACAGTGCTGGACATAAATATAGGGACACTCTAGAAATCGTCGTAATTTTCGTTCTTGTCAATGAATCTGCCTGAAACTTTGCTGTGTTGTGCGCATGCCAACCTACCATGACCCCTCAAAATGGCTTCCAGTCTTGTTGAGTTTGAACGGAGAAAAACGAAAAAATTTGAAAAAGCCCTTTTTGAAAGCTGGACATGATTATAAGGACACTTGATTTTTTCAAACACTACTGCATCCCCTGGCTCTAAAATTTTTTTACAGTTATATACCAAGATATGTAACATTTGCAACATTTGCGACCTGTCATCCTTTTCAAAGAGAAATGATTACTGCATTTTTTGCTTTCAAAAGCATCAAAAGTGAATGTGCTTTAATAAGCAGTTGGTTTGTGGAGTTTTCAAGTTCTTGTTCATTTCAAATGATAATCATGGAATCTACTGACCCTTCTGGATAGATGAGGTGAACAGCGCTTTCGTAAACTCTGCGTAATCGCTGATTTTGACGGACAGACTCCAAGCTTACCATAGGGTTGACGCACTTTTGCACCACAGAACTCGATCTTCAAGCAACAGAAAATACTGTAATGTAGCCATTACGACAGCCATACAGCAATGAACTCGTTTGCATGACTGGGAAAAAATTTCGAGATTGAGCACTCTGGTTCAGCCGCAGTTGACATCCATTGAATGGTGAGTGGAGCGCCCTGCACAATCAAAGACAACTCAGATCAGGAGATAAAACTGGAGACGCTTGAAACTTTAAAATCATAGCTAATCTCATTCATCGAGAGAAATATGACACGAAACACAAAGGGAAATAAGGAGATCTAGGGTTATATCGAATCTTCTGCTCGCAGGGATTTCTCGTGGAAAGTATTTCAGATCTAAATCGCTACCGCATCATTAGGGAAAATCTGAAAGTTGTTGCGAAAGCTGCATTCCCATGTAGGCAATGTAATAAATCTAATGCACTTTGTGGACATTGCAACCTGAGTTTTGTGGTTTGAAAGCGTTTCAAGGATGTGTTGAGGTTGGAGTCTGTCCGTCAAAATCAGCGATTACGCAGAGTTTACGAAAGCGCTCTTCACCTCATCTATCCAGAAGGGTCAGTAGATTCCATGATTATCATTTGAAATGAACAAGAACTTGAAAACTCCACAAACCAGCTGTTTATTAAAGCACATTCACTTTTGATGCTTTTGAAAGCAAAAAATGCAGTAATCATTTCTCTTTGAAAAGGATGACAGGTCGCAAATGTTGCAAATGTTACATATCTTGGTATATAACTGTAAAAAAAATTTTAGAGCCAGGGGATGCAGTAGTTTTTAAAAAAATCAAGTGTCCTTATAATTATGTCCAGCTTTCAAAGAGGGCTTTTTCAAATTTTTTCGTTTTTCTCCGTTCATACTCAACAAGACTGGAAGCCGTTTTGAGGGGTTATGGTAGGTTGACATGCGCACAACATAGTAAAGTTTCAGACAGATTCATTGACAAGAACGAAAATTACGACAATTTCTAGAGTGTCCCTATAATTATGTCCAGCACTGTATGACGCCAGAGCACATACAATCCCCAAGCCTGTTGGTGGTATGATGATGATGCAGTCCCTTGTTTCACAGGTTCTGTCGTACGCTCTGTTGCGAACCAAACGTTGCCTGAGATTAGGAGGAGGAACTTCAACTACTCGTAGCGAGTCCTGCACCTGATTTTCGCACGCACGCTCTAATTTCGCTACTAAAACCATCCGATATGACGTAATTCGGTCCTTTGAGAGAGGCTAGAGACAATTTTGCTAATCCGAAATTGCCAGCTCATCTTTTCAACGCGACAATTCTCCCGGCCTTGTGTTACGCAGCCGAAATTTGGGTTGATACCTTAGCAACCGTGTGCACTATGAACGGCACACAGTGTACACACAGAGCATTTGAAAGGAAAATTTTGAAGACGACCAAGTCAGACAGTATAGGTTGGAATCCGGAGCTCCGACCTCAGACAACTATCACGTCTAGAAACCAGCAGAGTACGTATCGAAGAATAAGCACAGATGGGCTGGTCATACATTGAGAAGAGAATACGAAGATGGACAAAAAGAACGCTAGATGGATTTCAAGATTCTCGTAACGTCCAAGCGGAAGACCACCGACGAGATGGTGTGACGACTTTATTGCCCGTATAAACCAACTGCGTCAGCAGTTGGAGTTTCATTCAGAATTGTCCAGCAGCAATTGCAACCGTGTACCAGGACATCGTGCATGAGTTTGCACCAAACCGTAACGAATGGTCAAAAGTTGGGGCCCGCACGACTTGTGCGGACGGGTCATTTAAGTGATCTAACTTAGTAAAAGTCATTTATGATTGAACAGTAATTTAGAAGAGCAGAAAGATGTTAACCGACTAGAAATTTGATCCTCGAATTTTTCTGTCTTAAATTTGTGTGCGTTTAGAAACTGTGATAACTAGAAATACTGTGATTTTATTCTCAAAACCCAAAAATTGGCATCGAATGATACTCTAGTTGCCAAACATGGAATTTGTGTCAAAGAATGTAATTTCTTGCATTTTCCAACAGTGATCACAGTTTCCAAAAGTCAGAAATGGACATTGTAAAAAATAGCTAAAGTTATCCGAGTGACCATCAAAGAAATTGGAACATCAGCACCTTTGCTAGAAAGAGAAACAAATTAGCATATCTGTTTACAAAAACTGCACAAACTTTTGGACCAACCTTATATTCCTAAAAAAGAAAACAATGACTTACAAGTTAGAGGAAATACTCTGATGATTACGGTATTGCTTTGCTAATTTCTCCTATTAGGTTGGTGCAAAAGGAATGGCCGATTTGCGAATTCTCACTTTGACTGCTATAACTTTTGGAAGAATTCACATTTCCGAATGCGGTAAAAGTATCAGAAGCAGCAAACCTTCTGCAATGCAGCGCACATTTATTTATACTCATATCACTAACGGGCAGAATAATATGGATTGAAAAACAAAAAAGGTTCTTCCGCTAGAATCTTGTCTTGACATTTTATAATTTCTTTCAAAGTTTGTTAGTATGAATGATAAGTAGCCTATCTTGTAGCCGCAAGCCAGTTGTACAAAGACAATGAAAAGAAGTCGGATAAAAAATTTTGCGAGATAGAAAAAATTATAATTCAAAACTTCTCACTTTTTCAAACATTTTTTCAGTTGCCTAAAAGTCCCAATATAGATTTTTCTGATTTTCTAAGTACTGAACAGCTGGATGTTTTAGCAAAAATTGCTATTAGGATGCCCTAGCCCTACGCTTACAGAAATGAGCAAAGTTTCGGCGATTGACTTCTTCAAAAGAAAATTATGGGTCATAAAATAAAATGACCGAGCTACCCATATTTAGGCGCCAATCTCTCAGTCTGGATAACTTTAAAGAATACAGTTAAGTATGCATAATGTAGAAAACATTTATTACATACGATAGCCAAATTTTCGAAGAAGTGCCATTGATAATTGAATTCCGGCCAGAAAAGTGGATGCAATGAAGTTATGAATTTGGATGCGGTTTTTTGAAGCAGTAACTTTATAACAGATGAGGATTGAAGCCCGTTTCAAACACCATCAGAACTTAAAATGAAGATTCATATTTTCAGATCTGAAACGCAGTGAACTATGAGTCTTGCATTTGAAGTGTAAGAACGCTTTCTAACATAGCTTTGATGGTAACATCCAGTGAGTCTTTTGAAAACGCGCACTTCTGCTATTTCTAAGCCTTATTTTCAAGTGTGTTTCCCTTCTACAATCTAATCGTTTGTGTTTGGAGCTATCACTAAGACTATGATATAGATAATGACATTAGCAGCAACTGCTTGCAGCCAACTTGCTGCGATAAGTGCAAAGTGCAACACAATTTCTGATCTGCTCAAAATAAGACCAAGTGAATGTTGACTCATATAGCGAAGATACAGAACAGCGATGTTTTTTGTGGCAAAAAAGGTCATTCTCTGATCGCTTGAACTCTGCATCGCGCCCTCAATAGTGTCTTCTAATCATTTCCCACTTTAAAGCAGCAATCTGGTCGCGCTCAAGCGTATGAAAAAAATCCATTTTACGTTTACGAAGCAGTGCAGAGCCCAAGCGACGCGGTCATGCGGGATTTGAGCCGCTCGAATCGGCGCATTCCGAAGATAGACGGTACTTATACCTACCTCATGTTCATGAAAAGATAAAGTTTGTTATTGAAATCGACCCTGTCAGGGATTTACAGTAAGCCTTAAGAGCGAATTAGTCAAAGGAAGCAAATGGAAGAGAGCGGTACCTTTTGTATGCAAGGGTTATCATAGTAAAAGTCATGACTCAAACCAGTTTTGTTGCCAACGAAGAAATCATCACATGCAGTGAGCACCTCATAATTATTTGCTTTTTTTGGTTCCAATAATTCTCGAATTCGATCTTTTTTGATCGTTTCATTAACACCCAAATTAATCAAAAACGCTTTGCTTCGTCATCTTTTGCAATAACCACGAAATTTGCACCAAATGCCTCATAGCCTCTATAAAAGAAGGTCCAGTGCCCTTAGCACATTTGCAAAATGTTCCGTCTCTTACTACTTGTTCTGCTTTGCCAGGTAAGCGGATGAATAGACGATAAAACACTCCTCTGCTCAAAACTTTGAATGGCTTGCCAATTTTGTGCCCTGAAAAATTGCGCAATTTGTGAAGAGCCTTGAATTCTGATCCTCTATTTTTTTGCCAGATCTCTGCATATACTGGCTTTCCACGATGGCTAAAGACCAAGGTCGAAGTTACAGTCATGGATAAGTATGCTTACTTGTACGACTCCGAAGTCCGAGTCCTGGTAAGAATTTTTCTTTAGATCCACTTCTGTAAAACTGTCTATGTTCAGTTCAACGACTACGGTAAACGCCATGGTATCTCATCAAGCAATATACATGTGCACCGCATTGAAAACTGTAGTGGACCCGATAAATCCCCAGCCAGGTTCGAAGCCCATGTCAGGACCTGCTACGATGTCAGTGCATCTTTATCTTTTAGTGTTAGTAGAATCAACTTGAGTTTTAGTTCCAAACGTATTTGCTTCACTTTGGAAAACGGATGTCCAACGACTACGATTGGAAGATGATCCATGTGAAATGCAATATTTTGCACTTCTCGCTTTGCTTGGCTCACGTTTGCCCTCCAGAGGACTTTATCGCCCTTGGTTATTGTGCGTACAATACCACAACAGATGAAGCACGAAATGAATAAAGTTTGAAGCATGCTTAGAAATCTCTACAATACAATGACACATACAGTGCGTTTCATAACTATACGACACCCCTTAACATTTGGGATTTCAGAAGAGATTACAGAAGAGATTGAGTACTCCAGTCAATGCCTGTGTGATCCACATATGGTAATGAATAAAATGACATCTCAATCAATATGTCTACTCACTTGCTTTTCTATATGTAGAGACATATCTGTTTTTCCACTGTTTCATAACTATACGACACTTTTGAGCAATGCACATTTTGCAAGGAAAAGAACAGCAAAACGTGGTTTTCATAACTAGTCGGGCTCAGGGCTTTTTTAGCACTTCATCAAGTCTGTTGGAGGCGCTTCTAACAAATTCAACATATCTTCGGTTCAATATTGTCACATGCGTCCATAGCGGGCTGCTCCAACTTCTTCCATGGCTATACTGTTTGCATCCGCTCAATACGCTGTTCAAGGTAATCTTCAGAGATTTTCTAAAGGATTCAAGACAGGACAGTATGGTCACCTTTACAGAAGCTGCTCACGATGCTAGCGGAGAACGGCAGTAAGTGACTAGCGTGCATGTCCATGCGTTGTGCTGCTGCGAAACGTAGTGCTGTCACCGGCGGCGGAAGTAGAACAGTCGTTGGCCTTCCAGTACTTCTTGGTAATCTATGCAAATTTTCTCATCGAATTTCAGGCTTTTCAACCACGCAAAGTGCTCTCAAATTATAGGAAAGCCTCCGTTAAAGTTTCTCTTGGTAAAATGATGTGGGCTTTAATCAACTCCGGCCATTCGATCCTTTACCCGTTTAGACTAAATTCTTCTATCATATTACACCACCAAATCACTGGCTCATAATTTCTGTCATCTTCTTCATCTTTTTAACAAAGCGCCTGTAACAGTACTGCGTTTCGCAGCAGCACAACGCATATGAACATGCACGCTGGTTACTTACTGCCGTTCTCCGCTAGCATCGCGAGCATCTTCTGTAAAGGTGACCATACTGTCCTGTCTTGAATCCTTTAGAAAATCTCGGGAGATTAACTTGAACAGCGTATTGAGCGGATGCAAACAGTATGACCCATGGAAAAAGTTGGAGCAGTTCGTTATGGACGCATGTGACAATATTGAACCGAAGATATGCTTGAATTGTTAGAAGCGCCTCCAGTAGACTTGATGAAGTGGTAAAAGAGCCCGGTAGCCCGATTAGTTATGAAAACCACGTTTTGCGTGTTCTTTTCCTCGCAAAAGTGCATTGTTCAAAAGTGTCGTATACTTATGAAACAGTGGAAAAACAGACATGTCTCTACATATAGAAAAGCAAGTGAGTAGACATATTGATTGAGATGTCATTTCATTCATTACTATATAAGGATCACACAGGCACTGACTGGAGTACTCAATCTCTTCTGTAAATCCGGAAATCCCAAATGTTGAGAGGTGTCGTGTAGTTATGAAACGCACTGTATGTATTACATATTTATCAGAATCTATTTCCCCTTCAGATAAGAATTGTGATGAGCTCACAATCAAACTTTTAATTTTTCCAAACAGTGGCAGCTATCAAATTTACTGTTACTACTACTAAGGCTAAAAGAATTAAATCCTGTAATTATAATATACAATACCGCTCACAGAATGTGCAAAATTTCCGTAAATGTCGCGAAATTCCGAAAATGTCGCGAAATTCAGAAAATTCCGCGAAATTTCCGGAATTTCGCGAAACTTCGCGACATTCCCGGAATTTCACGAAATTCCGGAAAGTTCGCGGAAATTTCGGAATTTCGCGACATTCACGGAAATTTTGCACGTTATGAGAGTGGTATTGTAATTGACAGCCGAGGTGCGAGATTTGCTAATTACGGTGCGAGAGTGACCGCATATCACCGCGACTAGCGCTGATGGGCAAATGCTATGAAGTCATTTATATGCAACTTTGTGAGCTCTTTCTTTCTATGATAAAAGCGGGATTTGAACTCTTTTATAAGCGAGGGTTTATAAGAAAGCCAATGTACATTTTTATGCATATCTTTGTGGAAAATGGGAACGAAGTGTCCGGATACCCGTATTTGTGTTTATATTCGAAGGGGCTATACCAAAAAATTTTCAGAAGAAATGAATGTTAAATACACAAGAGGCTGATCTAAGAACGGTTCTGGACTTAGAAATTTTTCGGAAAACTTTATGATAGATCAAAATGAAATGATAATTCCAGGAGAATAATCAAGGCGCTGGCATAGCAATATTTCGATACAACTTTTGATGCGCTATCAGTTGATGAAGAAAGTTGGACAGCAGCATGAATGTGAAGGGGCGCTGCCCTATAGTATCTGGAGATAGTTTTTCTTAATTTGATCTTTGATCTCTATGTATAAATCGGTCAGAAGTGATTCATTGGTGGTTATTGGCGGGTTAGTGGCCCAGGCATGGATGGGTTGGAATGGGAAGGTGGGGAAAAGTGGGTGGAGACTTGTGGGCGGGGCCAAAAGTGGGCGGAGCTAGCAAATTTCGAAAAAAATCGACATTTCTCTAAAATCTATCCACCGTAGTCCTACAGAAAGAAGCTATCTCGCTAATCAGATGTGTTTTTTGTAATCAATGGGTCGGATAACATCTATGGTTTGATTTTCTAAGGAACTAGTAGCACTTGATTTTTTCTCGCTCCTCACTCTTGGCCTCGGCGCAAGATTTGGTTGAAAATATTAGGTTCTCGGATTGACCGGAAACTTCGCTCATAGTGGTTTTTGGTCCCGATCTTTACGAAAATCCTATTCATTTTGCACTAGAGAGTCTTACAGTAAAGCTAAAGTGAGATAGAAGTAGCTAAACCAATCAAGATCGCAACTTCGCCTGCACTTTTCGCCTACCTGTTGCGGAAATTGTCCGCAAATTTTTGTGAGTTCAAAACTTTGTGAACACCTCTATCGGACCATGCTTAGCACAGATCTTTATTTGAATTGTTCGTCAGATTATGATGTTACAAAATCGCCTTCTCATGAATTGTCTTTCAAATTCAAAAGTCGTGTTGGCAGATATTCTATCCTACAATGTGTCACTAGCAGCAAAACAATGTAAGAAATGTTGTTAGCACGTCGAATACAATACCGCTCACAGAATGTGCAAAATTTCCGTAAATGTCGCGAAATTCCGAAAATGTCGCGAAATTCCGAAAATTCCGCGAAATTTCCGGAATTTCGCGAAACTTCGCGACATTCCCGGAATTTCACGAAATTCCGGAAAGTTCGCGGAAATTTCGGAATTTCGCGACATTCACGGAAATTTTGCACGTTATGAGAGTGGTATTGTAGTTATTATCCATTCATGACTTCTCAAAGTTTTGCAACGTTTATTCCCGTGGGAGTAAGAGAGACATATGGTCGTAAAGGGTTTACTACATGGCATTTCAAAATACTTCAAAGTTTGCGCAGTGGTACCATTAGGATAAAATACAGCCTTCACGGTGCAAAAATTCAAATAGCGCATACAGCAAGTGTTCGAATAGCTTTCAGATGCAAAGTTAAGATTGTCATTACACAGAAGCAGGCTGTATTTCAAAGAAAAGTGTTGTAGAGTGATATTAGGCTGGTAGTAAATGAACCTCTGTTGTATATATCTCTTGTGTTGTTTACAACAATCCTTAGAGGACTATATAAGAGCTTCCTTTTTCTTGGCTCCGTGTCTGCGGTTGTACCTCTCCCTCCTTAAGTTAATCACTGTATCGTTTCTTCGATGGGTCGATCTTGAGGCGGCGTGGTGGTTGACGAATCCTTTGCGAGCGGCGACGAACAGGAGGAGGAGACCTTCGACTGATGGATTCATCAGCGTCCCTGGGTTCGGCATTGGCCGCAGCAGTATCAGGATTTGGCAGCGCAATATCCGTGTGACTGGCGTCGGCGACAGGAACATCAACGAACACGGCGGGAGTCGACTGTCTGGGGAGCTCAAAATCCAAAAGACTGAACTCTCCCAATAGCGTGCTGGTAGCATCGGGGACTATTCGAGGACGTAGCTGGTTGGCATGGCGTTTCCATATGAATCCTTCAACTCCTACGTTGTAGAGCGAGCGTCCAATCCTTGATTGTACAATTCCTGGGGTCCAAGTAGGCTTTGCTGGATTGCGGTAGTCGCGAGCGTAAACAGCATCATGGACATCGAAGTGTTTCTTCTTGGCTCCGTGTCTGCGGTTGTATTGAGCTTCCATCTTAGGATTCGTTCCGGGGGAGTAGCTTGGTTTAACAGTCTGAGCGTCAGTGACCAAACGTGTGAGCGGAGTATTAATCGTTCGTCCAAGAAACATCTCGGCCGGGGAACGATTATCTGGCGAAGACGGGCAGGGCGTACACCGATAGCAGAGTAATAGCTTCGACAAGGCTTCAGAAAGGTTTCCTTCTCCCTTTAGTTTCATAATTCCTCTCTTGAAAGTTCCAACGAAGCGTTCAGCAAGTCCATTCGATTGTGGGTGGAACGGTGGCGTCCTAATATGCTTGATACTGTACTTCCTGCAGAAATCTTCGAAATACTGGGAAGAGAATTGAGTGCCGTTGTCTGAAACAAGCGTTTCTGGGAATCCAAACATGCTGAAAAAGTTTAGTAGTTCCCGTGTGGTGGCTGATGATGTTGTCGACTTCATTTCCACGATTTCGGGCCAACGGGAGTAAGCGTCCACGATGATGAGATACATGTGACCATAAAGTGGTCCAGCGAAGTCGATATGCAGGCGTTCCATCGGGCGATTGGCAATCGGCCATGGCCATACCTTCGATAGTCAAGAGACAAGGGCTAGAAAGTGATAGTTGTTTGAGTTCTTGCCCCCTATAAAAAGTGAAGGTTGTTTCAGAAAAATAGACGAAAATTTAGAGATACAAATTGTTGTGTTAGTGTCTGATCAGTTGTTTTCTCGTATGATCTGCCCTCGCTGAGGCGCCTGCGACCTCAATGCGCGGGAAATGAGCGCTATAAAAGGCGCTCGCTATTAGCTATTGTCAGTTCGACTGTTCACTCATCGCCTCTTTTATTTTACTGTCCTTCTATCATTTTCTAATAAATATTCTCTATTCCTCGTGTGCTTCCTCAGGACGAAGAGTCGACGTGTCCGACGTGGAGGACACAACAGTGGCGATCAGGATAGCGGCTACTAGCGAAGAAGTAGCCGTAACGAAGAAACACGCGCCAGGAAGAAGTCGACGAAGAAGCTGAGAAGAGCTTAACGAATTGATCGATCGACATGGCGAAAGTGGACGTCCAGGAGATGATGATGGTCTTCAAGGAAATGATCAAAGAAGAAAGGAAGGAGATGATGGAGATGTTCCTGAAGCACATCGAAGGTACGAACCAGAACAGTTCGACGGAGATTCCGAACATGATGTCCGCACTAAGCAATCGGATCGAAAAGTTCAACTTCGACCCAGAAGCGGACGAATGTTTCAGCAAATGGTACGCTCGCTACAAGGAAGTCTTCGTCGAAGATGCGAAGCAGCTGACAGAGAATGCCAGGGTGAGGCTTCTCTGCGAAAAGCTGGACAAGGACAGTTTCGAAAAGTACCAGAGGCATGTACTCCCGAAAGAGGTAACCGCGATCAAATTCGAAGATACTGTCGAAACCTTGAAGCAGTTGTTCGACGTGAAGATTTCGGAATTCACTATGCGGTACCAGTGTTTGAAGCTGGAAAAGGCGGATTCTGAGGACTACCTCATGTATACGGGCCGAGTGAACGAATTATGCGAGAAGGCGAAGATCCACGAATTGGATAGCGATGTAATCAAATGTCTTCTATGGATTTTTGGCCTGAAAAGCCAAAAAGAAGCAGAAATCAGGCAGCGACTCATAGCCGTACTGGACAAGGAGTACAAGGCTGGACGAAAGATGTCGCTACACGAATTGTACCTGGAGTGCGAAAATTTCCTCAGTCTCAAGAAGGATAGCGAGACTGTAGCTGGTTGCACGAAAATTGTCGAAGCAACAAGCAAGGAGGAACCCACGAAGCTGGAATGCTGGAACTGTGGTAAAGCTCACTTTGCCAGGGAATGCAAAGCGAAGCAGTGGTTTTGCAAGAAGTGCAAGAAGACAGGTCACAAAGAGAAGTATTGCGAACAGATGGCGGAGAGAAAAACACTTGTTCAGCAAGATTCAAAACGAAGAATCCACAGAAGCAGCGACACCAGTAAGAACAGAAGTTGGACGAAACCGAAACGTCATGTGCACAGCATAGCGAAGATTGCAAATGCGATGGTGGATGTCAACTCGACACGAATGTATATCGAAGCAAAAGTGAATAGTCATCCAGTTAGTTTCCTGCTAGATACTGGATCAGACATCACACTGCTAAACGAATCAATTTGGAGAAGCATGGGTGCTCCTCGATTGGAAAACACTAACGTGGTTGTCAAGAACGCTAGTGGAAGCTCAATGGATGTCCGTGGAAAGCTATGGTGCGACTATGAGATCAAAGGATCCAAAAGTAAAGGCTACGCATACGTGACGCCCCACAACTCACTGCTAGGATTGGAGTGGATCCAGAAGAACGAAGATATGTCGTATCACTTGAGCAGAATGGTTGCTGAAGTGAAGACAGAGCAAACCAAGGACATCGCTTTAAAGCTGAAGGAAGCCTATCCAGAAGTCTGCAAGGAAGGTTTAGGGCTCTGCACGAAGGAGAAAGCACACATGAGAATTAACGAAAACGTTCGTCCCGTTTTCAAGGCTTGCAGGCCTGTTCCACATGCTGCGCTCGAAGCTGTCGAAAAGGAACTGGACAGGTTATTGGAGCTGAAGGTCATAAGTCCAGTGACACACAGCGATTGGGCAGCTCCCATCGTGTGTGTCAGGAAGGCAAATGGAAAGTTGAGAGTGTGTGCCGACTTCTCAACCGGACTCAACAAAGCGCTGGAGTCGTACGATTATCCGTTGCCATTACCGGAGGATATTTTCGCATCCCTCAACGGAGGAACGGTGTTTTCGCAGATAGATCTGTCGGACGCCTATCTGCAAATCGAATTGTCAGAAAAAGCGAAGAAAATGGTGGTAATAAATACGCATAGAGGACTGTACCAGTACAACAGACTGCCTTTTGGAATCAAGACAGCACCAGGAATCTTCCAGCAAATCATGAACAAGATGGTGAGTGGTCTGCGAGGGGTAGCAACCTACCTAGACGACATCTTGGTTTGTGGAAGAACCGAAGAAGAACATATGGAGAACTTGCTAGCTGTTTTTGCAAGGATAGCCGAATATGGATTCAGGATTCGGTTAGAGAAGTGTTCTTTCGGCAAGCCAGAAATACGATATCTTGGCTTCATAGTAGATCGAAATGGCAGAAGACCGAACTTAGCGAAGATCGAAGCGATCAAGAGTATGGATGAGCCGAAGAATGTCAGTCAGTTAAGAGCTTTTCTTGGCATGATAACGTACTATGCGGCGTTCATGCCAAAAATCAAGGATCTGCGTGGACCGTTAGACGCGATGTTGAAAAAGGATTCGAAGTGGGAATGGACTCGAACACAACAAGAAGCATTCGAAAAGCTCAAGGATACATTGTCAAGTGAGCTGAACCTTGCTCACTATGATCCAAGACAGAAGATTGTCGTGGCAGCGGACGCCAGCGACTATGGTATCGGCTGTGTGATATCGCATAGGTATGCCGATGGATCCGAAAAGCCAATCGCGCATGCATCAAGATCTCTCACGAAAGCAGAGAAGAATTATTCGCAAATCGAAAAGGAAGCATTGGGAATTGTCCTTGCTGTCAAGAAATTTCACAAGTACATATTTGGACGAAAGTTTCTATTGTTGACAGACCATCAACCTTTGCTAGCCATCTTCGGTGACAAGAAAGGAGTTCCAGTCTACTCCGCTAATCGACTCATGAGATGGGCTACAATACTGCTTGGATATGACTTTGACATAGAGTATGTCAAGACTACGAAGTTTGGACAAGCAGATGGCTTGTCACGGTTGATGAAGAAGAGTCAGAATAACGAAGAAGACGTTGTGATAGCTGCCGTTGAGAACGACGTGAACTTCATGTTGAAGAATTGCATAAGGAAATTGCCAGTGACGGTATCAGATGTGCAATCCTATACGAAGAAGGACCCAATGCTACAAAGAGTGATGATTTACGTGAAGAAAGGACGGTGGCCAGACGTTAATGGAGAGTTGGCACACTTTCGAAATCGAAGAGAGACATTGTCAATTGTGGAGCAGTGTCTGATGTCAGCCGAAAGGGTTGTGATACCCAAGGAGCTTCGAAGAAATGTTTTGAAGGAACTGCATATTGGTCATCCAGGGATTGTAAGAATGAAGAAACTGGCTCGAAGTTATGTCTACTGGCCGAATATTGACAAAGATTGCGAAGACTTGGTACGAAGATGTACGAAATGTCAGGAATTAGCCAAAAATCCGACGAAAGTACCATTAGAAGCATGGCCGTCCGCGACTCGAGTGTGGCAGAGGATACACATCGACTTCGCTGGACCTATGCAAGGAGTCTTCTACTTGGTCGTGGTAGATGCGTACAGCAAATGGCCTGAGATGATCGAGATGAGCAACATCTCAGCTGCGAAAACGGTGAAGGCTCTGAAAAATTTGTTTGCGAGATATGGATTACCGCAAACAATAGTGAGCGACAACGGTACTCAGTTCACGTCGGACTTGTTTAAGAAGATGTGTGACGAAGGTGGAATCACACATATAAGGACTGCTCCGTACCACCCTCAATCGAATGGACAGGCAGAGCGTTTCGTTGACACGCTGAAACGCGGGATCAAGAAACTAGAGGGGGAGGAGAGGCCAACAGAAGAGACTCTAAACCTGGTGCTACAAGCGTATAGGACAACACCAAACACGAACTTGAACGACAAGACGCCAGCGGAGTTGTTTCTAGGCAGAAACTTGCGCACAAAATTAAGTCTGTTACTTCCGATGGCAGAAGATGCAGAAGACCCACTCGCACGAAGGAGACGGGAACGCATGAAGGATCAGTTTGACCAGAAGCATGGAGTCGTTCGAAAGGAATTCGAAGTTGGTGACCTGGTATACGCTAAGCAGTGGAAGCCACCCCACTTCCACTGGGTGAAAGGAACCGTGATGAGACGTATTGGACGTGTCAATTACGAAGTAATGGTTGGAAATGAAATCTGCAAGAAGCACGCAAATCAACTACGCCACCGAAGCGACAGCGAACAGCTTGCAGTCCAACAGCCACTCAAACAACAATCCGAAGCTATGAAGATACTCTTAGATGTTTTGACAGAAGACGACATTCTACCAAGGAATGGCAGTGCAGCTGACAACAATCCCGATCAAGCGATCGCAAGCGATGCGCCAGCACCCGTGGATTCAACGACATCGACGTCGACATCAAGCCAGGAGCCCTCGACGCCACCGAAAACGCTTCGGAGATCGAGCAGAACGAGAAGACCGGTACAGCGGTTCCAACCTAGTCCATAGTATGTTATCGTATGTTTGTTTCATTAGATTTGTAGTTGTTTGAATGATAGTGATATCTATGTGTAATCGATTTCTTAGCTGTTCATATTTGTAGTTCATGCTTTTATCGTAGGCTAGTTTTATGTAACTACCCTACTGGGGGAGGTGTTGTGTTAGTGTCTGATCAGTTGTTTTCTCGTATGATCTGCCCTCGCTGAGGCGCCTGCGACCTCAATGCGCGGGAAATGAGCGCTATAAAAGGCGCTCGCTATTAGCTATTGTCAGTTCGACTGTTCACTCATCGCCTCTTTTATTTTACTGTCCTTCTATCATTTTCTAATAAATATTCTCTATTCCTCGTGTGCTTCCTCAGGACGAAGAGTCGACGTGTCCGACGTGGAGGACACAACACAAATTAAATTAGAAAACTTAGAAAATTCATATAAAGCAGAGGTTAGCACATCACCAAATCTGAAACCTTAACTTGGTAGTTTCCTGCGCAGAGTTTCGTCTCCAGGATTGCCGGTAAACTTGGGTGGCAACAACATCAAAGTTCTTTTCCAGTCAAAAAAAGCGCTGTTTAGCTGTGGCATTAGTTGGGAGACCGAAAGAAGAAGAACTTGTCAACAACTGAATTGAACATGTTAAACATGTCTGTAAAGTTGTGTTGCACATCGACGCCAATCTGATTTTTAATGCGTCCTTTAAATTTTCACCCCCGCATAGTCGTTTCGTACGCTGCGACGTTGTCTGGATTCTTGCGCTCATCATTCTGAGCAAGTATCGTCTAAGCTGGAAAAAATTCGCTGCAAAAGCACAGAAAGAGAACAAGGTAAAGAAAAACGCACTTTTTTGTATTTTTCACAAGAAAACCGGCATAAGCAAAGAAGTAAGCTCGGCGACGTTGTCTACATCATAGACAGAAACAAGACCTATCGAATGCACAAAAAAACCGAGTGAAAAAAGTTAAACTGAAGAAAAAACAGGAGGTTTTCGGAAACGCCGTTTTTCGATGATTTCTCGTTTAAATCCTAAAAAGAAGTTCCGCGACGTTGTCAGCGTGAAAATAGAGATCAAGAGCTTCAATATGATATATAGATTATCGAAATTGGGCTCCGAGCAACGAAGAAAAGGGTACCAGAGCCAAATGCCCCGCGCCCCGCATTTGAGGTAGCGAGGTAGCGCGCATCGCGCGGAGACGCAGACGAGCAGCGGAGACAGACCAGAGCCGACGGGGCATTTGGCTCTGGTCGTGGATCTTCGCAGGGTCTCAACGAAACCCTGCAAAATTATATATCGTTGTGATCCTCATGAGACGGCCAGGAGCACTGACAACGTCGCGGGTCTTGAAAATCACTCCATAACGAGATAGACCAGCATTCATATGGCGACTCTTTGTGCAAGATTTGAGCGCAGTTTTTCGTTTTTATTGAACTTTAGCGGCTTTAATGAACTTCCAACATTCAACCGCAGTTCAGAGAAAGGTTAACTGAGAAATTTTGCCCTAGTTTTTGATAAAGTTTTTAAATAAAAACCTTCTTCTCAACAAAAAAGGCCATAAAAACGCAATCCTTCGGTTTTTTTTGAGCTTCTTTTGAATGTCACTGCTGTATTTGCCTCATTTAAATTCATCCCTATACGGTTATGTCATTAGTTATGTCATAATTTCTGGGGCTTCGCCCCGGATGACTTCTGTACTTCTCCCCAGGTGAAGGTTGTGTTCTATCATGACGCTCAAAGTGAAGGTTACCAGAGTACATGGCTCTATGTATCGAAGGTATGGCCATGGCGTTAGTTCAGCTTTTATGGGATTCTTGGCAGCAACTTGGCAATTCTGGCAACATTCCATAGTCTTCTTAACGTCCTCTTCTACACTAGGCCAGTAGACATAGTTGCGAGCAAGCAGCTTCATCCGGGTTTGTCCAGGGTGACCGTCGTGCAGCATGCGAAGAACCTTCCTCCTTAGCAAAACGGGAACGACGATCCTGGATCCGAAGAATATGCATCCGTTGTGAATAGACAGTTCCTTTTGCAAGCTTCTGTAATTGAACAACGGCGTTCCGGGAAGTGCATTTGGCCAACGTCCTGTTTGTAGGCAGTTGAACAGCTCCATCAACACTACATCTTTTTTTCATGGCAGAACGTACATCTTCCACGGTAACTGGCAACTGGTCGAGTGTTTCCTCGTAAGTGGCGGAGACATCAGCTTCTATGGTAGCCATGATGACGTCTTCATCCGGCGCACTCCGGCAGGAAAGCAATCGGGAGAGAGCATCGGCCTGTCCAAACGATGTCGTAGAGCAGTACCTGATGTCGAAATCATAGGCCAGTAGCGTCAATGACCACCGTTGAAGACGATTAGCAGTATAGGCCGGTATTCCTTTCTTGCTCCCGAAGATGGTGAGTAGAGGGCGATGGTCCGTTAACAAGGTAAATCTTCTTCCATAAAGGTAGCGGTGAAATTTCTTGACGGCAAAAACTAGGGCCAATCCCTCTTTCTCAATCTGTGAGTAGTTCTTCTCTGCGGCAGTCAAGGCACGGCTTGCGTGAGAGACGACCTTCTCCGATCCATCCGGATAGCGGTGAGAAATCACGGCTCCGATTCCATAGTTGCTTGCGTCAGCGGCAACAATGATCGGCTTCTTAGGGTCGTAGTGGCACAGTAGAAGATCCGAGGTCAGGACATCGCGAAGGCGGGCGAAGGCTTCCTGGCACTCCTTACTCCAGACAAACGGTGTGTCTTTCTTCTTAAAAGCGTCCAGTGGTCCGCGAAGTGAACGCATTCTTGGCACGAAAGACGAATAGAATGAAATCATCCCAAGATAAGATTCGAGCTGCTTTATATCTTGGGGTGGCGGCATATGGGCGATGGCAGAAATCCTTTCGGGATCGGGGCGTCTTCCTTCGGCATCGACAACGAATCCGAGAAATACTATACTGGACTTACCAAAATGGCACTTTTCACGGCGAACACGCATTCCATACTCTTGAAGACGTTGGAACAGCTTGAATACGTTCGCATCATGCTCTTCATGCGTCCTTCCTGTGACCACAACATCGTCCAGATAGGCAACGGCTCCATTTATGTCGGCAGTGATGTTGCTCATCAGCGATTGAAAGATTCCGGGAGCACTTTTCACACCAAACGGGAGGCGGTTGTAGCGGAAAAGTCCTCTTGACGTGTTAATGGTCAGCAACTCTTTGCTTTCGTCGTCCATTTCTACTTGCAGATAAGCGTCACGCAGGTCGATATTGGTGAAGACTGTTCCTCCATTTAGTTTGGTAAAAACGTCTTCAGCGGTTGGTAGGGGGTGTCGATTCAGCTCCAATGCGTCATTTAATCCGGTGGAATAGTCGGCACAGATGCGCACTGTTCCATTCTTCTTCTTGACGGGTACGATAGGAGCAGCCCACTGTGAGTAATCGACAGGTGACAATACTCCAATAGCGACAAGGCGGTCCAATTCTGCGTTGACGAGCGGTTCTACGGCAAACGGAACCTTTCGTTTGGGCACGAAGACGGGCGTGGCATCCTTCTTTAGTACGAGGTGAGCTTTGAACTTGTTGACATGTCCTAACTCATCTTTGAAAACTTCTGGAAACTCAGCCATAAGGCGGTAGTCCAGCACCGAAGAGGCATCCACGACACAGCAAGTAGCAGACAAAGCATCTCGGAAGGGCGGCAGCTGTTGAAGCACATCCATTCCTAGTAAACACAGGTCTTTTGTAATGTAAAATAATCCCTCACCATCAAATCCATTGCATGTGAACGGCATTTCATGAACTCCATACACTTCGATCAGCGATCCATTTGCAGCTCTCAATTCGGCAGGAGCGGCCTTCAGGGTTGGTGAGCCTAATTCCATCCACGTCCTGCGGTTGATTGTCGATACGTCAGCACCGCTGTCTAGTTGCATCTTCACGTTCAGGTTATTCAGCTTGATATTCACGTAGCGACGGTGGGAGTTCAGCACGTTCAACTTCACAACTTTCTTCATGGAACGGCGGACTGGTCTGTTCCTTGACGGGCAGTTGTGTTGGCCCAGTGTCCTTTATTTCCACAGATATAGCACGCGTCATCACGGCGGAAACGTCCAGGCGGATCCTTGCTATCAGATGGGCGTCGGGTACGTTGCGGCTGGGGTCGGCGTTGCTTCTTCTTACGGACAGGAGCGACGGCTTGAGCTTGAGCGGGCGTAGGCGGTACAGATCCGATAAGGGCAGCATCCTTCTGCACGGACTGGTAGGCGTTATAGTCGGCAATCAAGTCTTGCAGCTTGAATGTATCGTTTTCGGCATCCAGTTTGCTCAGTAATCTGGCTCTTATTGGCGAATCGCACGGTGATTGCAATCCCATAACGAAAAGTAGGCATTTTAACGGGTCACCTCTCATTTCGTCAGCTTTGGCGTCGACCAGCATCTTGTTGATTCGGGCAGCGTAAGACTCGATATCCTCTGCGGGATCTTTAACGACATGCAAACAGTTCCATCGACGTCGAAATAGCGTTGTCTTCTCTCCAAACAATGATGTCAATATTCTTGTGAGTTCTTGAAATGACAGCTCTAATGGTAATTTCGGTGCCAGATGTCCTCTTAATTTGGAGTGTGTGGCGTTATCGAGTTTCGCGGATAAGAGTGAGCAGCGGTCTTTCTCTGGCATTGATGTAGGAACAATTTCTTCAAATCTTAGTAGCCAGTTTTCAAAGGTGCAGCCGCTCTCGGGATCATAGGTGAAATATGGTATTCGTGACGAGAGTGCGGAGAAATCGGCTAATGTCGGTGGGGTAGCAGGATGTTGCAGTCGTTGTAGTAGTTCCTGGTTGGTCTTCATGAGAGCAGTGTTCTGTTCCATTAGCTGTTGGAACATTTGCTCCAGTGATGCTGTCGATGTAGTTGTCATCTTCAATTCTTGTTCGGTGGGTTGGTTCGGGTAGTCTTTTTCCACGCGATCCGTTTGCTGATCGCCAGTTGTTGTGGTCTTCTATCTTTCTGTGGAGTCGGGACACGAATAACAGCAGTGCTTTATCGGCGACTGGTACAATGACAGACCAGGAATGGAGAAATGGAAGAATGAAGAATGAAGAATGAATATTACCGCAAAAGGAAGCTCTTATATAGTCCTCTAAGGATTGTTGTAAACAACACAAGAGATATATACAACAGAGGTTCATTTACTACCAGCCTAATATCACTCTACAACAAAAAGATATATCAATGCAGAGAAGAACAGGCTAGAACAAGAATCCATTTTCAAGTTCAAAATTTAAAAAATTTGAGAAAGAATTGTTTGAGAAACTCTGCCGCTTATACGCCAGGACTAAACATGAATTCAAGACTCTAGCATCTTCTTCCCTCTTTTTGATAACGCAAAAAGCTAGCAAGGGAATCATCAGAAGTCGAAGTGGCTAATCACAAGCTGCATATCTTTTGATGCAGCATAGAACGCTGATTTCAAATCTCTTCCATACTGCAGAACGCCTTTGTAGGCGAAGTTATGAGCAGCTTTACTGCGAAAAATCTATACACAAAAATTGCAAAAATAGGCACGATTGTCTTTTTAGCTCACCTTCAAGTACGGGCCATATGAAGCGACCTAGTTGCATGTCTTGGTCCAGCATCGACAATGGCTCTATAAAACTAAGTTTGCCTTCTGCGCGCACGATTTCTTAGCAAAATAATGGCCTTCAAAGGTTTTTAACTTCATCCACAGAAATGTTTTGCCGATAAGGAAGGCAGATTTGAAGTCAGCATTTTACGCTGCATCTAATGATATGAAGCTTGCTTGAATTGGCCACTTCGATTTTTGACCATTTCCTTCTAAACAGATTGTTTAGTACTTCGAAAATCTATGTGCCTGCATGCTGAAAAGCTCAAACAGTTCCCAGTTTGACTTTGTGCGGAAATCTGACGAAAATTTAAATAGAATGGATTTTATTCTCATTGTCTAGTCTTTCAAATTTGATGACATAATTACCAAAAGATTCGAATGTCAATTTATTGAGGAGAACAGTGCAGTTAAAAGTAGACGAGCCGTTCTCCAATTCTAAGTGAGAAACTGTTTGAATTGGAAAATAGTGAGTTGCATGACAATATAAGATGGTGTGTGTTATTAAAAGCACCTTTGATGATGCTGAATGAAAATCTGGTGTTTTTATTTGTTGAGCTACTTTATGATTGATTTGGGCTTTAGATGTGTGAGCGTATTGGAACGTCAGTGGGTAGATAAAAGTGATCTTAACTGCGAGCGATTGCAGTGCTTATGGTCAATCTAACGTCAGACACACGGCCTTCAATAACCGTCCCTCTCAGAAGGGAAGAATGTTTGATTGAAGTGGCCCTTCAAAATGAGATGGCACTATCTTGGAGGGGTTGCTGATTCCAACGTGCCCTCATCCGCGGAGAGTTTCTGGGCGCGAAAATTTCAAAGCAAAAAAATTAAATAATTAATTAAATTCAAGTTATCCATCCCGAAACTATCATTCACGAAAGGATAAAGTGTATAAAGGGTTATTTTGGGTAGATCATCACGATTACATACCGCCAAGGGAAAGGCGTTCAAAGGATCGTAAGTCGTTAAAATTGGGACGGTAACTGTTTTTTTTTTTGCGAATGCAATTTGGTTGGCAAGGAAACTTTCGTTTAGAAAGGATTTTAGTATGAAAACTTCCACAAAATCCTTTGGGTGCTCGTGTCTCTCCATGCCGAGTTGTAAACCGTCTCATCTTTTCTCAGTTTCGTTTCCAAGCTCCTGGGACGTGACTGGCGGGACAGTTTCACCAAAAATATTACAGTAGACAAAGTCGTGACTGCATGGCAGTTTATAGTAATAGATTGGAAAAAGTTGGAACATCTAATACAATTCCTTTCGTCTGATAGCAAATCTTAGATACATCAACACAGGGCATTGTTCGCCTCCCTTTCACAAGATCGCATTCTCTGCTTAAGTGACAGTTAAGGCTTTGATCAGCATTTCTCGCTATGAACAACGAATGTATTGTCGATATTTGGTTTTTGAAACTTTTCTTTGTCATTCAGATTGTTCAGCCTCAGATCAATGAACAAAAAAAGTATTTGAAAATTCTATAAAAGACATAATCTCCATGGAAGGTGTACATTAGCAGCATGTATTGCTTCCTGCTGCTCATACTGCCCTCCCAGGTAAGGGTAAAAATGCATTTGTTTGAGGATCGTCTAAATCATGCCAGATATTCGAATATTCGTTCGAAGCTGAAGCCGAGAAGCAATCACCATGGACACAACGAAGCAGAATAGAAATTACTTTCAAATCTAGTATAACAAGCAACAGTGGTATCGATCACAACGCCCGAAGTCTTGTAAGATTCCTAGTTTTCTCCATTATTTTTTCAATCGCAGTGCATTAGTTCAATGATTATGCCATAAGAAATGGTAGCACGCTTGAAGAAATAAGTCTACGTCGTACAAACGATTGTCCGGGCTTAGAATCAGTACGAAAATATGAAGCAAACGTTATGGACTGTCACGAGGTGAGAGCATGGTTTCCAAGCGAATGTAGAATATGTGTACTTTTTCAGTTTCAAATGTATCTCTACGACCTTAGACCGCAACGATACTCTTTGAAAACTGCTTATGTCAAGTGCGATCGTATGGCGTCCGGAATATGCTTATGGTACACCTGTGCAGATAAGGATTATCAAGACGTCATCAGCTGCAAATAGTAGTGAAAGTGAATAAAGTTTGTGATTTACTAATTTGCTGTGCAGCGCATGATGTCAACATTTAGATAAAATCACAAGATATTGCGGAAAATTCTACAATAAGGCAAAGATTTCTAGCGAAGTGGCCTTTCCAAATATATCTATAATATGAAAAGCATTGAACACGAGTTCGATGTGCTTTTAGTATATGCTGTGCGCCCCGTTTTGATCAAAATATGGATGCGCGACTAGGAAACAAATCCATTCGGGGCCGCATAAATGAGCATCGCTGGGGGACTGTAGTACTTAATTTGACAGATTCTTTCTCTATTTTTCGCTCCGGAACGCAGTCGAAACTCGGCATTCTGAGAGTATAGCAGATACTGAAAGCACGGGCAATATGTATCAATTTCGTTCGGGTAAGTGTTCCCGTGCAGGTCGTAATCCAGTCAAACCGGATGCCCATGCCCATGATGAGCGAACGTAGGCCCCTGAGCGTGCAAGAGTACGGTAAGGCAAAATCGGGTGAGTCTACACAACGCCAGGACACCTATCCATCTTCTTTGTGTATAAATCGTGTAAAAAAGAGCGTCTTTAAAATTAGATAGCCGGAAACATTAGCAGATCGAATACTAGTCATCGAGAAAGATTCAACAATTGGTATGTTGCAAGATGTTGATTTGATTTTATCTTGAGACTATCTGGCTTAACTTTGCGCGATAAAATTGAATAGAATTGTTAAAGGTAGTTGATAATTCTAAAAACTAATGCTGCATCCCTAATCAGTATGTTCGATTTCCGCCTGTGCCAACGCCCAGCCCCGCATCTCTAATTTTGCAAAAAATCGATAAAATCAATGTCGATCGATGACAAAAAGTAGCCTATGACACCCGCCCGGCCCCGAAGTGTATGTGTGTCAACTTTGGTCCCGATCTGTTCAGAAATGGAATTTTCTATTCGGAACATACCTACAGGCAGACATACAGACAGACAGACAAACAGACATCCAGCTTTATATATAAGATTTACAACAATATCAGAGCCACTGGAGAGACCGGATTATACAACTTTTGTAAATTTCATGATTAAATCATATTTCTGTATGGAAACAATTCCCGAACGGGAGATTGATAAGTACAGCCCCAAATGTTCAATTAGCGCTCGATTTCTCGCACAGTATGAAGCTAGTCTAAAAAAATCTCCAGCTTTAAACATAATTTTCCTGAGCATTTAGTACACTTCATGTCCAAAATCTCTGCTATACCTTCGATACGCAGAGCCATGTACCCTGATAACTTTCACCCTGCACCATAAAAGAATGCACAACCTTAAACTGTATAGGAGAAGAGATTCGAGGTGAAGCCCTGGATATCAAACACAGAAACATGTCAAAAATATTTGTGAATGAAGAGAGCAAGCAATAACCTGGTAAAATATTCAGCACCAACAAAAGTGCGTTTTCATAGTTTTTTTCGTATCAAAAATTTTTTTTGTGAAAATTTGTCTCAAGAAAAAAATTCTCTTCTCACCACAACGGTGCTTTCACAAAGCCATTTATTAAACTTTAAATGAGCTTCGGCGGTTCGGGAAATGATGTTCGGTAAAAGCCAACTGCGTCAAACTCAAAGGCAGAGTCCTCACAGGTTTGATGATTACAGGAAAAACATAGATTGATGCATTCCCACTCTGATAAGCTCTTTCCCAAGTAGCGTCGCTTCAATTTGGTTCTGAAGCGAAAATCCGCTTCAGAAGTGGCGACTTAGACGCCTCGGCGACCTGCCCCCTCAATCGAGAGCCATAGTGCCTATATTGTCCACAGTCAAGGCGTAAGGTCCCATCACGACTCTGCGTCTTAATCTCGGCGGCAGGCGTCCCATTGTAAAAATAGGGGCCTTGGGAGTAGCCCGTTTTCGACATTTTCTGCTCCGCAAGCAGCATTTTCGAATTCAGCGGAAAGGATAGGACCAGGTAACGAAAAAAACTTTGTTGGAAATTTTGCCCGGATGCTGCCTTTGAGCAAGAGCTGCATAATAAAATGCGGGTTTGTCTCATTGTAGAGTACTTTTCAAACTCGGCGACGTTGTCAGGACATCCGATCGTCTTATAAAAATCACAGTGATATGTAGTGCAAAGAATTTTGCTGGAACCGCGCAGATCCAAAGCCAAATGTGCGTTGGCTATGCTATTTCCCCTCTGCTCTTCTGCGCCTTCACCGCTACCTCGTTACCCCCACGACCTCTACGAGGCATTTGACTCTAGCACCTTTTCTACACTGTTTCAGATTCATTTCCGGCAACTCGTAAATTATCTTGTAGTTGTTAATGTTGATTCAAACGCTGACAACGTCGGTGAGCTCCATTTTTGATTTGAACGAGAAATTTAGCAAAACTCCTTTTCTCGGAATCCTTTAAATTTTTCTCCAATTTGACTCCTTTCAAAGGTTTTTTCTGCATTTGAAAGACCTTGCCTTTGTCTATAATGTAGACAACGTTGGCAAGCTTACCTTGTAAAATTTTTGGTAAAGCTGCAAAATGTAGGGCATAGTGTTTTTTTCGTAGTGAGTATGCCCAAATTTCAAAAGTGATCAAACGTCTAAATATCGCATCATGAAAGTTTGGTGTCATTCAATCCAACTATACTTAAATTGAAATATTCCCTTTCCGTGCCTAGATTCTGTGAAAAACTGGGTGGAAGGAGATCAAAAATTCCGAAGCGTACAAGATGCGCTTTCCCATAAGTAAGGCCTAAAACTGATGAAGTCTTCATTGCAGAGTACGCATGTCATTGAGCCACGAAGCCATTGAGTGGCAACAATATTTTCACAGGTTCAATTATCCTAGGGCTCTACTGATGACCAACTGCATTGAAGAACTCCGATTTACCGGCAAGACGTAATAAACTAGAGGGCATACTTGGGTCGAGGTTTTCTTAGATGGACTGAACGATGTGGTACTAGAAAGCAACCAACGTAATCATTTCTGAAGAAAATAAGAGTTAATATCATCTTCTCTATGTAAGGAGACGAGACCGCATTGCGGACATTGTCTTAACAAATTCGAGGTTCCCTGTTTCCAAAGAAAGAATAAACCTGGACGAGATAAATAGCAAGTATAAACGTGCTGAGCACACGATTAGGCTCGTATAGACAATGTGTGCAATGCGGTCTCGCGCCTCCTAGTCATAGAATGAATGACAAAGCTTACTTCGGTAATTTACAAATGATAGCAAAAAGACTTATATCGCTATATTCTTGACAAAAATACACTTCATAGCTCCTTTGATTGATCTTCACTAAGCAGAAGTGTCTTACCGCCTCAATAAAGGATAAAGGATAAAGAATTCGGCGTCTTCAATACCTTTTGCGATTGAAAATCATTTCTCAAAAATTGAAAAATCTTAACTCAAGAAGAGAAGGTCCTATGGAAAGCTAGTGTAGGGTGAACGAACATCGTATAGCGCACCCTTCGCGAACAATGGTCCTAACACGATATGCAATAACTTTAGCGAAATGAAAAGTAGTCCGCGAATAGTAGTATCGGAGGTATATGTTATACGCTTGCAAGTAACATGGAAAACTGATATGCTCCAGCGCCTTAAGTCAACTTACTAAACAGACAATTGTAAAAATCCATTCATAGTGATGGATTGGAAAAAGCTATAGAACATCTAATGTTATTCGAAAATTTGGAATACCCATAGCAAATCTTAAACACATCAACACAGGGCATTGTTTACCTCCCTTTCACAAGTTCGCATTCTCTGCTTGATTGTCAAATAAGGCTTTGATTCACATTTGTCGCTATAAATAATGAGTGTATTGTCGATATTCGGTTTCTGGAACCTTTCTTTGTCACCTTCTGATTGTTCAGCCTTAGGTCAATGAACAAAAATTACTCAAAAATGCTATAAAAGACATGCTTTCCATGAAATTTGTACATCAGCAGCATGTCTTGCTTCCTGCTGCTTATTCTGCTCTCCCAGGTAAGTGTTAAAATGCATTCTTCCAAGGATTGTATGAATTATGGCAGATATTCGAATATTCGTTTGAAGCTGAAGCAATCAGCAAGCAAGAGAAGCAATCACCATGGACACAACGAAGCAAAATAGAAATCACTTTTAAAGCTAGACCACGTATAAGCAATAATGGCATCGATCACAACGTCCGTAGCCTTGTGAGCTTTTTGTTCACCCTTGCCATCGCCTTTCAAAACCTCAATACTTCAGTTCAATGACTATGCTATAAGAAATGGTATAACACTCGAAGACGTGAATGTTCATCGCATAGATGATTGCTCGCAACTGCCATCAGTATTGAAATACCAAGCAAATGTTATGGACTGCCACGAGGTAAGAATATTTTTTACGCAGCAATGCAAAAAAGAACTCTACGTTTCAGTTTCAAATATATCTGTACGAGCTCAGACCCGAAAAATATTGTACGAAAATTGGTCATGTCAAATGCGATCGTATGGCGTCTACGATATGCCTACATTACACCTGCTCAGACAGCGATTACAAAGATGTGACCAGTTGCACTTGATAAAGAAGAATAAATTTCGAGATTCATCAAGGAACGCATGATGTGACTCACCCAAGCAAAAGCACCAGATATTCCACAACATTTTCTAAGCATCCCAGACAAATGACCGGAACTTCCGCAGAGCGCTTGTGGAAGTTCCGCCGGATCACCTGCGGAAGTTCCGTAAATGTGCTGCGGAAGTTCCGAAATGAGATCCTGCGTAAGTTCCGAAGAATGCCAACCACAACAGCAAAAGAGAACACCGAATCGAGATTTGAACCTCACTCTATTGACTGTGAGACCCACTTACTATCCTCTACGCTACGGCTGACATGTTCGATAATGCTCTAGTTGTTGGCGAGGCAACATCCCGTGACAACACATTCAAAGTCCTGCGGAAGTTCTGGCAGGCCAAAGTGCTGCGGAACCTCTGGCGTTTTTCGGAATTTCCGCAGGATTTTGAAGAAGGTTCTGCGGAAGTCTCGGTTTTCAACCGGTTTGGCATGAAAATCCCGCGGAAGTTCCAATTTTTAACGTTTTCATTTTTGCAATAGTGAATAAAATTCTGCGGAACTTCTGCAAATTTTGGCTTGTCCTGCGGAAGTTTCGGTGTTTTGTCTGAGATGTTCTACAGTACCTAACATATCTACAATACGCAATACATAGAAGCTCGTTGCTTTCCTCTATCAAAAATCTAAGCTAGGTGGCCAAAAAGCAGGTGTTCAGCATCTACATAAGAAGTTTGTTTGCAAATCACAAAGATGTTTGTTGACCGGTTGAGCTAAACTTTGTCCCCCTACAAGCAACGGCGGATTTCAGCTAGTTTTTGCGGCGGTTCGCTGTGCTGCTACTGAATTGTTGATCACATCTAGAAAAACAAAAGTTTATCAACTAAACAAACCAATCCTTCACCACTGCTTCGCAGACGCTGGCACTGGCCATCACAGAAAATGTAATGGGTAATGTTAGAGTAAACTCACGCTTTAATAGCTTGTTTCTCACGTCATTCCAAAGTTGCCTAAAGCGAGCGCCCCTAAATGAAAATGAACCACCCTCGCTATCAGATGTCACATGCTTAAAGGCAGCGTCCAGGCAGATCTGGACCTAGGGGCTTTTACGTGGAAAGTACTTCTGGGGCCCTAACTAAGGCACTGCTCAAGCGGCAGCTCAGGTAGTGCTGTAATGGCTGAGATATCCCCCTCGAAACTGGACCCCGCGACCGTGTTTCGCATGGATTCATGGCGCAAAGCGTGGATCCTGCCGCGAAACTGCCATGAATCCATGCGAATACGTTCGCGGGGGCCAGTTTCGAGGGGAATATCTCAGCCATTAGAGCACTACCTGAGCTGCTGCTTGGGCAGTGCCTTAGTTAGGGCCCCAAAAGTATTTTCCACGTAAAAGCCCCATAGGTCCAGATCTGCCTGGACGCTGCCTTTAAAGTACTGTATCATTCCTCACTGTAATCTTGTTACGGACAAACTCCACACAGCTTCAGATTGAGCGGCTGATTATAAGTCAGCTAGTTAGTTTTTCTAGTCTCGCCCGGGTCGCTTCAGCTGATTCGGCACGGAATCGTCTGTGCGAAACTTGGAGAATGAAAAGTAGAGTCAGTCGTATTTTTCTCATCTGCGAGTCCGACTTTCCTCCCTCCTCCAACATGCTTACTTTAACCCCACTCCCCTCCCTCCCGCCTAGCCTTCGCCCTAGCCAAAATGCTGCGGTGCAAGGGGTTCCTGTAATGAAGTGAACTCACCCGTTTTAGGCCTCGGGCAGAGTTCACGCGATTTGATCGTCGCGATTCTATCACTAAAGGCAAGTGTTACGAGTTCATTGCATGCCAATCTTCTTGCATTTCGGTTGTGATGGTTTTCCAACACGACTAATCGTGACTAACTATCACAACCGAAACACAAGAAGATTGGCATGCAGTGAACTCGTAACGCTTGTCTTGTAGCGATTGAATCGCACTCTGCCCGAGGCCTTAATTTAGGCCTTCGTCCCAAATCATCACATCCTTCCTCCCGCGAAACTAGAATGAACTCCATTATCATTGTTTACACGAAATTATGGAAATAACGCATTGCCAATGCCGAGGACTCATTTTTTACCGAAAACAATAAATCGATGGAAGAACCCAGCGAATTGCCGCAAAAAGTAGCCTAGCACCACCGGGGTCGAAAACATATGAGTGCAAAGTTTCAGCTCAGCTGAATCGGTTTAGTAGCGCGCGTTTCTATAACGAATGAACAACTAAACGAACTCACTGACAAAGTTTGAGTTCCGTAGTGAGAAGCTGCAGTGAGAAGGATGCCGTGTTATAAAGCGAGTCACGAAGGAAAGCAAACGCTGGAGTGCACTGCAGATTCAGAGTAGGAGCAGTAGAATTAGGAAACGCGAAAGAAATGAATTGAAGGAAGGATAAGTCATCAACGCCATGGACCAAATATCATGTATCCTCCACCAAAACAGTTTGAAACAGTGATCTGGCGCCAACTATACAGAAACCTAATGCAGAAGTGCAGTCGCTGTGAGTGTGTTAGTTTTCAATATTTTCAGCGGCATAAGTTGCTTTTTGAGGAGAAAATAGACAAGTTTAGATACTATACTGCTATTCCTCATTTATCCTCCCATATGCGTTATAATAATGTGCTAATGTCGTTGCACTTGATTTCAATTTTTATCGGATAAGATATTGATATTGATAAGATATTGTATTGTATAAGATATTGATATTAATAAGATACTCTAAGACGATGTGTGCTTTTTCCTCTTAAGCACTTAATCTCGCAGAATAGTAGGCAAAAGGCGAATTTTACGCATATAATGCAGATGTTTCTCCTGTTTTCATTCCTTACATTTCAAGCTATGGATCGGTAGCATTTTCTTCAGTATTAACCACTAAAATGCGAGAACTTGTAGTCCTTGTAATGTAGTAATCCTTCATATCTCCTAATCTTATGATTGTTCAATCAAACTCACTAAAAATAGATGTACCCTTTTGGGAGCTTAGCAGGGCTGCAGCCAACAAATTCAATTGAAATCGATTAAGTACTATAATTATTGCTAGATAAGCTGTGGCGCAATCAAGCTCTTAATAACACTCACTACTTCGCGCACTCTTGTGGCCGGGAGTCGACAAAAAATGGGTGGAGGTAGAAAGGCAAAATCCAAGATTCGTACAAGTAAATAAGGCTTAAAGCTGAACTCACTTGCAACGATGCCTGATCTTGCGCTACAAATCCTTCAAAAAAATTGCAAAAATTTTTCTGAGGTTCCTCAACTATTCTAGGACCTCCGCTGTCAATTATCTACATTATTTTTATCATTTAGCGGCAACTACATTGGAGTTAGCTATAGGGGATATGTATTGGTCAAGTTATGGTAAATGGATTTGAATGCTACAGTACTAGAAGACACCATCATTTTTGAAGAGAATTCCAGTTACTAAAGCAAACCTACTTTTTATGTTGTTCGAAAACTTCCATGTAAAAGAAAAAATGATTTATATCGCTGTACATTGCAGGATAATCAGTAAAAGCGAATTTCTCTCGGGTTTTTGAAATCATACATAATCGGTCAAAAATACATTCAGTAGGAGCTAAAGTAGCGAGCGGGTTGCCTCACATGGAAGAGCAATAAAAAAAGGTGTTTGCTAGATTTTGGAAAGTATCCTTTGCTCAGCGAATTTCAATGCTAGCTTTTCCTACAAAAAACATTTGCGCGATCCTTTCCACATATGCTCATGCTCGAACACAGAAAGTTTATGAGAAATGCTTATGCGCTTTGTCATCTTCTCTCCTTATTACTCATAAACCTCAACATCAAAATAATTGAAAAAAACATATATAAAGGCATCCGCCAGCAAAATTAATCACTTCAAAAATGTCTCGTCTTTTGCTTCTCGTTCTCCTTTGCCAGGTAAGTTGTCAGGTGGGTCTTCACACGAACTTTTAAGGGACAAAAAATGGTACTGTAATTGTAAGGTTGTGACTGATCTAACAAGGAAAAGTTCCCAAGTCAGCTCGGCCAACCCGGATGAGTCATACATCACCGTAATGGGCTTGAAATGCTGATTTCAAATCTGCTTTCCTTTTCAGTGGAACAACTCTACGAAAGAAGTTTTGAGGGTTCGAATGTTTGAAATTGTCATGTTTGAAATGGCTTATAAAGTTAGCGAAAAGCTCTGAAAAAAAAAACAGCACCTAGCGAACTTCCACTGGCTGTTTTCCGTCCTTGTAGTCAGTATACTTGATACAAAACTGAGAACCCACTTTTTCGTGATTTTCTACACCTTTCACCAATTTTAAGCCACTTAAGATTGACAAATTTGGATTTCTAAACGCTGATAAATTCTTTTGTAGAGTTGTTCCGCAAAAATCAAATTAAAAAAGCTGACTTGGGAACTCTCCCTTGTGATAAGTTTATGAGAAACTGTAATAGAGATTTTCCACATTTTCCACATAACTGTAGTCAATAATTTCACACAGATCTTTGGGACATTTTCCAACACCACCCGTGTTGTACCATACTGGAATCGCAGAAGCAAAGTGGAAGTAACTTTAATAGCCGAAGAAAACACTGGACTGAGTTTAGAGGATATCTACGACAATTTCCAGGATCTTGTGAGCAGTAGCATTTTTTTGCTCAATCAAACGCAAACTTTGTCATTACGAAATACTTCAGTTTAACGATTATGGCAGGCGGTATGGCCTTCCTTTCACTAAAAGAAACCTCCACAGGGTGGAGGATTTTAAATCACCGAAGGAGACTCCAATGGCAAAATTTGAAGCTTACGGTGTCGATTGCGCTCAGGTATTGTAGGAGAGTTTTGTCTTTTGTTTCATATAATTTTTTTCAGTTTCAAAACTTCCTGCAAGAAATAAGAGCATCGAACTATCGCTTGAAATTCGCACATATCAAGTGCGATAACATGTCGTTCTCCATTTGTAAGATTTTCCGTTGTCCAGAAAGTGAATTCAACGGCTTGGAAAGATACATATGCCAACATTGATTGCCCCAATTGAGGCTTGAGAATGAAAATTTTGTGCAGTGTTAAGATACATTACTAAAACATTGTCAAAACAGAAATTTCCAGCAAGAAATTCTAAATTTTATGTTATCGATTAGTGCAACAATGATGGGCTTTAAGGAAAAAAATCGCATTTTTTGTGTGAAAAACAGATACAGGTAATTGAAAATAAATTCACCTGTTACCAAAATGAAAGGGAAATTTCTAGACACGCAACACGCTTACACACATACAGCAGATATCGAAACTGAAGATCAAAAAAAAGACAGCTGTGACAAACTCCGCCCATTAACGCCAAGCTCCGCCCATGTCTCTATGAAGTACACCTCAATGTATACATCATTTTCTGAGAAGTACCAAATTTAGCAGAAGAACATAATTTGTGAAGTGGATCAAAGAAAAAAACCTATAAGAATCGTTTCATGCTGCGGAAACATTTCTGAGTCAGAAAAATTAATAGCGTCGATTGTATAAATGATAGCAGAAAAATCAGCACCTAGGCAGTAGGGCCATTTTTGTTTTCTTCCGGAATTTTCTTCAATGGAAAATTCATGAAAACGTAAATTACATTGCCTATGCTCTTTTCCACATGAGTCGGTCTTTCAAAAAACACATCAAGTTTCGAAGAAGATGCCTGTACGCTTTGTCATCTTCTCAGAATTAATCACAAGCATTAACAGCAAGAAAAACTTGAGACCCCAATAAAAAGGCATTCTTTTCCAAAGATTTTTATACAAAAGATGTCTCGTACTTTGCTTATCGTCCTCATTTTTCAGGTGGGTCCCTTAGCAAACTTCTTATTGTTAGATATTCAAGTAGATCGATTTGAAACTTATTCGTTGATAAATCGAAAACCAAAATATCGAAAGCTTCCAGGCATTGAGTTTTAACAGAATTTTTATCTCGGTGTCGGATAAAGGAAAGAAAACCCACACTCAACCAGACACGATGATAATTAATAATTCCTGTAAAGATAGGAGCCAAAGTAAGAAAAACTTGGATTTTCTCGACGACCATCTCGTTTGATGGCAAATAAGTAGGGGGAGGGGGGAACATGGTATCATTTCCGTAATCATATTCATTCAATTTCATTCAATTCACTGAATTTGTAGTCATTCAACAGTCACAAGCAAGTTGAATTTTTATATTTACTGACTTAGTCTAAAAGGTTAGACCTGCATGATGATCTACTTTTGTGGTTAGAGTCTACGAATAACTGTGATTTTGTTCCTGTGTAAGAAACCACAAGGAAACCTCCTATGCAAAGAATAGAGTAGATATTTACAAACACAATACCTGCACAATCTCTAGGGGATTTCGCTTATAAAAGAGAAGAAAGTGGCAAACTCCGCCCCATTGAGGCTAGACTCCTCCCACTTGGTCGGATACAGCACTTGCATGCGGAAGTATAGGGCTCTGTCTGGTCGTAAAAATCGCTGAGGTTTGCAGTCATTGCGTGCGCGCGCCTACATAATTTCGCTGGGTATAGGCTAGCAAGCCTGAGTTTCTTCATTTTGTTTCGCGCTGTTTTCATTTTGTTTTCAAAGAATTACTACCATTCACGCTTTCCGCCAAATTCAACGTTGTCTATGACGGCTTACGACTCAGGTGACACTAGACGTGCGCAGTGCGATGGCCGCAAGAAGCAGAATCTTATATACCATTTGATTCAACTGGCTTGGCTTCGGGAAGGCGAGGCTTCGTGACCTAATTAAGACTAGGCGTTGGTCAGAGAGCACTCGCGCGAGAGAGACGCAGGTGCGTTGCGGCGCGAGCGACCCTAATTAGGTCACAAAGCTCCGCCTCTTCAAAGCCAAGCCAGTTGAATCAAAGGCTATTTGGGCACACCCGCTATTGTACATTTATGAAGTCTGAGAAATAATAAATTTAGCTCGAAAATGTCCAAGAACTATTCTGCCAACGTAACAGGTTTTGGATTCAAGGAGGTAAAGTGGAAGTGACCCTAGTAGCTGAAGAAAACACTGGACATAGCTTAGAGGATACTTACGACGGTTTCCTGGATCTGGTAAACATTCTCTCGCTACCTCAATTTTTTGTAATATAGGCAATTTCAGTTCTATGCATATGGTAGAGAGAACAAAATAAACTTCAACAGGAGAAATCTCAAAAGAAAAAACAATTTTGGCTCGACATATGGGTCTAAGTCTATCATGGCAAAGTATCAAGCATACAATATTGACTGCAACAAGGTATCACAGATATTTTTTCGTATTTTTGGATAATCGCTGGTGGAACTCTGCAATGTGAGTGGTTTCTCGAAACAGATCGGCTATATTCGCGCCCAGACCTCTCCTCACTGGGCTCGTTGCCAAATCGAGGTGTACTCAGGCCTTGGCCAGACTTCGCTCGAAAGCGCCCAAAAGCGCCCAAATTTCTCTGATGTCTCTCCAATTTTCGTTTGAGGAGAGATGAGAGAAAGTGAAGAGAAGTTAGAGAAATTTAGGCGCTTTTGAGCGCTTTCGGGCGTCATCGTGCTGGTCTACAATAAGTAAGCTCTTATAGATATTAGACACACGCCATACTTGATCCATCTTGATCCACTTCGCTATTGGTCAGATGAATAAACTGACCAATAGCGAAAGGAATCCACGTCATCTACTTGATCCCCTTCATCCACATCGTGATTGGTCAGTCTACTCAGGCTCCTCCCATTTGCCTGAATATCCGCTGCAAGGGAGAGAGAGCACAACTGCAAATTTTCGAGGATGTTTACACACTAGTTTTTGAGGATTAGCAGATCTAGTATGAAAATGTCGCGAATTTGGAGCCAAATTTGGCTAGGGAAGCTGAGCCCAGGCGCAACAGCCAGTTTTCTTGACAGTGTAAAGCATTTTAACACCTTCATATCCAGGTTATTTTTTCGATTTCTGCCATTCCGTAACAGAGCGTATCTTGCAGCGTTAAGGGCCGGGCATACTTCAGGCGATTTCTCAGGCGACGCGATTTGGCAATCCGCCAGAAGTCTTCAGATTTAACATTAGCAAACTGTACATGCATAGTGTGTACAATTCACGTAGAAAAATGACGATGATGAAATGCTCTATCTTCTGTACATTACGTGCTTACAATGAGTTATGGACATTGAAATATTGCCAAATCGCCCGCGATTGAAATCGGTGACTATGGCCGGCCCTTTGAAGTTAAGACAGACAGGTAGGTCGTCTGGTTCTGATAAACGTATTATATGAAAAGCATATTGTATGAATGGCCATGATGTTCATTATAAATTTGAATTTCAGTTCCAATCTTTCCTGCAAAGGATAAGAGCATGGGAATATCGCTTGAAATTCATACATGTCCGATGCGACCGTATGTCATTCGCAATTTGCATGGTTTTCTCCTGTCCGGAAAGTGAATTTAGAGGCTTGGAAACAATGATAATTGCCAACAATTGCACCCAATGAAATAAATATATACAAAAGAGTTGATCTTATGATCACTACAGCATCATTGATGTACGTTGTGCTTAGCATTATTTTTCAATTTGATATGAGGTGGGTAAAGTAAACGAAAAAATTTACGTGTCAGAAGCCTCAGTTTGAGGAGTGGAAGACTGAACCTTTCCAAATTAGATATCAGTCTTCAAATGTCATATCTCTCCCACAAGTTTCCATAAGCAACAAATAAATGCTCACATAATTACAATGATAAAAATTAAAAGTAAAAGTCAATTCAGCTAATAGCGCCAGACCCCGCCCATAGATGCTAAGCTCCGCCCATGTGGTAGGGATACGTAATAAGCACATGTTCAAGTACAGTCAAACCTGTTTTTATCCTTGTGTATGATTTTCTAAAAAATCATTTTCTGAGCAAAAAAATTAGGAGAAAATAACAAAAATTTGCACATTGCAGAAGCGCTAGTGCTGAAATCAATGAGAATGATTGATAAATAAACAGCAGAGGGACATCAACTATACATCAAGGCTTTCTGTCACCTATTCTACCCCAAAACTGATTTCAGATAGCATAGAGTAGGTGTAAAACTCAGCAACAAATTGTTTCATCCAAATGCTTCGAACGTAATGATGCAGTAGAACGAATTATGAAAAAAATTGTTCCAACGATAACTTTCAAAGGTACATACCACCGGGGATTTGCAGAATGCTCAAAATGTTTCATTTTTGAAAAATCCCCGGCAAACTAGTGTTAGAGAACCGGCGCCAATAGGTGCGATTCGGCTTTTGAAGTGTTCAAAGGACACCGCGACTTTGGGACGCGTCGTCTCGAATATCAAACATAGAAGCAGACAAAACTCATCCTCTATGCTTGCCTTATTTCTTATTCTAAGTATGGCCGTCTTTTTTCCTTTTTGGACCGGCCAATCAGCGCCCGCTTGTAGGGTACAGAGGAGTAGAAATTGATTTTATAACCACGGATCGTAGAGCCCCTTAGTGAGGCTGAGGTCTCTATCAGAAGTATTTATATTTAACTGGGCAACGCAGTCAAGAAGAATTGAATTAGAATGTAGTTAAGAACTATGGATAATAGTAATAGAATGGATAGGCAGTTGTGCAAGTACTCAATATCATACCATTGAATCCATTCGGAACAAGCCAGGGTATGGCTGTATGCTTTATACCAGGTCTTAGTTGGAAACAATTAGTTGCTATCAGTAGTGGTCGCAGGATTTCTCTCCGAGGGAGGGGACCACCAAACGCCGTCTAACTTAGCAAGTTGTAGCTTCAGGTGTTTAGTAAGCTTGAGCACTTTAACTGATATTCTTGAAAGACTCCTCAGCTCTAAATTGGGCGATTAAACTGATGACCTTAGGGAAAATCGCTCTCTTGACCGTCTTCCCAAATAAATTTAGAGCGATGGCGAAATAAAAAAAGGGGCAGATAGAGTGTGGAAACTTAGAAATGAGTTCTGCAAATGTACGATAAGATTCTAGCTGGAGAAATATAATAGAATGTGATTTATATTCTTGTTATATGTGATGGGTAGTATAGATTGAGATTTGACATACATGTAAGGGTATGAAAAAATACTCATAGAAAATGCGAGAATTCGCCAGGGCAAAAAAATTCTGTACAAGAGTTCATCTGACATATGCAAGGTGCAAGATCCCCTAAACTAAGAAAGGCAATTTGCTCGGTTTGACGGATGGTTATGAACGATGAGCGCATCGAGTCGTGAGCTGAGATTGGAAAGGCGAAGCAGAACTGACAGATTACTGGTAAGTCTCGGAGGACAATGTAAGACGTGCCTTATCTATTAGGCATCCATCATTGTTGCAAGCCGCATTGGTGCACGGCATTATGAGGCTCGAATGGATGTGAGGTGCTGCCCAAGACCGATGAGCTGCGCTACTTTGATCGAGTGCTTTCTATAGAAGAAATAGTGAGAAAGATGCTTTTGGAAGAGAAATTTTGCCACTCTACGAAGCCTGGAAGGAAGGCAGACAATGTGGCCTCGCCCCTGATACAGTAATCCTACCGTAACCGTGACGCTGCTCAGACTTTGAGAATTCCTCAATCATGTCATTACGCAGAAAACTTGATTCAATTGCCTGCGCAAAAATTTTCTAATTGCAGCATCATATATCTGAAGATCCCCAAAGTCGCAAAAATTGCCAATCTAATATATATAGAATCGCTTGTTCAGTTGAAAAACCTTTCGGTAGCTAGAAATTGCGGCGGGTCCCGAAGCGAACGCTCTTTCAAATAGCACCTTTAGCTTACTGGTTCACTAGGGGGAGACGGTCTTTTCGCACGGGCGGTCTCCAGCGTCTCCCTGATTTTGACTTGTCTTAACATGTAATGCATGCCGCAAATCGTTCCTCCCCCTATTTTGCTTAGGCAAAAGCCGCCGCAGGATATTTGCGCGCGGCGGTGGTCCTGTGGGGGAAAGCATTACGGTCGTGCTAATCGTCCTACACCTGTTTACTAGGTTCGGAAAAGAAACGTATAAGAAGGAAGCAATATTGAGTCCATACATAATTGGAGTTGCCTTATACTAGTGATCAACCGCTCTAAATTTTTTCTGAAAGAAACGGTGGGAAATGATTTGAAACAGAATTAGCCATTCCAAGGAGCATAGAAGGAAGACTGTTTGAATTCGCCACTATTACAGTAGTCATACCGTAACCCCAACGCTGCTCAAAAAAAATTCCTCGCTCGTGCTACGGTGTAAAGAATTAACAGTATTTACCGGAGCCAGGAAATGTTTTGGCGACCTAATTATAGCAATAAATAATGGGAAAAAACTTTGAAAGCTGCATCATACATAACTCCCGAAAAACGGATAAGAAGAAGCAAATTCTAGTCCAAATATGGATGGAATTGCTCTATACATAGTACTTGACACCAGCTCCATTTACTAATGGGTGGGCATAAAAAATAAAAGCTTCGGTATACCTCGGCAAAAATTTTTGAACTATAGTGTTTCTTGACAGCAAGGTTCTGATTTTTTTAATAAACACGGTGCAGAGACGGTGATAAAAACAAAATTAAAAGATGACTGAGGTCCAACAGAAGGAATTTTCAGAATATAGGGTTTTTTTTAGTATGGATTGCTTCTTTTAACAGAAGAAACATTCTTGCAAAGATACGAATTTAGAGCAGTAAAAATTCGTAACAGGAAAGAAGGTAGAGGGAGACAGATGTTTGGAAATATAGGACCTTCACAAGCCAATATATGGAGAGTAGGAGCTTCCGACCATATGCATAACGAAAAAAAAAGCATAGACTATTTTCGCGAAACGTAAAAAGTGTAAGTTCAAAGCATGAACATATTACCACATTCGTAGAAAAATGATAGAGCGGCAAATGTAGGAAAGAAAAAAGTATGTGATCAGTCAGAATAAAAAAAATTACGAAGGGCGACAGAATTGAAAACGTTTCATATGAGCAAAAAATCTTATGTTATGAGGAGAAACGCTAAACTTGAAAAAAATCACGAAATAAATAACGAACGTGGAGTACAAAGTGCAAATGAACAATGCTTGCCCATGATGATTGAATAACGATCGATAATACCGTAATTTGCCCTACTTGATCTTGCAACTCTCCAGGTACTGTAGCTTTGTGGACTGTTGTTTTCAACTATAAGAGGGTTAGAAGCGACTCATTTTGAAGACTGAAATGGATAGATGGAATTTCTAAAACTGATGCCAACTCAATATTGTTTACCCGACTGAAATTGACCGCATTTGCAGCTAAATATGTAGCAAGAGTCCCTAACAATACACAAAGCTCACACAATCTATCAGATTAGCAAATTAAGGGAAATTAAAGCCTTCAGTACATGGTTGTGTAATCCTATAGATTTTTATATGCTTCTCCTTCATCCCAGAAACAGATTATATAGAGAATTGTTGTGCCTTTTCAAAAAAGGTGGAATTTCGGGAAATTGCGCGGCTCCCGCAACGAACGTGCCTGCAAATCTAGCACCTTTAGATTGATGGTTCGCTAGTCTTGGCAACAAATTTTATCATATAAATCTTGCCTATAATTCTTAAAAGAGTTTTTAGCCAACTCTAACATCTCAATTCAAATTTTTCAATGAGCAAGCCGAAATTCAGTCATGTTTCTTTCTTAGATTACTTTTCAAACCGATAATTTCTTCAATTTATAGTAGTCCAATGAACCTTCCACTTTGTCAGCATGAAAAGCTCATTTTTGGGTGAAATCTTAATTTTAGGCCGCGAATAAAAAAGCTCAGAGTGATTGTAAGGACATTGATCGGACCCTAGATAAATATATAGATAAGGTGGCAAATTTTTCAGTAAACGTCTTTGAATAAAAAAGAATTATTAGAGATCAAAGAACACAGGATGCAATAAAAGGAAGCAAGCAAAATTATTTCTTTTAGTTCCAAGTATGAATTATGAGCGAACAGGAAATGATATTTGCGAAAGAAGCATCAAAGACTTAAATTCAAAAGAATAAATTCAAAGGAAAACGCATATGGGTATTCCACCCAGGCGAAAGACTGCAGCAAAGGCGATTAGTAGCGCTGGAGCAGCGAGGCCGCCCTCCAGATGCGCTTCTAAGAACATCATTGTTAATCGAATGTTAACTAGTACAAATTGGCAACATCGCCCCGTGACAGCCTCAACGGGCGCTTACCCGCCCAAGAAGAATTATTATGCGTAAACAGCAGGGGCCGTAAAATGCACGACCATCTGCTCACAAGTAGCATTGTCTAAGCCCGAAATCGCCATCGGGTGTAGAATTGCTCAAATGTCTGAATATTTGGGGAAAGAAGAGTAGTCCTGGAGGAATGTGGGAAAGATGGGTGGGCAAAACCGAAAGTTCGCAAATGTATAACGAGTGTTGCAAATTTTTCATTAAATCATTTACTGACATAAACCATAAAACCAGAAAATCTTCGTTATTGGCTTAATGGATGCAATTTATCGACTTTAAATGTCAACAATTTTTTTTATTTTAATTTTATGAAGCTCCTAATTTTGGCGACTACTATATTAACCTACAATCACATTTCTAGATGCATTCTGCTGCTGTTGCTCAAAAATAATTTGATACGTTATAACAATACCCTTTTTCGAACCCAGCTGACTTGCTTAGTGTGAAGGTGACGTTAAGTTTTTAGGAAATGTTTCTGCGGTAGAGCATCTCAACATGGCCAATCGAATTAAATCATTTTCGATCATATAGAGGCTCATGTGATTAAAACGTGCAAAATCTAACCTTTACCTTGTCTGTAATAATTTTCATTACACCTCCCTTTACAATAAGGAAGATCAAGGCAGGTCAGGATAAGATTATACAGCTCTTGCTAGACTGATCCTATAAAACTGTAAAGAAAGTTCCCATTCATTTTTGGAAATTCATTTTCTTACACCACGAAATATTTTTTATGATCATTCCTGGTAGACACATTTTCATTATCAATTTGCTTGGAATTGTAGCACTGTAAAAAAATAAGGCAAGTGGCTAGAAACTTTCTAACAACCTGATCTTACAGTAATCGTTATTCACCTTTCTAGCATCGCTAGAGTGTAAGTCAACTTCCACTATGCGCCGAAGATTCGTCTATGAACAAAGGTGGAACTTATGGATAAGGGAGAAGGTTTGTTTGGGATGGCTTTAAAGATATAGCGATAACCAGTTTGGCAACAGGGGCGGTAAACAAAGTCCACAAACAGCGTTTCGTAGCATTTTTTTCGAGGGAAGCTTGGAAAATTTTCCAAACACCTACTCTCTTGCTTTTTTTTCATGCTTGGCAGGCAGAACAGACGATTCTTTAGGAGGAATTTTCCTTTACAAGGGTTAGGAGCGTGTTTCGAGGAAAATTTCGAAAAAATAGCTCTTTTGTAGAAAATAAAGTCATGCCCACAGAGAAACCGGAAAGCAAAGCGGGCAGCTCCGAAATTCGATATATCGATCGAAAGGTCAGCTCACGTAAGTTACGGTAACGACGCGCGAATTTGAAGTATGGAGGGGAAAACAGTAAATCCGAATTAGTCCTCATATTTTGCATTTTCTGTTTTTACCTTGACAAGTTTTAATTGAAAAGTTCCTGGGTCAGAGCGATCTAGTCCCAGTTTGTATTCACTCTTGCTAGAAAGTAAGAAGAGCTTTGGAGACGATAATCGAAAGTCTAAGCAATGGGTTGCTGGACGTAGATATTCGAAATGAGCTCTGTTGAGTAGTTTTACTTACTGCTAGAGCGATGGCGCGCAAACTCAATACACGCGCCGGTGCTCCCCAGAGGATGCCACACCGAAGTGCTCAGCGATGGTATTGCAAAGTAGAGACAGCCGGCCGATGTGCCGGTGGCCAAGATGCACGTATTCCACGAATTAACGCCGTGCACGCTCCTTATTGCCGACATCGTTGCATCGCCCAGAGCTAAGGGACTGGCTCTTCACGTGAATATGAACATTCCTCTACCTCCTTAAACTCTAATTTACTGAAAAAAGCATCCATGCCAAATCTATGCTCCCCGATTAGCACGTAGTCTACAAGAAGGCCTTAGTAGTAGGACATTTGCATTGGTCCCGGTTCTCTAATGTGGTCTCTATGGAAGAAAATGGACCTGGAATCCGGTGAAGTGCTATCAAGCCACGCCGCCCTATCAAGCTCCGTCACACAGTATAGTCAATTCGTTGACCACACGGACTAGACATCACCGCGGAGCACCCGCCGAGAGGTAAGTTCCTTGCCCCAATACAAATTCTCCACTATACTGTCTCCACTTTTCTATTTCATCCAAATCGTACTCTCGCAACGCTTTAGCCGCGCCGCGCGTGGTCCGCAGCGTTGGAGCAGTCCATGCGCTCAACAAATCGACGATACTGGAAGTCCCTTGCGCCTTTAAAATGGGGCTCCCAGAAATCGGGTTTTTCGGCAGCTTCGCGCATTTTGCCCTCCATATCTGTAAACTACGTAATGACCTCAAATTGACAAAAACACAGAACACGGGAATGTGCTGGGGGCTCAGTGGATTTTTGATTACCGTGCTTCTGTCAAACACGGTTGGATCAAATTCTTTATTTCCGAGCCGAGTTCTCCGGCAAACCGCACAAACACTTCAACGAACACTACGAAAGAGCAGGGTTCTCCGGCTTAAAACTCAACCACAACTGACTCTCCAAAAGGGAGTAGCCAAAACTGTAAGTGTTCGGAAGGCTGCCAGCTGGCAGCCTCCTTTGTTGAATGCAATCGCAAACAAGGCAAAAACACTGTTTTGGGCAATCGCAAACAAGACAAAAACACTGTTTTGCGAACGGGGTTCGCGGAATCGTACAAAACATCAGCACAAGATCGTCGAACAACGATTACGGTAGCGTCGGCTACGACACTCCGGTCGAGGAAAATGGAAACAGAATAATTTTAGATAGATGTGGTTTTACAAGCTAGTAGCGTAACTTTAAGAAGCGGTGCAATAGCAGAACAGAATAATGGTTCAGATGGGTTAGCATATTCTCGGATAGCATGTATACAATCGATCGAGAGTGTTAACAGCAGCAGAGAGGAGCGATAAAAATGGGAAATCAAATATGAACAGTCGGTACACGGTTGAATGGGGATATGCAAAATAAGAAAAGGATGGAGGGAAAATGGGAATTAATAAAAAAAATGAAAAGTGAACGAAAGCATAATATCGGGGGAATTACCAGGTTGGCGAGACGACTGTGGGGCGACGGTGGATTCGGGAGTGCGACGGATTGGCGGTGGCTGGCTTTGCGAGTAGGGTACAGCTGGTTGGTGACGGCGATTAGTTTGCAGTTGTTTACACATGTGGCGACGGTAGTGGACGATGGCGTTGGAGTGTGTCCAGTCCCGTCAATATTAAGATTTTTAATTATTCTAGACATCGAGCACGTGACAGAGCTGAGTCGAACCATACTCCTTCAGTAGTGTGATTTCTAATTCGTTTATATAACGAGCATGCGCCAGAGCTTAGGAATGCCATAGCGTCCCTGTCGAAGCCACAATTTGTAAATGAAAATGTGCGAAGATTCTCGAATTTACCATTAAGGAATTGTAGTAAATCGGACATCATTATGAGCTGATGATTCTGAACTCCCCTTCTCTGGCTGTCCATATCAGTACCACCTACCACCAAAACATCAGTACAAGATCGTCGAACAACGATTACGGTAGCATCGGCTACGACAGGAAATTTGGGTGGACGATGCTATCTTTAAAGACAGTAATTGTACGACATTGAAGAACATTACTTTAAATGAATTTCAGGACTTTTTTCTAACACAATACTGTCCTCAAGAATCTGTATTAGTACGGATTCTGCGTCATATGATCGCCGTGGGTTGTCTATAAATCACATGTTTATCTTATCTTGTTAACATTACTTTTAGATTTCGCGCGCTTCTGAAGGAACATGTTGGAGCATATCGGTCAGGTGATAACCAGATGGTGAAGTGAAGCCAGACTGCATGCCTGCAAGGTTAAGTATTTCATGTTCGACATGTTTTAGATGTACTTTGCACCTTGCCCCAGAAACGAAGCCCTGTTTGATTCCAGTACATCGGTGCTGAGCCCTGGCTATTGCCACGGAATGAGAGGCTGTAGTCCGTAAAGGAAGCGCCTAGCGGCGATTCGCTGCGTTAGACTGTTTCAACATTACTTATATGGATTGTTTACTAGTGAAAGATACTTGGTCACCATGGCCATTCGTAATGAGACGCATATCATAAATGCGTATCAAAACGCTGATTGCAATTCTGCTTTCGCTATCTGCTGAACGATCGTCTAAATTAAGTTATGAGCTTTCTTCCACAGAATTTCTGCACACCTAAGCGTGGATAGGATCATCATTACCTAGGTTCTTTGAGAGTGAACGCAACTGCAACAGGTTACCCGGTCTGAAAGTAATTGTGGCCTTCTTCTGTTGCTTCGTGGAGCGAAACAAGATATTTTAGCATGTTTATAGTTTTGTTATTGCTGATCTATTGGTCATAGGAAATGACCACAGTCACCAACTATTCCTCTCTTGTTAGATAGCCCGTTCTGACTCGTCGTGCAAGCCCCAGCTTCTGTTTCTTCGTTTCGAGTGCAATCCTCATCTACGAACGTTTTGGTATACGTATGTGGTTGCTGGATGATCCTGAACTAAACTTCAAATGCTGAGGCAGCTGTATATGCGGGCAACAAATTCGTCACACCATCTCTTCGGTGGACGTTCACGTGGACGATTCGAAGATCTCCAAATCCGTTCCAGATTCTTTTGCCCCTCTATCCTCTGCTCTTCTCATTATATGACCGGCCTATCTACGTTTATATCTCGATACGTACTCTGCTGGATCTTGTAGACGCGGAAACGTTCCCAAGTCGGAGCTTCGAACAACATTACCCTCAACACGATAGGCCAAAATGGAAACGACTTGCGTGTGCTTTTTTGCGCCGTATCGCGAGCATTCATATTATAACAGCACCCATCTTGTGTCTTCTTCTATGTAATCTCTTACTGGCAAAATGCGAGAGCTGCGTTTGCGTATCAGTTGGGCAAGTCTTTGACGGAGTGGAAGCATGTTCCATCAAACGTCTCGGCGCATTCCTGGTTGGGACAGATTGTACAGTCCCGTGTAACGGCAGGGGCAGTTGCCGTTACATGATTTATACAACGCAGAAAGTATTTCGTCAACTATGGATTAAGTTAACAAATAAACAGCAAACATGGTCCCGCCACGGAAGTTCACAGTACTACAATACTGGATCGGAACTCACTTGAAGTGCTTTGAGTTACTGCAATCAACCCTTATTCTACAGTTATGGCACACGCCATACTTGATCCACTTACCCACTTCGCTATGGGTCAAATCAGTGAACTGACCAATGGCGAAGTGGATGAAGTAGATCAAGTGGTCCGCTTTGTTAGTAAGTTCACTGATTTGGTCAGTAGCGAAGTGGATGAAATGGATTTAGCGGAACGAATGGATCAACAATAACGGGTGCCTCACTGTACAAAATTTATCCACTGATTTCGCGCTCTAATTCGTTTGCTCGCTCGGGCTCGATTCTGCGCTCGGCTGCAGCAATCGAAGTTTCATCCTCGTCAGTTTGTTGTTTTTTTCCCGAGTTTAAGAAGAAGTTGCTCTGGACTTTAATGTGTTAAACGTTTGAAGAAGTTTTGGTGATTTCATGCTTTATTTCACATTAGCGGCAGGAAGTCGTTATCGCTTTCAATGCCGTAGTGTTTATTTAAAACTTTTATCTTTTATAAGTCGTTGCTTTAGTTATGGACCGATTGACATGGTATCAACCAGGTGAAAGTTTGGAAGATCTTCTTTGTCAAGCTGGACATGTAGGAATCTACGAAGGTGATTTGAAGCATGTGAGTTTTGATCACTTTCTGTGTTTTTTTGCAATCTGTATTTTTTGTTCTTTTTATAGTTTTTGACTCCCAAATTTTCTCATTTTTGAGATGTAACTCCAGCACAACAGGCATAAAGTTTGCTGTTATCGATTTGCAACTGCGGAAATTCTAACACTCGACATAGTGATTTTTGCTAAGGAGTGCTGTGCATTGATATCTTATTTCGGATTTTTCGATCCTCCAAGTTTGTGGATCATAGCGAAGCTAATTAAAACATCAAGATATAGCTTATCCGATTACATGATTGGAACAGAATTACCATCCCGAATTTAGACTTCGTTCGAGCAAGGTACGGCTTCGCTGACATTACATCGGGTAATATGGGCGGATTCAAGTGACCCGGTGAGTTTGTCACCAATAACTCTTCTTTAGGCTGCGTTCATACTGATTTCCTAACTTGAAATAGTTCCAGCACAGCGCGTCCGAGCGCTGTGCTGGAACTGTTCCCGAACTTCTGGATCAGTATGAACGCAGTTTTAAGTCAGTGTGTAGGTCTGGTTTTCTTGATCTTCTTTTTCTTGTCCACCAATTCGTTCCTTATCAAATCGAATGCTAAGTTGCACATTATTGTTTGATTTGGATCCTTGCCTTTCAGTAAAAATGTTTACATCTCCTCTTTTCAAAATGAAAAATCCTTAGAAGTTTGCGGGGTCTTTTTGCTGTCAAGATTTTGATTCTTCACCCACTAGCTATTGTCGAGACTTAGCTGGGGCTGAGCATTCACGCTGCATTTGCTTTTCTTTCGCATCGCAAACGGAGGAAAGCTTTTTTGCTGCTTTGCATTGACTCTTTTTTCCTTGTACGTTCTTTTCTTGTTGTCCGCTTGGCCGTTCGTCATTCTTCCCTAGCCATTCACTCAACTGTTTGAAAACGGCTCTATCCATCTGCCAATGTATCCATTCTCATCTCTGTTCGTAGGATCGTCGGCTCATTCTGCATCATTCGTTGGTGAAATCGACCGAAAAACATCACAAGTCGATGTTTAATCGTGGTGGGAAGATAATTGTCTATCTCGAGCCAGCTCCTCCACATAATGTGGGCCCTCAAAGAAATAGCAGCTTTAATTATATTCGTTTCGTATTTCGAAACGGCGGAGAAGAAGACGTGAGTAAAAGCTCTATAGAATTCCAAGCACAGCTGTTCAATCTGATTTTTCTTTTTTAGTTCCATCGGAAATACGAGGAAGCATTGAAAAGGAAAACATGGCAAAGATCTAGTTCGGGATCAAGTTCAGGCGGAGTGAGTTTCCTCTTTTGTCCCCTGAAAGTTGATTTACCCATTACGTCACTCATGTCAACTGTCGCTGTCTTTTGGCTTTTCACAACCCTCATCGTGTAGTGATAAAAGCAACTTTCAGTCGAGAACAAGCGGCCTTCAAATGCGGGCTGTAGGCATTGCTGGTTTGGAGAAGAGAATAGCAGAAAATCATCAGAGAACTCACGAGACTATAAGTCAGGTCAGAATTTTGGGGGAATACGAGTCTTTTTCTCTTTTATTTTGAGGGCATAATGCGTGTCAGGATAACGCCGAATCAGCGTGTTTCTTACTGTGTTTCTTATTTTCTTGTCTGTAATCGTTGTGATTCTTTTTGAAGTTATGGTAACCATTTGCTGATAGTGTTGGCACTGACAATCGAGTTTGCTTCCGTAATTTTCGATTCATCGATTGAATTTGTCATCACATGTCCCTGGATGAAATTGTAGAATTTCACACCTTTGCAACTTTCAGGCATTCGAGGACATGTCGCGTCTTATGGAGACTGCTCGTGATATGGTCACTCTATCCAAAAGTATAGCTGAGAAACTTCGTTCACGTCGTGGAGAAATAACAGAAGATGAGGTGATTATATTGCATTTCTTAACTTGTTGGTAATATATGGGCGATGTGATTATACCGCTCTCATATGCTATATTTAGACAATCGCGTTCAAATCATATCTCTTGTCGCTTGGAGTGTCAGATCCCGTGACAAAGTCGGCATATGGTAGTGGTGCTATTTACTTCGAAAAACTTGGAGAAGAGCTTTGTACTGTGCTTCTGGAGCCGCTGAAGGTACTTTTGCCATTATTTCATCTATTGTTCGATTTCAACTTTTGTTTTCTTACTTCACTCTTTTCTTTGTCTGTTCGAAAAAAGTAAATGGCAGGAATGCGGCGGTATGATGACCCTGCCAGAGGTGTACTGTCGCGTTAATCGAGCTCGTGGTTTTGAATTGCTTTCGCCAGAGGATTTATTGAATGCGTGCCAGGCGCTCAGTAGGAGAGAGGATTCACCAATGGAGTGAGTCATAACGCTACTCTAACTGCTTGAATGTTTTACTCTTGTTAAATTCTCTTACTACTTCAGGCTTCATCGATTTCCTACTGGTGTCATAGTACTGCAGCTGAAAACAGCCTCTGTTGAAAGTATGGTGGAGGCGACAGCAGATTTTGTAAAAGAAAATGGTAGTGCTACCGCCAGTCAGCTGGCCGCTAGCAAAGGAATTACTGTGATTTTGGCAAAAGAAAGGTCAGTCTGTTTCAGTTTTCATTTATTGTTACATTTTTGCATTGCTCCTTCTCATGCTTATTCTTTTTTATTTCATTTTTCGATATTTAGACTGCTGGCAGCTGAAGAGCAAGCCATGCTTTGCCGTGATGACTCTACTGAGGGTCTGAAATTCTATCCAAACCGATTCCTTATTGATGTTTAGGTCGAAGCTGTCTTTACACGAGTTTGTTCTGATATCTGTCACCAAATCCAATTCTTGCCATAACAATGCTTTACTGCATATGCGTCACTCTTTCTTAGCCTAGTTCATCATACCTTTATGACTGCAGTTTTGCCAAACTTAGAATATTGTGATAGAAATTACGTCAACATCATTTCTAGTCAACAACGAAAGGGCAAGATGTCTTCATTCTTGATTACTTCATAGAACTCGAATTTTACATCAATTTGAACATTTCCTTTACGTAACAGATTTTGCGTAATGTTCGACTTCCTTCCATCGTTGTGAGTTGTTTAGTCATGCTTGCTTTCTGACTGAGAAAAGAATCTTCCTCTATGAGTTGGAAAATTCTGATCTGAACTAGCTTCCGGACAGCTGCAACGGGATTTATCTAGCGGAATTCGCATAGGTTTGATAAGAGAAATGAGGCTCTTGAGTCTCACTGGAAACCTTATCATGTGTTTGTAGCCAAATTTCTAAATTTGTCATTTAGTAAGTTCTCGTGCGTCAATATTGAGAGTGGTGTATAAGTCGCAAGATTGTGTATTCTACTATGCTAATGATTATAGGTGCTGGTTGTTTTGTTCGTTCTGAATATAGAACATTCTAGATCTCTTTGGCGTATGCTATGGTAGCCGAATAGCGGAGTTGACAATTTTTTTTCTTGTCTCAATTATCATATGATATTAAAGAGCTTTACCGTACAATTTGCTCTTAATTGCGTTTGATTGGTTCTTTGAACCATATCTATCTTTTTCTGCTTTTGAACTTTCTTGTTGACAATTTGGTTTTGATTATAAGGTGTGAATAGGTCTTATGGACGGTCCACCTGGCGTGGAAGTGGAGTCAGTACCAGTGGCAACGGGAGCACCTGTGCCAACCCCCATACCCGCTTCATCCTTAGTCCCGGCTGTAGATACTACCACATCCGAAGAACCGAAACACGATGCAACACAGCCTATTGCAGGCTAGTTACTTTTTTATAACCGGCTTTTCTCTCTATCTTTTTGGATTAGTGAAGTTTCTCGCCCTTTGATTCGAGTGAGTGCTGTTTCCATCATTGTTCTCTCCGAAAAAATATTAGAATTTTGAAAATCACTCAATAGTAACATTTTGAATTCCGTGAATTTTGTAGACCCTCTCGCTGATTCTGGAGACGAGGATGATGATGACGATGTAGAAGTGACAATTGGTGTCATACCACCGGTCAATGTGCAGTACAGCTTGGTCAGTACAATTTTTTGCAGTCCTTTATAGACGTGATTAAGTGATTAATTTCGCATCAAACTCCCGGAGTTTCGTAGAGAACAGGTGTGGTTTCGAACTTGTGCTCATTGTTCAGAAAGGTTCACTCGATGCTAATGGCGACGCTATCCCAGCAGGAAAGCTTGATATCGATGCAGTACCAACTATCAATGACAAGCCTATATACGACATCGATTTGGCTCAAATGGAAGATCGGCCGTGGAGGAAACCTGGCGCAGACATCACCGATTATTTCAATTATGGCTTTACAGAGGGTACGGTTGTTTGGATGATCATATATTGAACTAATGTGATCATTCAGACACATGGAATACGTATTGTGAGCGTCAGAAGAAGCTGAGGCAAGAGTACAGTAATCAAGCAGCGGTGAACAAAGCACTGTTCTCTTCCATAAACTTATCAAACCCTCTCGGGATGCCACGTGAGTCCATTAGTTGTTAGAGAACTAGCTTTCATGCATCTATCGTTCTTTTCCCTAGCTACAACTGGAGGACGACAATTGGTTCCGCTCACGGAGGGAACGGTCAAAGTACTCACCGATAATGGAGGCATATTCAAACCACACTATCACAAGCTCGCGACTGACAATTCTGAGGTGACTGTCTTCAAACGCTGAAGTTTCTAGTCTTTTGCAGTTCTGCGTGTTCCAGTCTTCAATGCCGTTATTTTACTTGATGATTGCTAGGGTAGAGATACTCTTAAAGGCCATCCGCATTTTTTGGTTTTCTTTTCCAGTTTGCTCCTAATTTTTTCTAGATCTTATTTTGTGGAAAAATGACTAAAGGTTTTTTTGTTTGCAGCCAATCATGAGAACAGTCATAGGAGCGCCACCACCAACGTCTGCTCCACCTCCACCCGGCGTGGTAAGTCATATCCCATAATTTTTTTACTACAAGACTTTTTTTTTTCTATAAAACTATGAGTCATGTTCTAGACGCCAACTAATGCCACAGCGCCCATTGTCGACTTCAGCAAACCGCCTCCGAATTTGCCCCCACCTGCTGCAGCTACCCCTGCACCGGCTACCTTACCACCAGTACATATAATGGGTCTGTTGATTTTTTGATATATATTTAGGTTTCCTCAATATATTGCATTCAGATGGTCCACCTGGAGTAGATATTATCGCACCACCAGGAGTGGATGGACCGCCTGGAGTAGATATGGAACCGCAAACGATCCCAACGCTTGGTTCAGGAAGTGGTCTTGATATGTCTGTGCCTCCCCCAGGGTAACATGCTTGCAATTTTTTCTTTTGTTTGTAACCACTCGGATGTTTTGGAATGAGTGAAGGAAAGGAAAATGCAATCTTCTTGTAGTTTCAACCCTTCCTTGCCTCCACCTGGCATGAGACCTCCGCAAATGGGTATACCCATGACAAACATGCCTCCGCCTGGCTTCAACACTATGTTACCACCACCAGGATTTGGTCAAGGCCGCTTCCCTCCTGGAGGACCCGGAGGTACTTTGACTCTTGACGCTTAGACGGAATTTCCGAAGCGAATCGGTGATGATTCCATTTCCCACGCCAAAAGACAATTTAGTGCTTGACGAGTTCTGTTATGCTGCATTTCATTCCTTCGTCTTCTAGTAGATCTGTCGATTTTGTCTTTTCCTCTGTCCTTTGTTCGTGCTTGAAAAGTGATCATTCTAGGCATGAACAGACCACCTCCTTTGATGGGACGCGATTTTGACTCTATGGGCCGACGAGAATCAGGAGATTTTGATGATCTGTACGTTCGATGATCCATTTTTTGTGCACTCATCAATTGTCTATGTTGCAGTGATGATGACAGAAGACGCCATAAGCGACGAAGCCGATCAAGAAGCCCGAGACGTGACTCCAGGTAAGCTTTACCTTATCTTGGTCTTACTGTTCATCGATGAGTCCTGTTCAGTTTATCGAAAAGCAAGATATCGCAGTCCTTTCCTTTCTAACCTCAATAGTTTTGTTGGCTTCGTTCAGACTTTTTATAGTGTTCGTTTTAGCTTCAGACGTGTTCGTGACAGCGGACGAGATCGCGAACGCGATGATCGTCGAGATCGAGACAAGGATCGTGATAAAGAACGTGACAAAGATCGCGACAAGGAAAGGGATCGTGAGAAAGACAGGGAGCGCGAGCGTGGAACGGAGCGATCGGAGCGCAGCAGACGGCATAGATCGCGAAGTGGAAGCCCTGATAGTGAGTGTGCAAATTGCTTTTTCTCTTTCTTTCCTAATTCTTTCCTCTATGATTATTTCATATTTGTGCGTTCAGCTCGGAAGAGGCGTGAAGAGCGCGATAAAGATAAGAAACGAGAACGACGTGAGGACGACTCTGAAAAGAAGAAGAGGTGGGTAATCAAGCGTTCAATTCTGCCTGTTTTGATTTTATGTGGATTTTGCAGACGACATGACAAAGATGACGATGAACGTCGCGAAAGACGTGATGAACGGCGAGAGAAAAGATCTAGACGTGAAGAACGTGAAATAAAAGAGGAACGTGAGGACCGCGACAGGGACAAGGACCGAGAAAAAGATAGGGATAGAGATAGAGAGCGGGAAGATCGTGATAAGGAACGCCCAGTGGAAATCAAGCAAGAAGTGATGGAAACAAGTGGCAGCGGGGAACCACCCCCACCTGGCGTAGATATGCCACCTAATGCTTAGATCGATGGTCCCACGGAAATATACAGTGTTTGCTTCGATGAAGCACTGGCTTGAATTTTTCAGTGCCGTGTCATAACCTCAGTATCACTGATCTTCCTGTAACTAAGTGTTATACGCAACTTGATTGATTCATTGAATTTTGTGTAATGAGGTTGCGTGATGGAATACTGGTCCATGTTTATACTTTCATTTATAAGAACTTCTATCCAAGGAGTGATATCCGTTCTTAACTGACTCGATGGTCAGATAAGCTTTGAAAAGCATTTTTCTGATTTTTGCACTATTTGTACTGGCTTGTGTAATAGAAAAGAGATTAGCCATCAGCTGTTGTTGTTGTTGTAATTGAAAACCTAATTTCTCTTAACTGCAGTTAGAAGGCATATCATGGAAAAAAATGAAATAAATGTGCTATCACTCATCTTTCGTTGCTGTTTTCACTAGATTGAGTTTCGAAAGCGGAGCCTACAGAATATTTTTATTTGATAGGATTATCATTCAGAAGAGCTTTTCGCACATTGCATCAAGGTGCGTGGTTGTGGTGCTCTATATCATCTCTTTCACGGAGGAATAGATCAATTATTTTCTGGTGTAGGCCGATTCGCACGACCGTAATGCTTTCCACATAGGACCATGCCAAGCGCGACACACTCTGCGGCGGCGAAAATGCGGCGTGCGTGACGTGCTAAGACAGGTCAAAATCAAGGTAGTGCTGGAGGCCGCCCGTGCGAAACAGGGCTCGGCGCAGATGGTTTGGGGTCAAACTGGACTTCGTTTTTGAGGTTAGAAGCAACGGGGATATCGTTTTTAAGGTCCTGGGGGAAGCGCCGATAAAAAAACGACGAACTATCAGGTTTTACGAGTTGAACGTGTTCTTTCGCAAGCGCGCGAATTTCAAACGCAAGACTCAAACAAACAAATGGCTTGTTTACAGCGCAGAAACAATCACATGGCTCCAAATTTGGGCTAATATGTAAAAATATTACTCCAAACTATGTTATGTAAAAAGTTTCCAGAACTTATGTGTCCTAATACCCGTTCCAGAATTTGTTGGTTTCTAGACCAACACCTAACCAACTGGGTAGGTTCGGAGCATAAATATCGGAGAGTTCACATAAGTTTTGGCCTTTTTGATTTGGACGATTAGAACGGTCAAAAATCTATCATATAGTGAAGAAAGCGAATCAAACCATTGCCTCTCCCCTTTTTTCAGCCAAAAGTAGTGTAAATCTGTGCTTTGATAGATATTGCGCTCCAATCACATGCGGTCTCCGTTGAACTATGTGGCGAAAAATGCATCGCCAGATTGCTGAGGCCACAGATTTGGTTGGCCTATAGGCCCTATAGGAGGTTTTCGACATTCTGAGCACTAAAATGTACCTTACCCAATGACATAGCCTTCAATCCACTCGAAATATTTTCTTTCTGATATTCCATGCTCGACCATCCTTGAATCTTGGCATTTTCTATTCAATATAGATTAGTTCTCAGTAAGTTAGTAAGCGTTTCAAGATTGTTATCCGCTTATCAATACAACGACATCAGTAAACAGGTCGACGTTTCGGCAGGGTCGCCTTTTTCAAAACCTGGAAAGTGAGTCAGTAAATTTGACGTTCCAAGGATAGACTACCTTCAGCGATACACTTCAAGTGGCTGTCCACCACTCTGACACTTAGTCAGGCCACTATATGCTAACTCTTGTGATGGAATGAGGTTCCCTTTTAAGGTCAGACTCAAATCCACACAATGATAAGAATGGGATGAGCTCACTACTGATAGCCATTTTCTCTTCCTTTCTGTTCAGTTTGGGACATTTGGACGTGATCCAACAAGCCTCTATGGTCTTTTGTGCTGCAATTTCGGTTTCTTTCGAAAGGATAGCAACGTTAATTTGAAACTCTATTTCCTGATGGTAAAGCACGTGATGTGCGCCAAGAGGCGTGGACACTCGCGATTTTCTCATTCCGTCCAAATGTTCGTTAATTCGTACATACAGCGGTCTTCCTGTTTCTCCAATATATTCTTCCCCACACAGCTTTGATATACTCAATGCTCAATCAACTGACATCAAATTCACAAGGGAAACGCTTAAGCAGGGATGGTTGCCATTCCTCAATGTCCAGATCTGCTTATGCAGAGGAGAGTACAGAACACGCTGGTATAGAAAACAAACCAATAAAAACATACTTGTACATTACTGCTCTGCACACCCAATTCAAATGAAACTTAGCATCATCAGAAACATGCTGCGAACGTCAAAAAGAGTGTCTTCAAATAGCATTCTAGAATCCGCATCGACCAAACAGGCTCCAAATTGCGCACGCAAACGGTTACCTGCTGTCGAAAAACAAAAACACAAACGTTCGTCACAAAGATAATGCTACAGTTTTTAATGATGTCAGTTGCGAAAAGGTGTCATTCTTTATGCCATTCATATCGGATAAGTTAAGCGCTGCGATTAGAACCTGCGTTCAAAAAGCCGGCCTGGAAAGTATGCTTAGAGTTGTCGAAGTCCCACCCCCAAACCTCAAGCAGCGCCTGGTGCGTAACAGAGGTTACGACCCAGCTTGTTCAAAAACAGACTGTAATATATGCAATTCTAACAAATGCATGTGTCGTGGCGCTGTGTACTTGATATCCTGTAAACTGTGTGGGGAAGAATATATTGGAGAAACAGGAAGACCGTTGTATGTACGAATTAACGAACATTTGGACGGAATGAGAAAATCGCGGGTGTCCACGCCTCTTGGCGCACATCATGTGCTTTACCATCAGGACATAGATTTCCAAATTAACGTTGCTATCCTTTCGAAAGAAACCGAAATTGCAGCACGAAAGACCATAGAGGCTTGTTGGATCACGTCCAAATGTCCCAAACTGAACAGAAAGGAAGGGAAAATGGCTATCAATAGTGAGCTCATCCCATTTTTATCATTGTGTGGATTTGAGTCTGACCTTAGAAGGGAACCTCATTCTATCACAAGAGTTAGCATATAGTGGCCTGACTAAGGTCAGAGTGGTGGACAGCCTCTTGAAGTGTATCGCTGAAGGTAGTCTACCCTTGGAGCGTCGAATTTACTGACTCACTTTCCAGGTCTTGAAAAAGGCGACCCTGCCGAAACGTCGACCTGTTTACTGATGTCGTTGTATTGATAAACGGATAACAATCTTGGAACGCTTACTAACTTACTGAGAACTAATCTATATTGTTTTCTTTTTGCTTTTTTGTCATTTTAGGTACCTCAAAATGCGCTTTTTTCGCTTTTTATTGTTATTTTGATTGAATAAGGGTTTCCCTACTAACTGTTACTTCAAGAGGGACTTCGTAAATTTTCGCGAGATTATGGGGGACTTCGTTTCCAAAAATTTTCCAAACCAACGCGTGCCGGGCCCTGGTGCGAAAAAGCCGTCTCAGATTCCCTGCTTACTAGAGTGTACCTGCAGACGCGACAACGCCTGTGCGTCAACAATTGCCACTGCGGGTTTCCGCGAGTGTTTTTTGCTTATTCTTTGCTTTTAGGTAACTCGTGCTGATAAAGGAGAGAAAGGTAAGTGAGAAAGTATTTCTGTTTCCTGTAAAGTTATAACATCGCTTATTCTGAGTATATACAGTCGAGTAGATTTAGCGGTAAATATAGTGTGCTTGTACAGAAGGTGAAATGCGGTGAAATTTGCGCGTGAACAAGTAGCCACGTCAGTACCGCGGGTATCTTGCGCGCGCAATTGGCCGGCGTCACAGACGAAACTATTACTTCACGCGCGAATTTTACCGCATTTCACCTTCTGTGCAAGCACACTATATTTACCGCTAAATCTACTTGACTGTATGTGGAAGCACGTCATGTCAGTTTCATGCATACTTTGCTGTCACTTCACGGCTCTTTCTTATTGTGAAGCATTTCTTTGAACGCTGGTAATTTAAGTTTGACTTATTGTTTTTATTACACGAGCTGCTTGATTGTATGCTATTTCAGTTTGGCTGAAAGCAGAAGTTGCTGCAGCGCAAGCGTACTAGCTCAAAGAATTGCTTCACAATGAGAAAGACAAGAAGTGAAAGGAAATGACAAGGAATACCTAGAAACTGACGTGACGTGGTTCCACATACATACCTTGGAACAAGCAACTAACTACTCAGAAAACGGATACTACTTCTAACTTCCCTTTTTTTTAATCAAAAAGCAAAGAAACAAAGAACACTACAAACACTCGGTGGGAAACTGAAGACATTTGTTGACGCACAAGCGTTGTCGCGTCTGCAGGGACACTATATTGAGCAGGAAATGTACTCGACTATATTCAGCTATCTGTTCAGCGGAGGTTACGTTTGCTTGCGGTATCATCCTGTAGAGGATTCAACTTAAATCAGTATGGACCGAATCATCAATCACTCTTTATTACTGTAAGATTACGGTTTGAACTTTCAGCAGAAGAAGCGCTATTATGAAATAGACCTTCTAACGAAAAAAATTCCAAAAAATTCTGGAGATCGGTGTAGTAAAGTTTTCAAGTGGGCAATCCCAGTACACAACTTTTCACCTGTTTTTTGAGCTCTTTTAATGGTGTAATTACACTTCTGACGAACATTGGAAAAAACAGATGTTACCTAAACCTGAAACAACTTGCAAAGGAAATGACAAAAAATACATAATTTATGGCTTGTTTGGTTTTCTTTTTGAGCCAGAAATCACTTTCACTGTCCTAAAATCCTTCTCGAAGTTCACACCGTAATATTGCAGTTTCAAAGAGCGATCGATGATTCTGTCCCTACTGTAAATCTAAGTTGAACCTCGCTCTACAGAATGATACCTCAAGCTCGGCGAAAGACGTGAAATCAAGAGAGTTATCAATGTCAACAATCAAACAGTGTTCACATTTCCTTGGGACACCCTGTATATCCAATTTTATAGCCTAAATCACGTAGCTTTCACAGAAGTGATTTTAGCCTGTATCGTCTTCTTTACTCTGAGTAAGAGTTGGTGAAAGCGCAGCCACTGAAGGGACAAAAAGCCTTTGGCTTGCTTCTGATTTAGTTTGGCAGTCTTTGAAGCGGGATTCCTAAGGTGGGCAAAGAAGGAGTAGTGCTTTGTAATGAATGCAAAAGAGGTAGCCAATTCAATTTTGAAACGGAATTAATTATGCTAGAAAATGACCATTTTGAATGGCCCAGTAGTTAGAAAACTCAGAATTCGCTAAAACTTTGCTGATTACAAATATGAATCACATGGAGTCTATCGAAACACACAATGAGGGGGGTCGTGTCCGGTGATCATGTGCCCCTCCCTAATTGTAATTTCTGATCGTCGGGGGAAGGCTCAACCAAACTTGTGTATTCGCTACGTAGTCTCCTTATGCGTTGCATAAGTCATCGGTCACTTGTTGACCACACCCAGTCATTGAGAACCAGTCTAGTCGATCATGTCTTTTCTTGATCTTGTCTAAAACTGGTTTATAGCTGGGTTATGTAAAGGGAGCTCACGGATATGGTTTTCAGCCCAATGAAAACCCGACAATATTTTGTCACTGCGTAGTTGATGTAGTCTGTGTCAATGATGTGCTTCCCTTCCGACCAGCCAAGCGCACGCTAGAATCCCCTGCCGCATTCGCTGGCGTAGCTTGTGCGCTCAGATTTGCAGCATCGATCGGAGAACGCCACGCAATACCCACGCGATGCGGATGCGTAGTTGCTACGGAAAAGGAGCACGTGGTTGACACAGATTGTAGTTGATGGCAATTACGAATTTTCCATATGCAATAATATTCATACCAACAAATTTTGGAGCGCTATGTTCACATTTTTAAAACACTGATACAGAATAAGAGCTTTAAAGTTTTTAGCGGCAAGTCTCAAAACATTGATTTTTCCGTCATTTTTTAGCAAAATGCAAAAATAAGGGAGTGAAACATTATTCTGACATGCATGGATGCAAAGTTTGATTGTAGTCACATTTTTGAAGCGTGACTTCTCCATCTACATTGCAGATTATTACAGTTGATCAGGTGTAAATATCAACTGATTTGTCGTTGCAAAAAAAAGAAAATTGGTTGAAAAATTGGTTTTGTAAGGTTTATGGAGGCACTTTTTCGTAATAATTGGTTTGTATCGCAAAAAAAAAAATCCAAGCGCCCTTGCCATTTACTTCGATTGAATGAAATTAGCAAAAAAAGTTTTTTCGGCCCATTGTTATTCGGATGGAAGCATGTTTTGCTCCTTAGTATTCGTAATTGTTGTAATTCTCAATGTGTTAAAATTCAATTCTACAAATCTTAGCTTTGTATCCCAGTGGTCTCAAAACTTCTTTTCATGCTTTGTTCGAAATTGTGCTCAGACCATATTTCCCCCCCCCCCCCCACCCCATGTCAAACAATTTTTTGCCACTTCTGGGGCTGGAAGGGCGTGATGGGCTAAGTGTCCAAACGTGTTTATATAAAATACACAGTCACTTAACTCATCCGAGCGCAACTCATGTTCGGCTCGCGCCACGCCCACTTAGCACACCCTTTCATTCAAAGTGCTTCAAAATTACTACTTTTGGCGTTTTATTACTGCGACTTTGAGGCACCGAAATCGCGCCCTCAAGAGGCAGAGTTTTTATAAGGAGAACAAACACTCCACAAGTCTCTGCCCGAGGACTACAGGATTTTGCTCCAGCATATCACCTGAGGAACAGAAGTCCGCATGGCTGTGCCATTTGGCTGGGATCTTTTCCCGAGTTTGTTTGTTGTTTGGACCGTGTCTTTGTGCACGTTCGTTCAGCTTTACCAGTTTTATAGTCTTTCTCCTCCAGTATGCACTATCGACAGATTAGTTGTGAATGCTATTTTGTCAGAGAAAAAATCTCGGAGATTACTCATTTTCTTGACAATCATGAGTAACCGAGCAAGTTTTGTCGCTTACCTTTTTATGAGCTTCAAATTGCCGCAACTCTTTTCATATTCAGGTACCCTGTCTTCCTTGAGAGGGAGATTGTGACCATCAATTATTTCATTGTTTTTATTGCGGCACCATTTCAAAAATACACGATCATCAATAACTCAATTGCAATGCATTCCTGGAATCAAATGGAAATGGCGTTTCAAATGCTTCCTCGATTATTTTATCCTTTTGACACTAAGAATAAAACGTTGAATACATTATGCCTAAAATGATGGTTTCTGCAACCATCATGTGAAGTAACTGCTATGTCGTTCAGTCTTTTTTAACGACATAGCAGACAAATGTCTCAGCTTCGACAAGGCAGTGCTCTCGCTGTTCGTTCTCTAATGGCTCAATGCCGTCCGTTCCGCAAGCAACATACCATTCACCGCTGTTCAGACGCGCTTTTACACCATCAGAAACACGAACCATTGAGCTTTCTGGATCGGTAGTCATGCTCTGAAACAAGAGTAAATGAGGGTATATCGAAGAAAGATTCCTTTAGCATACCTGTCGCATAATCTTCCTGAGTCGTACTGAGTTGCATTCTTGCTCCAAAGCGGTCTTGTCCTTAGAAAACCGCCTCAATCGGAATCCCTGACCACCTTCTCCTTCTTCTTCACCACCACTTTGAGCGCCGCCACCACCGGTAGCTCCTTGATCATAATTCGTTCCTGCGCTTGCTCCACCTCCGCCGCCTTCGGCACCACCGCCGCTAGCTTGTTGTTCTCCACCGCCAGATTGTTGTTCTCCGCCACCACCTGCCGCTACTTCTTGTCCGCCGCCACCACCCTGCCAAAGCTAGTTGAACTGTTGGTACAATATCTGAGAACGTTCAATAAGCAACCAACCTCTCCCTCTTGGTAATCGGAACCACCGGATGATGCTGGCGCCGGAGCCGGAGGAGGTGGGGCTGCAGCTGGTACTGGTGGAGGGGGTGGTGGTGGTGGTATGGCTGGTGCGGGTGCGCCTCCGGCAATACCAGCTCCTTCAGAGTAAGGCGCTCCTCCGCCACCTCCTCCTGAGAAAGGTGCTCCTCCGCCACCTCCTCCTGTGAAAGGTGCTCCTCCGCCACCACCGCCGGAATATCCTCCTCCTCCACCCGAGTAGCTTCCACCACTTCCGCCTGAGTAGCTTCCACCACTTCCGCCAGAGTATCCGCCACCGCCCTTTCCAGCATAGCTGCCTCCTCCTTGGTATCCGCCACTGCTGCCTCCGGCATAGCTGCCGCCGCCGCTCTTGCCACCTGCATAGCTGCCACCTCCGGAGTATCCACCTCCTCCAGCATAGCTACCACCGCCTCCTTTAGCATAACCTCCTCCGCTTGGACCGGCATAACCTCCTCCACTGGAACCACCTGCATAACTTCCGCCACTGCTTGGACCTGCATAGCTTCCTCCACTGCTTGGACCAGCATAGCTTCCACCACTGGGACCTGCGTAACTTCCTCCACTGCTTGGGCCAGCATAACTTCCTCCGCTGCTTGGACCGGCATAGCTTCCTCCACTAGGACCAGCATAGCTTCCACCACTGGGACCTGCGTAACTTCCTCCACCACTTGGGCCGGCATAGCTTCCTCCACTAGGACCAGCATAGCTTCCTCCGCTTGGAGCGGCGTAACTTCCTCCACCACTTGGCGCTGCATAGCTACCACCACCTCCTAAATGAGCCACATCAGTTTGAATTTAATATTTTCTGTTAGCATTTTGAATTTTTCAAGTTCAAGCATGTCAGCTATATTTTAAAAATGGTTGCGACAGTTACGCTGAAATTAGAAAATTAGTCATGTTTTCGTTTACCTAAAAGCTTATGACTTTTTTCCTAGGTGTACAATAACTTATTTGCTTGTAGTTGTCATATGCAAAAACAAACGCATATAAATTAGACTATTTATCACTATTACTACAACTTGAACATTAATTATGTATCGAATCCTAACCGGACTGCGCGTAACTTCCTCCGCCGGGGCCAGCGTATCCGCCACCACCAGTAGCGTAACTGCCTCCGCCTGGAAATTATAGGTTTGAGATTTTGTTTTACATTCTTCAGTTACTGAGACATAAAAGAAAAAATGGTAGCGAAGACTTACCAACTGGTCCGGCATAACTTGGAATTGGTGGAGGCGGTGGTGCAGCAGCATATGAGCCTCCGCCTCCGCCTCCGCCTCCTCCACATCCACCACCGCCAGGTGCAACAGCGTATCCACCACCTCCTGATGGTGCAACGGCGTATCCGCCACCTCCAGATGGTGCCACAGCGTAACCTCCTCCTCCACCACCTGAGAATTGGTATTATTTTCATAGCCCAAACCACTATCTCCTCTGCTCTCACCTCCGCCGCAGCCTCCACCAAGACCGCCTCCACCAAGACCGCCACCGCCGAAACCGCCACCTCCTCCTCCGCCGCATGGGCAGCAGCAGCAGGACTGTTGTACTGGAGGTGGTGGTGGTGGTGCGCAACATTGTTGTTGTTGTTGGCAGCAACATCCTCCACCTCCTCCTCCAGACATGGGGAAGAGGAAGGAGTTTATTGGGACCGCTATGAGTAGCACTAACGTTAAATGAAGGTACAACATACCCTGAAATGGTTGTATGAAGACAGTCTTGGCGATGACCTCGAAAATTTGGCGAAAAAAGCGAGCTAGGTTTGTTTTGAAATGCTTGCTTGAGAGTGCAAATCAAAGTCTAGACAATGATAAAACAGTATCGCCACCTATTAGACGTAATCAAATAGTGATAATGTCTCAGCTTTACATAGAAAATGAACGAGAAACGTCGAGAAGATGTTTGTTAGCTGAACAGAGCGATTGCCAGCGTTGATAAGTGGCTGTATGAACATTAGATCTCTTATATACTAGTAAGGAAACTGGCTTTGCCTCGGGGCCCCGTAACCGCTCGGCTCTAGTCCAACCCTATCTGGTTTTTTAGGCGCATAATCTAAGGCTAACAATGCTTATCACCGTGATCTTACGCAAATGCTTAAAATGAACTTATGGTGGGTGCTATAAGAACAAACTGAGCATTCAAATTATTGTAGGTCTCAATAGGTAATGAATGAACCTTGAAAGGAGTAGGACCAAAAGAAAGTCGAAGAAGATGAGAGGAAAGACAGGCGAAGAAAGACTAGGCGAAGTATTATAGAAGAGAAGTACAAGTGGTGGCTGTACGGGTTTTATGTGCAGATATTTGTGAAAAAAACTTTGGTATTCTCAGATAGTTTGCAAATTGCTGTTCCCCCTTTTCTCCCTTTTTTCTAAAAGATTTTGCAACTTACTGGAGAAATGTTGGGGGGTTCAAAAGCTTTGTCAGTGGTAGACAAAAACTTAAAGCTGTAATCTAATGCAGAATTTCTTCCTCTTTCCAGCTGTCACATCAACAATGTGTTTCATTTAGATAGTATTGGAAATATTTGCGGGGCTTTACAACCCTTCTTTTTCACCATCTCTGAATTTTGCCAATTTTCGGAATTGCTATCTGAGACCTCTGGGGGAGCTAGATAGGGCAAACTTTTTGCCAACTAAAGCATTTTTTTGTATGTAGCTCTGCGGCTTGTCTTTCAGAATCCCTAAAACATATTTTTTAGGATAACCGACTTTCATATTCGGCCTATTTTAACCTCGAGGAACATCCATTCAATGCAACTTTTTCTCCTCTTCCTAACAGCCGTCTTTTCATGGCGGGATCCGCGAAATTTGCAAGGAATGCAGTGTTTCGCAATCTGACGAGTGCGCACTGACTTACCCTAAGTTTCAACATCCTCAAATTTTAAAGCGAATATTGATTACCTTGTAAAGTTAGTAATACTAAGAGTCGTGCGTTGAATCACCAGTATTCTGAAAAATTTTGCGGTGTTTGGTGCAATATCCAGGTTGTGCAATTTTTCCATTTAAGACTTTTGGAAAATATTATAGCAAAATTCTGAATGAGCAGTTGAAACAAAAGAGAAAAAGCTGCTACGGTTGGCAAAAAGTTTCCCCTACCTGCTGGCTATCGAAGCTTCCCCAAAAGTCTCAAATGACAATTGTAAAAATTAGCGAAAATTGGACATGACGAAGACGAAGTGTTTCAATTTCCAGCGATTATCACAGTACTCTCTCAACGAATCATATTGGCTATGCAGCAGCTGAAAAGAGGAAGAAATTCTGCATTAGCTATAGCTTGGAATATTTGTTTACGTCTATTTTACCGTACTTGCTGGTGGATTCAAGAAACTGAGATTTTAGGCCGACCTAATATAATCATTATAACTTATTATGTCCAAAATATAAATGAGTCAAAATAAAAAAATAAATAGAATTATAATAAATGATGATATTAGGTTGTCCCGAAAGTTTTGTCGGTTTCTTTCATCGCTCACCAAAACTCACAGAACGCCAATCCATAAACGATCTAGGTATCAAACTATTCAGGTTCTTATCCTCTTTCTAACAGCTATATTTGTTTTCTGATCTACCGCGTCTTTGCGATGTTATCGCCATGGCTTTTTGAGCACCTAAGCAGTAGCGACAAATCTTTCCTGAATTTTAAAAATTTTTATACTGATATTTTCGGAGGGCGCTGGTGACTATTATGTAGAGCAAACCTTTGGCTACATTGTACCTATTTTAGATTATGTGAGCCACGTTTATTAAGTCCGTTATGATTATCTATTTAATGAAAACCGCAGCTTTTTGATTACGTTTACAACGTAAAAGTACCGAAAATTCAAAAAAAGCTGATTTTGAAGCAAATCAAACTTGGTTAGGTTGCATAAATGATGTTTGATAGCAATCAAGCTTGAATTCGCAGAGACTTCAAAAGTTTTCTTGCTTTTGCTGCAGTTGCGCGTTTCATGACTTTGCTAAAAATCAAGGCCTTCGAAGAAAAAATTTTTCAAAGCTAGATACAGCAGATTAGGAAGATATGAGATCCTTATCTTGTAGCCCGAGAACTGCTCTATTTGACCCATACTTGATCCTTTCCGGAACTTTGGCATGAGATTTCTTAAAATTAGCCTAACTTTGAGCAGATAAAATTGACGGGTGGAGAATTTTGGCAATTATTAAAAAAAGCGTGCAAGATTGTGGTTCCAAAATGCATCCATAAGAAAGAGAAGGAAAAGCTGCATCGAATGCAAATTAGAACTCATTCGAGTCTTTATTGTGCGTGGTTTTATAATTGTTTGAAAAAACCGACAAAACTTTCGGGACAACCTAATATAATAGGGATTGGATTATGTCGAGAAATGAAATTCACTTGAACAAACGATTAAAGGCCTTACTCACTTTCACCCAACCTTGAGCCGGCCAAGTAAAAGTACAACTTTCTCTGTATTTGAAAAAAGTAGCACTTGAGTTGATAATTATGACGATCGCTTTCAACTCATGCACTAAAACTTGCTTGATCGATCTTTCGGAAAAAAGTATATGGTTGTGCATCTGAGAGATTTTTTCCTATATTTTGCTTGCGAACAGTACAGTGCAAAGTTTGGGCTTTAGTAGTAAGTTCGGACCGTCAGTGCTAGTTCGACATAAATATCGAATTACAAATTTTGTATGAGTGAATTAGTGGGAAGCAAAGTATCAGAAAGTCTTGTTGCCGAAAGAATCATCGTTTCAATCCTGATAGTAATCCAGAAGCGTGAGGGTTGATCTAAGGCCCCGGACAGACTTCACGCGATTTGATCGTTCATTTTCATTTCACATTCAAAAATTTCGGGCTGGAAAAGTATCACAACCGAAATGCAAGTTTATCGGCATGGAATGATGTTGTAACAGTTGTCTCGTCGCGATTCAGTCGCTACGATCAAATCGCGTGAAGTCTGTCCGGGGCCTAAAGCTATTAACTGTCCAAAATGTTTCACTGCTTACCTAGGCTATAAGGGATGAAGGTGTAGATAAAGCTTGTAACGGCCTTACTACGGCGGAAGCTTGATAATAAATCACAATTCAATAGAAACTATATTAAAAACGCCATTATCCAGAGTCTTTCCTTTCTTTCCTGTCTCCGAAATGCCTGGAGAGATGATTTTCTTTATAGTACATAGTAACCTTTGCTTCAATGGGATTGTCGGCTGAAAGGCGGAGCTCTGTTACCTAATTGAGACCTCTCACGCCGCCACGCAGTCTGCGTCTCTCTGACGCGCATGCTCTCTAATCATTCCTAAGCTTGAACCAGTTCACGAAGCTCCGCCTTCCAGCAGCCAATCCAGTCTAATCAAAGGGTATGTAGCAGGCAAAAATCAGTTGATTTGGCAGTGCATAGGTCAGTACTTGGCGGATTCATCCTACTTTAACGTGGGCTAAGTATTGCTTACCGTGTGCCTAAAAGGTTGAGGAAACAGAACTGAAAGTTTTTGACTTTCATAGATTAACAGCAACGACAGCGATTTGAAATATCAAACAGTTTATCTAAATGCGATTGTATAAAGTACGAAGGTGGTGCGGACAATTTTCTGACCTTTACTACTTTCTTAATAAAAAAGAAACTCTGCAACTCTTGTGAATGAGCAGATAGAACAGTGTGAAAAGTATGAGTAAAGTCACTTTGCTCTTCGCTTTGAGAAAATAATATGCTTTGAAACAAGCTTTCTTGAAACATTCATTATATCACAAGCGAAGTCGCGCTCTTTGCTTGCAGGAGATACTTTGTCACTACCATTAATTTCAGAATCAACGAATTAGGGATAAACAGGAAATTATATGCCGAATGGAAACGGAAAAAAATAATGGGAAAATTACGGAGTAGTTTATAAGAAAAAAGCTTTGAATTCATGTTTGGCACGTAGGTGGTAGATACATGGAAGTTAGCCAGTTCGGCTTCAGAATTCTTGATAAGACACGTAGGCTGGAAACTGAACTCTTATGTGTATATGGAAAGCTCGCGACAGGCTTTCTCCCTGAAATCTTGACTTCACTGAGATTTCGCCTCGTAAACCTACTTTCGACGAGTTTTTACCACCAACTAGGGCAACGACACATCCGGTTTTTTTGCATACATTTTGAGAATAATTCTAAAAACTGTATCGTTAGAAGTCTCGACGACTTCTGATCCTTGTTGTCAACATGCCAGTTAATCGCTATTCATTGGTTTGCCTTTCGCTTTCGCTAACAGAACAGGATGTGGATTTTGTTGTTAAGTATGTAATGCGATGTGTGACTGTTGGTTGACGCAGAGCTCGATTTCATCTAGTCTTGGATGATGGCGGGACGCTTCAGACTTAGATAGATTTTGCTTTCGTTTAGTTATTTGAAGATTTTGTGACTTAACGTATTACATAGTACTATGTACATTATCATTATGATATCAATCGCTTCCAACAAAATTTGAATAAATTGTCTGTCAATATTTTTCCAGCTAGCTGCACGGGTCCCAAATTTGGGAGAATTTGATTATGCTGATGCTTAGATTTTATGTAGAAAAATAAAAGCTTTGATAGGTACTAAATAGTAGTTATGTGAAAAGTTCGGTAAGTTTCCATTCTGTCACACTTACTCAGACAAATCACCGGAACTTCCGTAGGACAAGCCAAATTTGCAGAAGTTCCGCGGGACTTTGTTCACTATTGCAAAAACGAAAACATTGAAAATCGGAACCTTCGCGACATTTCCATGTCAAAGTGGTTGAAAACCGGAGCTTCTCACAATCAACAGAGTAAGGTTCAAATCACACATAGGTGTTCTCTTTTGCTGTTGTGGTTGGCATTTTCCGGAACTTCCGCAGGACCTCATTTCGGAACTTCCGCAGCACATTTACGGAACTTCCGCATGCGCTCTGCGGAAGTTCCGGTCATTTGTCTAAGTACCTACTTATTATTAATTTCAGCTGACAGCAGCAAATGACACGAAATTTTTTGAATTAAGAGAAAAACGAGATGGTTTGTGACCGGAAATTGGACAAACTTGAAGGAAACTAAGTATCATCGAAGGCAAGTCGATATCAGTCCTTTCAAAACCATAGTGTATATTTCAGAACAATCGTAATTATTTTTTCGTGTATTGGAGGGTACCCCAAAAAATGTGCCTGTTTGATCGTTAATAACTTTCTTGCCACAAAATCCTTGGAGAAGCTTTGGGTAATATTTTGTAGAGCTGGCTTCAATTTAGGTTTACAGTATGGGGCGAATCACCGATCGCTGTTCGATACTATATGATTGCGGTGATTATTTCTAAGGGGGTTTCTTAAGAGGGGCCAGTGAGCAATGCGAAAAGCCTGGAAACTCCAACCCTAAGCCTATCAGACCCGCTGACATCGTGAACATTGCGCTTTTTCGCAATGCTTCGTTCATAGTTATGTCAAGTAAACCCCAAGCAGGTATTTTGACGAAGTTCCCTAAAACTGTAATTACACCATTTGGAAAGCTTTGAAAACCTGTAAGCCGTGTAACGAAACCAGCGCATGAATACCCTAGTACACAACTTATCAGAATTTCTGGATTTTTTTTGAAGCACGGGTAATTTATAATGACTCTACAAGCTAAAAGTCCCTCCCCGCATCTCTGAAGTAATGAAAATAGCTCAATGATTTGCTCCATACTCAAGACTTCAAGATAAGAGAGTCATAAACAATCAAGAAGTAGGCACATTTTTTGGGACACCCTGTATGCCACTCAGTACTGCGACACGTTAAGTAGTACAGCATCGAGATCGCAGCGTAGTTGAATTAATTCCCAGCTTACCAGTGATTGATTGTACAACATCTTTTCTGTCCCGCAAAGATCCCATGAGCTACTCCTCTTAGCTTAAAACTCTCAAACAGAATCACCAGAAAAATACTAATCTGACCTTCACAGCAGTTGCTTAATTGGCAGCTCGATGAGAGACTGTGTGTTAATTACCATCTCTTTCCTTGGCTACTCGACTCCTTGCTAGCCATGTATTCATGCAATCCTCATTTTCAACACAAGGAAACGCCCAACATCAAGCTCCAAACCAGATCGCAGATGGTTGTACGGAAACCACGTGGTGAAATCGTGTGTACTAAGCCATGTCTGTCTACGTGGATTGCGAAATGGAGGAACATTACTTGCTTATATCACTACGTAATATATAATGTAAGTGGCATGCGTTTTGGAACGCTGCCAAATTTCATAACGAGTAACCGCATATTTTCGTAAAAGGTTCACACGTATTTCGAAAGACAATCATGAGTGTCGCAATGATTTTTGAGACTGGGTCGCCAGTATCTGGGTGTGTTATTTGTACCTGGCTTTTTTTTCAAGCTTGTTATCCCAGAATGTGTTTTTCAAATATGTTCTACTTCTATTTGCTTTTGAAATGATACCAAATTGTAACAGCGTGATGACTTGAGCTAAATTAACCTATGTTCTCAACTCTCGGTAAAAATTATCTAACTAAGAACAGTCACATTAGGATTATCTTGCTTCCGCGTGTAAGCAAGAGAGTGCGTGAGTAACTTGGTCTTGCTGTTTTTTTTGGAAGCGTTTATCTAACAACAGCATTGCTTTTGCTTGTGTAACTGGGTCCCGCGGGTGCTTTCAACTAGGTATCGGTGTGTAAGGGACATGCAGGGCAATTTCATCGGGCAGGGAAACAGATTTTTGTACGTTTGGGGCAGTTCTCAGAACTGAAAGACCAAAAGCAGCATGTACGACAGTTTGAGAATACGCGCTGTCAGTCAATACTTGATTTCGTTTTTTCTTTTTGTAGGAGTCGTAGTTGGTTTTTCTTATATATACGGACTTCAAGCGGCACATAGGGCATAAACTTTCTTTCTCGATATTTACTATCGCTCTGTAAGCGGCACGTAGGACATTTTGATGGGGCAGGGAAACAGATTTTTGAACGTTTGGGGCAGTTCTTATAATTTTTAAACGGTCTTCAAGCGGCACGTAATGCTGAACCCTCTTTAGATTGATAATATTGGTTTGTAGGCGGCACGTAGGGCGATTTGATCGGACAGGGAAACAAATTTTTGTAAGTTTGTGCAGTTCTTATGATTGATGGGTCTTTAGATGGCTCAGTAGTCGTGCTTTTCGGGGAAGGATCTCCTTTTGTAGCAAAGCTTCATATTCCTCTGGCGAAAAAAATTGAAGGATTCTGACAAAGTTCTTAGACGATTGATTTCGGCTGTCGGAATTGATTCTGAGATAAAAGTGTTTTCTGTAATACACATAATTGTTTTGGGTGTATTTCTACTTCCAAAACGGTAGGTGTTCTGCTACTTACTTAACGATCTTTTATGGAATTTGTTTAGAAGAACTGGAAGAGCAAATTTTCTTTGAGAGGGTAGAAAAGTGGGGGGGGGTATTTGAATGTCTCTGTGAGGAGGGGAGAGAAAAATAATATTCTCCATGCATGGTTGTAGCAGGAATTCAGAGAGATGCTGAATGAGTTGTGGAGATTATCGCTTCTTCGAGCAGTTCTCCTTTTATAGAATGCTCTTCGCAAAAATATTCTCAGAAAGAAATAAGAAACTTATTTAGAAATATTCATATTCACAACTAAGCCCTTATATTGTATCTGCCTCGACCCACTTGCTAGCGACCCGTAGAGTCGCTAGTCGCTTATATTACTTGCTTATCTTCATAGCTTATCTTCTGTAACGCGGCTCGGCACCAGCTGAAACCAATGCGATTTTGAAACAAAGCTCCCCTTGATTATGAAAGATTTTTACGAAGTCTGACTTTTTACGACCCTTCCCCCCCACACACACAATAAAAAAGAACTTAAAAACAGGAAAAAGAATAGAAAGGCAAGCTAACCAGCAAGTTTGGTTCGATTAGGGACCTGATTTGGGATCGGAGCAAATTGCGCCACCAGCGAAAATTTTTTGACGGCTATAAAAAGCATAGAAAAAAAGATCATACACCGTTTTTTTTGCTTGCATGAAGACTTTGTCTTCATTTTTCCTGCGAATGGTCGGCTAGCTTTTGGGTCTAACCTGTACCAACGATCAAGAATAGAAGAGAAGGAGTATCCGGTGGAAGAAACCGTAACTGATCTACCGGTGATCCTTGCACGAAAGTCAATTCAGCGAACCCACTCCAAACTAAGCTTGCAGCTGGCAAGAAGAAGTCATGGACTTTCGTCAGTGGATTTCGAAGTGGTCTACATCCACAACTAACGAAGCTTTATATGATACTAAATCACCACGATTTCTGCGGTGTAGACATAAATCTTTCACGGTAAAGGTATAATACAAGGTGTCCCAAAAAATGTGCCTACTGTTTAATAGTCAATAACTCTCTTGTAATGAAGTGTTTCGAGAAGCTTTAGGTACCGTTCTGTAGAGCGAGCTTAAACTTAGATTGCCGGAAACTCTTACACTACGGTAATGGGAGCCGCTGGTTTCGAATTTGAAATTCTCATCTTACTATGATGCTTCTTTCCTAAGTTATTCCCGGTAAATCGTAGTAAATCAATTCCCGGCATTTGTCAGAAAGGTAATTACACCCTCAAAAAAGCTGAAAACACTCGTAAAAAGTTTTAAAGTGGAATCAGCATGCGCGAAAACCCTAGTACACGATTTTTCAGATTTTTTGAAAAAAAATTTTGTTTGGTGGTATATTTCACAATGGTTCCATATGCTGGAAGTTCTTACCGTAGCCCTACAGTAATGAAGAGCGATCGATGATTCGCTCCATACTGTAAATCTAAGTTCAGCCTCGCTCTACAAAACGGTACCTAAAGCTTCTCGAAGCACTTCATTACAAAAGAGTTATTTACTATCAAACAGTAGGCACATTTTTTTGGGAACACCCTGTATTATCATATGAAATGACGGGACTGTAGAGACACTGATTCCGACTCTGCTTTCACTAAGTGAGAGCTCAGCAGATCTTTAACGCTTTTTGTAGGATGGAGCGAAGTTGGATTGAAGTTTTTTGAAATTTTTCAATCAAACTTGATTGAAAGAGGTTAAATGTTCAAATAAATAAAGTTTGAGGCATTTTTCTGCTCTCAGACTGCATTGTCGCTATCACTTCAAGTCAAAGAACATCCCTTGTCAACATTGAGATCAAACTGTATTCTTCCACAACTCTCCGCTCTTTTCTTATTTCTCAAAGATGTTAAGTATTAGTTGATTTAATTTTATACCAGGGGGCTGCCGAATATAGATAATCACTACTGATGTTTCTCATATCTCAGCGACAAACAAACGTGGAAAATTACTGTTTTCCTGTAGGAAGTGCTGTCGGAATTTCAATAGTCTCATTTTAGGGAAATTTGAGAATGCTATAGAAAATGTTAAATGTTCTAATGTTTCGTATGCAGGAGAAGTTTTTGTGCCATTGCATTTGAGACAGTTGGGTTCTTTCCTATCAGGAAAAATTGCCTATGCGTAATGGCCTTGAGATCAAGTTTGTCTTGACTCGCTGAACATCTAAGTGCGACTACTCTCGCAACAAAAGGATCGGCGATCGGCTTGATAATGCGCAATTACCAGTTAGTTGCAGTGTAACGGGATACGATCGCTGCTAAACTGACTGAGAATGAGAGATGTTTGCCGATCTGACAGTCAGATGCGAAAGGGCAGTGGTGACATTCGTCTTTGTCCGCTGGAAGTTGGCCAACAACGAGTCTGATCTGTTTTGAGAAGATGTCCATGTGCGGGGATCCAGGCGTCGCTGAGAAACTTGAACTTAGTGCTGTGCATTTCCAAAAAAAATCCTTTGAACTCAGGATCAGCACGAGTCAGCTAGATGTTCTGAGGGCCTCTGAACTTTCTGGACCTCTCATGACTAACCATGCCACATGCTTTCAGTAGTTTGCCTTTGAAAAATATCTGCGCTTGCAAATTGATGTGGACCGAGGGATGAAAGGGTAATGATAAGGAAATCTGACAAAAACAGCGACTATTGGGAGAAAATACAGAATTTGTAAAATCGACCGTGGCGAAGAGAAAGGCACGAAGGTTACCTCGGAGGGACTGGTAGTTAGAACTTGAGCTGAAGAAAGTATGCATGCTTCTTGATACGTTGACGACGAGCCATTTTTTACATGTCTTCCCTGTGGGCGAGATGTTCCCATGGACTTTTACTAGCCAGAGGCCTGGCTGCAAGTATCTATGGCTGCATCTGTGTAATATCTATATGTGCAAGTGGGCAAGGCAATTCCGCCGCTTGTGAAAGGCCCCAACCATGCGATAGAAAAGCTGGAAATTGCTGGAGTCTAAGAATTTGTATAAACTCCGGCAATTTTGCTAAGTGGGCGGATCTTGCCATTGAAAGGATGAGCTTGCCTGACTAGGGGCGGGGTGAAGTTGGAATCGCTATAGGTTCCGCGGTCGTTTTACCCTTTTTACGCCCTTTGAGTATGAAAAAATTTTCCTTGAGAAGGGCATTGGCGGAGTTTGCCAAAAAATTATCCGAGCCTAAATTGAATTTATGAACACAAGTTGGGGCGATTGTTCATACTAGAATTAGGATTCAGTGTGCCGCTCATATTGCGCGCATTCACATGGCCCAGACTGCCTACCTCGCACCGCTGACGGCACTGTCGTTAATGTATTAGAAATCTTTCAAAGTAAGGAAAAATGAATTTTGCTTATTAATTGTCAGCGTAGATCGCGCATTGCTGGCACTGAGCCAGAAATTGTGCAATAATGTCTTTTATTCAAAAAGGATTCGAAACTATTATATTCATGTTCTTTCGCGCGTATAAAAACACTTTGAAAAAGTAGTTCGAATTCATACAGATTTGTAAGTGGTTTATCCTGATGTCTATACATTCGTATGAATTTTTCGAATCTGTAATCCGATGATTCAGGCTAATGTGAGAAGCTTTATATTCATAACTCACATCTACTGCTTTCATTGAATTTTTTTAATGCAGCTGAAAGTTTTAGAGGAACAATGAAAGTTTGCGTCTTCATTCTGAAATGTGGTTGGCGTAAGGATACTTTGAACGATGCGTTGACTAGTATGCACATAAGCAAAACGTTGTCATCGTACTTCTTATCAGAACTAACAAAGTTATGACAGGATAATCGACTCAAAGTTTTACGCTATGCTCGAAGAAGATCTTTTTTCGATTCGCCAGAAAGTAATTTTCAAAAACTAATGCTGGATTGGACTTCTGAAGGCATTCATAACGACAAGTTCACCAAGTGTCGATGGCCAAAAGCGTTTTCGTTTTGTGTTCAACAGTTTCTTCTATAGAATCCCACGATTGATTTGTGCACTACCGTGTAATACGCTGCAAGCCAAAAATGTAGCTGCTTTCAAACGTGGATTAAATGCACGATTTATTAGGTTGGAAACTAAGTTTTGCAACTCTATACTAGAAGTCCTTTTTTTGTAACCTGGGCATGAAACTAAGTTTTGCAACTCTCTTCATAACTTTACTCTTTGGACATTGCGCATTCAAACTTTGGCATATGTAAAACGTAATCGTTCTACAACTATGCACAAACTATGGTGAAGTTTGAAAACGAATGAGAAAAATTAGAAGCGTTTTTCTAAAAATAATGAATTCCGAGAATTTTTGGGGTTTTAAGCCAAAATGAAGCGGTTAGCAACCCAGATCATACTGAATAATCCGAAATTGTGTGTGAATTATCACTAATGCTCAAATTAATCGACTCAATAAAAAAGAAAATGAAATTTGAAGATAACTCGAGATTTGAGCTTTCACCAAGTTGGACAAGCCGCAGTACACAAAACTACTGAGGCAACCGTCAATGACCAAGTCGAAACCTCAAAATTCGCCGAGACATCGCATAGTGGGATTATTTGACCGCACAAACACGACTATCATAATCATTTGCTGAATCAACGCCATTTTCTTGATTAGGGTGAGACCACAAACCGTTAACTTACAAACAAAAAAACCCTTACCATGCAATTTTAGCAGGTTTTCGTGATCAGCATGTCAAATAACCCCAATATGCCAAGTTTTAGCCAAATTCGTAAAATTTTATAACTTTCTCCCTGGACCATGTATCTACCGTAATCTTGATTGGGGCGGTCAGAATTTGGCAAAACAGTAGCTGCTTTTGTAGCTTAGGGCGCCTTCATACCGCGCCGGCAGCCGCCGCCAGCAGCCCGTGGCAGCCCATAGCCGCCTCTGGCCGCCTTTGTTATAGAAGCAAAATCATACTACTTTATGTGCTCCTGCCTACGTTTTTCATCTTCTACGCTTATTTCTTCTTATTACTGCTAATATGCAGTTCAACTCCCCCACAATACATTTGTGTTCATTGTGCTGTTCCGCACATTGTATCCTATCGCGCTCACACTCTTTTGCAATTTGTCTTTTTTTAAAAAGATGTGAGCGATTATCAAAGCCAGAAGAACTTAACCCGCAAATGAATCCCAGCGAACTTGCGAAGTAGTAGAATGCAAGTTAGATATGCACCGATAGCCAAGAAAAAATTGAAGCAAAAGCATACTCAAAAACAAATTGCACACCTGCAGGACACTCAAGGTTGTAAGATTCTGACAGTTTTGTTTATATAACGAAAGCTGCCAGCGGCGGCTACGGGCTGCTACGGGCTCCTGGTGGCTGCTACGGGCTGCTGGCTTCTCCTAAAATAAACCCTTTTGATTGCTTTTTGAGTGTGGAATGTAAGCCTCACTCATAGGGTTTTTACAATCTCAGTTATGGGACTATACAATGCATTTATTGTCTACCGCATTCCTTTTCCACGGGAGCGATGTAAGAGAAAGCTCACAAAGGTATTCCCGCCAGGGCAGGCATGGAATTAAGACCATCGTTCTGTGTCTTCCTCTTTTTTCACTTGAGAGTGTTAACTCAGAGGTTGTTCACACCATGGTTGCAGCTTGTTCTCCTTCTTCCACATACTAATATTTATAAAGCGAGGGCTATAAATTTATTGCAATACAGTTTGATTTTCTAAAAACCAGTACTCATTGTTTGTTGCAAATCAAGACAACATCGTTGAACTAAAACGTTCGTTGGGCGCATCAGTGAATGCATAAATGAATAAATAAATGAAATAAATAACTAAATGTCCTATTGCGCCTTTTCATGCATTGTAGCGTGAAATTTTGGATTGAAGACAAATTCATATGTGCAATGAGTACAGTAAAAGAGTCACAGACAACTAGTGGTTTTCTGAGCTTCACTAGTCTAGCGGACAACGTTCACTGAAATATTGACTTATTTCATCAGATTGCCAAAACGCCGAATTGTGTTGTATTTGTCATCCTATTCTTCACTGAATGATGAAGGTACATGCGTGCCAGTGAGGCAATAATATGATTGTCGGTTTGTTAACAATCGAATAGTAAAAAGAGCATTCTGACTAGAAGCTCAGTCAACGCAGATAGATTGTCTTCTGTTCACTGACGGAATGGAAACAAAATGGAGAACTCTCAAAAACAAGCAAGCTGCAAGCTTCGGCATTTGATCGCTACTCGCGCGTGAGTCTTAAGAAAATCAGCAGGACATTCGAAAGGGGCACTGTACATCGTTTGGATACATAGGCATAAAGGGCGCACTGTACATCGTACATACGCTTTAGGAGAAACTTAAAAGCAGAGAGAGGAATTTGTACGGAGGGATATGAGGTACATAATTCTTCAGTGACATCTCTTCTGCTTTTGGAGTTCCAACTAGATCTGTCTCCTGCACTTTGACAACACCCAATGCACGGAGATAGGAAGTGAGCCCCTGAAATTAATAAATTACGAAGTGGAGCTTCAAATTAAGCATTATATCATATACCCGTAGCTGACCAGTGCATGTGGTGGTGGTATTCGTGCGACAAATGATTCCGCCGTTGAAAATAGTCAGTAACATTTGTCCCTTCGACACTACACGGTTCGTAAGCAGTTGAAGATTGCAAGGAAGAGCAGCTTGTGCTTGAAGTGGAGGGATCTTCTCTATAAAGAAGTTTATGGAGTTTACAGATATTCGCTAATTTCTTGGGGCCCACCAGAACTTGCTGTCAAAACGGGAGGGTAGAGAACATTCTGAACGGCTAGATGTCCAGCAGGAGTGTGATAAGTACTATACGTATCCGTCTTAAATAATAATTTGTTTTCTGCCAAAACATGAAGTGTGATTTTACCGCTGCTTTAATGATCCCCTCCAGAAGAATGGAGAATCGCATTTCAACAGGGAGAATATCGGTCGGCAGCCCGTCAGGGTCGCTCCCGAGTCCTTTGCCGTCATCTTGATTTAACATGCGATCTAAGAATATCCAACTGCTAGTTTTCTGAAACTAGACGGTGTAAAGCAGACCCAAAACAATGTCCATTCCATGTACGGCTGGTACGGGTGAAACTCCATGAGGCAGGTTGCTAACTACAGTTATCCGCTTCAGATTGCATTCCAATATAGCTGCACTTGGCATGGGGTAAAAATTTTCAGCGTCGCTAAGTGCTTCATGACGCTGTCGCCGCAAAAGCTGAGTAAATACGCTCCTACTGTGAGCACATTTTTGCGGAAAAAACCCACTTATACCTGCATACCAGCACTGTCTGTGTAAAATCTTTCATCGCGCAAGTTTGTTTCTATTCTCAGCAACAGTTCTGTGTTCATGGCTTCTGTTATATCTACCCGTAGAGAGAAATGAACCTGCTTGCTAAGAGAACCTAAGAGAACAGAGTTTTGAAGAAAATCATGAGCGACTTGTATATATAAGCTTACCCCTAACGTTCTTCACGGTGATTTTTTGGTAAATTTTGGTGAAGAACAAATGAGCGGATTCTTGGATAGAACCTTTGCTGATAAAACGTAAACTAGAATTGCTTTTTAGTGGCTGAAATATACTAGTAAATATACTGAAAACTAAACAATAAATAAACCCAATAATAATAACATAATAAATAACAAAATAAACTTTTTTATGAAGTCAAAATCACAAGAAGTTTATGAAGCCGGAGAAGCTCTCAGGGTCAAACTCACTGATATTAACATTTTGCGATTGTGAACTTTGGAATTTTAGAGCTGGTTTATCAATTCTAACTTACCGTAGGCGGACCGTTAACTTTCATCAGATACGCCCCTCCATTAGCGTTCTCGTACTTATAAAATTGTGTCGATACAGCAGTGCGCCCAACTGCCGCAGTTGTGATATGCTAAAATCAGGTCCTTGAACCGATTTAGGATAGTTTGGAATGATGTAATTTGAGCCTACACTTAGTTGTCCCGTTTCGTTGTCGTGCGACGTTATGAGCTCCTCGTTCTCTAGAAAGAAATCCTGCGAAGTGATGTTTTTTGGTTTGAATATGCTGGAATGCTTGATGCTTTACAAAATATTAATTGACTATCGCTCATGTCTGCACAATTTACTGGTACAAACCTCGGAAATAGGAGCAATCCTTTGGCATCCTTGTGCACCAACACGCTCGCTATGTTTGTCAACCTTGGTGAGTCGGTTTTGGATAGAATGAAGGAGTTTGTGGAAAGGGCTTGGAAGTGACACCGGAAAGCCAGCTGAGCAAAAAATATTTTTTTTTTGAAGGGAAACTCTTTCCCGGTGTTTGACTCACAAGGAAAGAATGTTGTGGTATCGTTCCTTGATGAATATAGGGCTCAATTTGTGCTTTTACTTCACCGCCGTTAATGCTGACCGCTACGTTTGCCGTGTCAACACGGAGAGAAACAACGTCTTCAATATCGTATGGCAGTGAGTTGTATGCGTTCACTACGCTAGAATAATGAAAAACCTAAGGGACATCCAGGATCTAGATGCGAATGACTCACATGCGGCCAAGTTTTGCAACTTCGAGAACCTCCAAAGATTCCGTTTCGTTGTTGTTGTCCGAGTATTCCAACTTAAGAACTAGTGTTGGGATTCAAGCGCAAAACGCTCTAGCCAAGTTTGCAGTAAACATTTTAAGTCAAGTCGATTAAGCTGTACATAGATGCCCTAATATTTGGTAGTATGTTGTTCAACTTCTATGAAGTGCCTTCTAACATTTCAGTGTACCAAACTCCTACTATACCGTTTGATTCAACTGGCTTGCTTTGGGAAGGCGGGGCTTCGTGACGTAATTAAGGCTAGCTAGTGATCAGAGAGCACCCGCGCGAGAGAGACGCAGGTGCGAGCGGCCTTGATTACGTCGTCACAAAGCCCGCCTTCCCGAAGCCAAGCCAGTTGAATCAAAGATTACGAAATCATGCAAGTGTACTTTCAATAATCAGTCTTTATTCAAAACTTGCTAGCTTTCCCGGGTACTCTTCACTTGAAACTAGCTGGGTTTTCCTGCGAGCACAAATCGATCCGAAATGTTACATATTGACTACTTAGACCGAAGCGAGTGAAAATCTACCCCCCCCTCCCCCTAATTTTTTTCTTTTTGCTTTCTTCACCCCGCCCTTTCACTTGATCCTGCTCCTATTCTGGATTCAAAGCGACCAGCGTTCTATGGTAGAATTGCCTTCTTTGCTAAGCGCTTCGCTTCTATCCTCTTCAACGCAAAATTAATGAAATATACCGCCCCCTACATGACTACTCGAAAGTAACCGTTGAAGCCTTCATTTTCCTGTTGTTAGTAAACAAGTTGATAAATCAATAGAAAAACTGGGTGAACCGTCGCAAAAATAGCCTTTAATGTGGACAGTGGTTGAAAACATATTTGTGCAAACTTTGACGCTTATTATTATGTCGTTCCATAAGTTCGTAGCGTTTTTATTTCTGTCGTCGTTTTCTGGTGAAACGGTTGGTTTACCGCAAAATGTCTGTACTCTCTCAAAGAGCCAGTTCTACTCTACAAAAACTGCCTTTAGTTTTCAAAGTAAACCCGATGACCTTTGTTTTGTGACTGCTCAAAGCAGAGTTTTTTGTGTAGCAAAAAATGGCGTTTTCGGCATCTCCATCTTCGGCGCTGTATACGGAAATTACGAGAGGAAAAATTCCATTCGGATTGTTATGAGTGATGCGACCGTTTGCCGGACTATGATGCACATAGAACAAGAGTCCTTGTCAAGGGAGCCGCTACAGAGAATGATAGAGCGCACTTTTACGGTAAGTGTAGATGTTCTGCGTTTGGCCGGAATTAGGGAGTTTTCTGAGCCAAAATTTTTCGGGAAAGCGTAAAATCGCTGATCATTGCATTCAAACTTTTGCACCACCTAGACAAAGCTATTCATCGCTGAAGGCTTGACAGCAGGACGGAAACATTCTGTTACGAAACAACGCGTAAAACTCAAGCTGCAGCAGTCGAAGACAGCAGCTATTGAGACCTCGTTAAAACAGTTCTTAGCATATTGGCTGCAAACCATTGTGCCAGCACATCAGCCTTGATTGCTACTTGCTACTCCGACTATACATACAAAAAATATTTGTTGGATATGGGCGAAATGCGAGAAGTACAGGTGCCGAAATGGCCATTTTCTGCCACTCAAAAAACTTTGCTTTGAGAAGTTATGAACCAAAGATCATCAGGACTGCTTCAAAAACAACAAGCAGGTTTTGTAGAAAAAATTTGGCTGTTTCGATTAATACCAGAAACTTTGCCGTAAACCAACTGCTTCATCAGAAAACGACGACGAAAATGAAAACGCTACGAACTTATGGAACGACCTAATACTTTGCTCAGAAAGATTTCTATTCGGAAACTTTGATTTTTCATGTACAGCAGTGGCGGTCCGAGAAATTTTTTTCGGGGGGGGGGGGGGGGCGCGACAAAAATTTTTTTCTAAAAAAGGTGCGTGGCGTCAGCCACGCACTCCGAAAAATTTTTTGGGGTGCTTCTCAAAATTTTGGCGGGTCCCCGACCCCTAAAATCTGGAAAAAGGGGGCGTGGCGTCAGCCACGCCCCCGAAAAATTTTTTTTTATAAGGCTAAAATGAATTTTTAGAAAATTTTAAAAATTATTTTAATTATTTTCAAGTGCAAACAAGTCGTTTGCACAATTTTATAACCCATATAGGTAAGTTTCAAAATCGCGACCCATTCTCGGGGGGGGGGGCGCCCCCCCCCCTCGGTCCGCCACTGATGTACAGATATCTGTTTAATACAGAGCATTCATCATTTCGTTCGCGCATGAGCACATGTAAATAGATTTAGATTTGCGGTAAAATTTTTACGCCGCAGGTTCCTCGATATAAAATCATTTAAACGCACCGTATGTACTTCACTGCGGGAGAGAGCGCTGGAGGAAACCTCAAATGCCCTTCGAGCTAGACTACTAGCGTTATGGAGCAGAAACAAATAGTCTTGCATTACATGCTTCCTGCTCGTTCCTAAATGAGAAGACTCATATATGACTTATTCCGGTTTCTTGAGCACAGATTTACTCATGACACTAGGGGTTGGCGTCTCAAAGCTGCAAACACTAACAACAGGCAGAGATTAAGTCATAGAGACTTTATGACGTCGATGAAGTCCTCCTGTTGGAACGCATATGTGTAAGATGTTCGCGCAAGCGTAGACTATTTGATGTATCGTCAGTCATCGGAATGAATCTTGTGGAGGTCCATCGTGATTAGCGGACGACATAATGCAAAACAGGTCACGTCGCATCACCCTGACTTTGGACTGATACCATTCACAAATAATAACTGAGCTGGGTGTGGAAATAGGTAATTCATAACATGAAACAGTGACGGGATGAAAGATTTAATAATAATAACTGAGCTGGGTGTGGAAATAGGTAATTCATAACATGAAACAGTGACGGGATGAAAGATTTTTTAGGGTGAGGTACTAGAGAAATTTTTTTAGTGGTTCGTAGCGTGAGCCACCAACCAGAAATTTTTGTACAAAAAGTGCACTCACAACCCGGAAATTTCGAAGGGGCGCGGGGCAGTCTAATTTCGAAGAATTTTGAAGCCTACTTTTCCAGACTTTTGAAAGTACTTTCGCTTATTACAAGTAAACACACGCTCAGACAATCGCTGGGGGCAGGCGGGCACCGGAAAAATAGACTGCTGATTTCTCGCACCCCGCTCGCGGATTTTTTGGAAAGCAATCAGGACTTTTCGGAAGACCGCTTGCTGAGTCAGCGGATTTTTGAGAGACCGCCTGTTGAATTTTTTTTCGCTCTTATCTTTTGTAGATATATTGCTGAATCTCTGAGAATTCGAGAACTCAGCAAGCGGTCTTCCGAAAAGTCCTGATTGCTTTCCAAAAAATCCGCAGGCGGAGTGCGAGAGATCAGCAATCTATTTTTCCGGTGCCCGCCTGCCCCCGGCGATTGTCTGAGTTATTGTATTCCTTGAAACCACTTGAAGGAGTTGACTTCAAATTTCAGCTTTCGTTCTTGATGCACTGGGATTGTTCGGCGATGAACTCTTTTTACCACCGCAGATTGCGCTAGAGTTCACGGAGGGTAGTTTTCACCACGTAAATGACAGAGGATATCTATTGCCGTTTCAGGTACTGGGCTGATTTGAGACCGAGTTTCAAAGAAGAAAAAGGTTCGATGCGCTATCAGAAGCGCAAACAAACTGGAGTACGCATGCACGCGCGGCCATCTGCAGAGCATTGTAGGTTTTTCATGATCTTACTCTGGTCTCGCCCGGGTGGGTATAAAAAATTCCTGTGGAAGGTGCTAACGTCCGCGTTTGTTTTCGGAGCCGACATTCGCCAATATAAATTCGATGCAGCGCGCCTGACGCTCATGCCGCCCAAGGTAAGTTTCTCTGTTCAGAGCTGTGATGTCATTCGTTCTTCTTCAATTTCAAAAAAAAAAAGAGAGTAATAACGACGCAAGAAGGGACGACAATCGAGAAAACGGAAGTCTGGGAATGATATCCACGAAAGTCCATAATATAGGAAAATGGACTTTCAAGCCCCATTTTATTCGTTCGTGGTAGATGGTCGGTATCTGCTTTCGCTAGCAATATCCAAAATTTTTTTATCTCATCGCAACCACGAGGCAAAGCGGTGTGATGGAAATGATTCAACCCTACTTGAGCTCTCGCTTGCGAAAGAATCATGCGAAAAGTCCCTTTAGAATGGGGCAAAATGGGATTTACCTCCGTTTTGAATGGACTTGAAAGCCCATTTTACTCCCAGCAGCAAGGTGAGCTGGAACTAAGCCCATTTTTGACCTTTTTGCATATTTTTGATGGTGATTTTTTGAGAATGTGTTCCTCAGCTCATTCCAAGGTAACAAGTGAGTGGAAAAAGTTTTCTGTCTTTTATGAAGTCTGAAATAAGTGTTTATTTCTAAACTCATACAAACGCTATAAAAATCATGGAAGAACGTTAAATTCACCAAAATATTCGGCAACAAACTCAAATGCTTCCAAATATCAGGTCAATGCGAATATTCCTATGTAAATCGAATAAAGTTTGTTAATTCTTGAAATTATCATCCAAAACTAAATTCATGATTTGTATTTGAGAATAAGAAAGATTTGCGTTTTAATACAATTACTCAGAACCTATCTTTTGACTATTCTCGTATCGAACCTCAAAGACGGCATTTCAAACGCGATTTTGAGATTGGTCGCAGGAATTACTGAAATGCCACTAGCTAGCAAGAAAAATTTTGTGAAAAATTTTCTATTAGCAATAGTCCATACATTCAACTACTTAGAGATATAAACAATAATGCTGAAAGACAAAGAAGAGCTAAAGTAGAACAACTACGGTAGATCAAAAGCTATGGCGCCTAAGTCTCGTTCTCAAAAAGTGCAAGATCAAAAAGCAAACTCGCAGAGTTTTCCAGTTTCCCAGGATGAGAATATGAGAAACCGGGGCAATGGGGAGGGCGATTTTAGCACTATGACCATTCAAGAGCTAATAGCATCCATAACAGACCTCAATAAGGATCCTACTATTGGTAGGATGCTTTCGGCTCTGTCCGATAAGATTTCTGCAGGTTTCTCGGAGGTCATCGAAGCCGAAAGGCGAGCGCGAAGCCTTGTTATAAGCGGGGTGCCTGAACCTCCGGAGGGCTTGCGTCCATCGCAGCGTCGAGAGTATCTCCAAGAAAAAGTTGGGGATATTCTCGACGCTGTCGATGTTGATTGCAGCCCTTCGGAGGCTTTTTGGATGGGTAGGCCTAATAACTCACGCCCACGACTTATCAAAGTCGTGATGCCTTCTTCCTTTTACTGGAAGAAGGCTCTTTCCAATGCGCGCCTCCTCCGTCATGCCGGATATCCAAATGTCTTTATACGGCGTAGCATGACGGAGGAGGAGCGAAAGCGTGAGTACGAGCTTCGACAGATCGCTCGCCAGAGAAACGAAGGTAAGCCCAGTCGTGAGTGGGTAGTCTATAGGGGGCAGTTAGCACGTGTGTCCGAGCTACCTAGGTCGGGGCCGGGAAACCTATAAGATTGCATGGCACTAGAGAGAAAATTGATGTTTTTCTCTTCAACGCAAGGAGCCTAGTGAATAAATTGCACCACCTGCACTCATTCTTGATTCAAAATAAACCAGATATTCTTTTCGTGACAGAAACTTGGCTGACTAACAAAATCCGTGACAGTGAAGTTGTAGGAGATCTTCCATATTATGTGTTACGTAGTGATAGATGTCATCGTAAAGGCGGCGGTATTTGCTGTATAGCCAAAAGCACCATTCTAGTGAAGTCATATTTTTCCGACATTAGTACTATGTCCAATGTCCTTTGCGTGGACATATCGTCTCCGCAGAAGCCTGCTTGTTTGCGATTTATCGCAATTTATCGGCCGCCTAATAGCACGATCTCTAGTAATGAAAATCTTATCGAGCTACTGTGTCAGCTCGTCAGTGAGCAAGAAGACGCGATTGTTTTGGGAGACTTTAATTTGCATATCGATTGGTCCAAGCTTTTGGCTCTTAACAGAACTTCAGCTATGTTCTTTGAATTCTTTCACAATGCAGGACTTAAGCAACATGTGAAAGATGCTACTCATGGCTCAAATGTGCTCGATCTCGTTTTCTCGACCTCTTCCACCACCATTTCGGACACACGTATCATGCCTCCCTTTGCCACCTCTGATCATCAAACCATACATTTCTCGGCGAGCTGGCCAGATTCACTTCCAGCATTCTTGCCCACTCCCGACTTTCGCAGGGCTGATTTCGTTTCTCTGAACAGCTATCTCAGCTCCATAGATTGGCTGGATTTATTTGATCATTACGAATCAGTTGATGATGTGTATTACAGATTTTGTTTGGTTATGTATGATGGTTTCTCGAGATTTGTACCATTCAGAGCTATGATTCGCCGCCAGTTTGCCTACCCTAAACAAGTACAGAACTTGCTAGCACAAAAAGAACGCTTATTCGGTAATCTGACTGAACCACTGTCGAACCCCCTGTATAAAAAAGTGTGCAAAGATCTTGATTTTCATATGAAAAAATTCTTAGCCAACTACGAGCAAAGACTTGCTGCAAAAGCTTCTTCCAAGTCATTTTTCCAATACGTCAATCAAAAACTAAAGCCCAGCCGATGTCTTCCTGTAATAATCGACCAGAAAGGAGAATCATGTGTGACTGATGATGAGAAAGCACGCGCATTAGCGTCCTACTTCGCTGGCGTCTTCAATCCTGTTGATCATAGCAGTATCATGGAAAATGGCATGCCGACATTCGCTTCCACTCGCCATCTGTCAGATAGCTGCTTCCGTGCCTCCGAGATCCTTAGAGTTCTGAACAAATTGAGGTCTTCTTGTTCTGAGACGTATGATGGGATCCCACAAATTGTGTTCAAAAAGTGTGCCCCTTCTCTGTGTACACCTCTTGCCCACATTTTCAACATATCTATATTGTCGGGTGAGGTACCACAGATTTGGAAAGAGTCACTGATAACCGCAATTCCAAAAGTCCCTAACGCTCGTCAACTAGCAGATTTCCGCCCCATTAGCTTGATTCCAACTGCTGTGAAAGTTATGGAAAAGATTTTGCGCGATAGACTACTTTCATGGCTTGCTAAGATCAGAGTAATCCCAGCTAATCAACACGGGTTTATGGCAGGTTCATCAACCGCCACAAACCTTGTTGATTCTGCTTATGACTGGAACTTAGCCCTTAACAGAGGTAAGTTGGTGGATGTTATCTATGTGGACCTTACCAAGGCATTTGATAAGGTTGATCATAGAATACTTCTGCAGAAATTAGAGCGACTTGGTTTAGCAGGTTATCTTTTGAAGTGGCTTAGATCCTACTTGAGTAATAGAGGCATGACGGTCAGAGTGGGATATCACTTTTCAGATCGACATGCATGCGTGAGTGGTGTTCCACAAGGTGGCGTCCTTTCTCCGTTACTTTTCTTAATATATACCGCCGAGCTTCCGTCACTCTTGATCACATCCGCTGATGTTCATGTACAAATGTATGCGGATGACATCAAGATTTACGGATGCTACAGTGAACAAAATTGTACTGAGGTTCGCACAGCGATAAAGAACTCATTGGAGATCTTGATGCGTTGGGCAGTTGATTCTGGTATTCCCCTCAACCTGAATAAATGCCTTGTCATGCATTTCGGTGGTCAGGAAAATCCCATTTATGAGATAAATAGAACGACGCTGAAGAATTGTTCCATTGCTAAAGATTTGGGCATTTTGGTTGATGCCGACCTCAGTTTCTCGAATCACATAGATAACGTGGTGAGCAAAGCGTACTCGGCCTTATTCACAATCCTTCGGACGATCCACGTAGATAACCCCTTTGTTTTGAAACGCCTTTACAAATCTTATGTGTTACCCCATTTAGAATACTGCTCTATAGTTTGGAATCCTTTTTTGAAAAAGAACATTTCAAAATTAGAAAAAGTCCAGCAGACTTTCACTCGTATTTTGTTTCTAAGATGCCGCAAAAGCATAAGTTACACCGAAATGCCAAGATACGAAAATCGTTTGAAACATTTGGCTATGAAAACCTTGGAACACAGACGTATGTATCACGATCTCATTTTTGCATTTCGACTCCTGCGTAAAGAACTTAGGCTGGATGCAAATAAGTACTGGATATTCAGACCTACTGCTAGAGCGGGTATGTTCAACATCCATTACCCTCGCATCAACAGAAAACGTTTCTTGCGTGTTTTTAACAGTTTCTTTTATAGAACGTCCAGGTGGCTTGACCGATTACCTCCTCAAGTGCTCTCTGCGCAAAGCGTATCTTCTTTCAAGCGTAGGCTTAGGAGTGTCGATCTCATGCAAGTGAATGAATCTTGTTGAATACGGAGGCTTCTTGTGCTGTTTCTTCTTTTTTGCAGGATACTTCTTCGTACCTTCACTGTTTTGCGCTTCTCTGCAGTCGCGCCAAGTGTTCTTGATATGATCATATGAGGCTTGATTTTACTAAATCATTTTTTGCTTTTTGCCATGTTACTAACAAGCTTGAAGATGTTATTATGCTGAGTAGATCAACCAGCCCCATTCACCAGAACCTCGAGTTTGCATCTTATCCTTTCACCGTAGCCCCCACCCCTAGCCCTACCTACATATTCTTACCGCTCCCATTTCGAATCTTGCTCTTTTCTACAAATATTTTGCGGGTTCAAGTCAGCTAGCTTTGACCGGGGGGCTCGCTGACGCCCAAAAAGCGGGGTCTTAATAGAAGGAGCAAGATTCTGCAGAATTGGGTAAAGCGTTCTTTCCTTCCGCTTGCTGATCTATATAATCATATGTCTACGTCATTATGGTAAGGGCTTCAGTACTTGTGTTTCATCTGCAAAACTCACCTTTGTTCTGTGACTGAGGAATGGCTGGTCTTTTGATTTTCTTTCGTGTTCATATTTTTGTTGTGCGATTTCGGTCTTTTAATGGTACACCATGAGTGTATATATAAATGAATAAATGAATAAAAATTTGCGAAGTCATCCTTTGCGACTCGTAGTTTTCCGATTTAAAGAGCCCTTTGGGTTGTAGGGCAAGGTTTCCCAGAGATAAGCATTTTGCTTCACAGATTTTGCTCTCTCCGATTCCCCAGAAAGCCCTACATACGAATTTGACTCAAAGCAGATCCATAGAACTCTTGTGAAGCGAAGGCCCGGATATTATGTGAACTCTATTCTTGAAGATGTTTTCGATGCAGATAACAAATGGCATTTTTTGATGTATAATAAAATATGAAAGCATAGAATACTCACATGACTGTCATCGTAATGTTAGGTCAGCCCTAGTTAGATACCGATCACTTAGTAGAAATGAGTTTGCAAGAGTGAGTAAACAGGTTGAGGCAAGTTGGAGAAAGGTTTGCTGAAGAAGTTTTGTATGGAATGAATGGATTCGCAAATGCGATATCTTATCGCACCGCATGGACTAAGCCCATTTTATTCGCACGAAAAGCCCATTTCGCGGGGACTTTCGTGGATATCATTCCGGGACTCGCCTGAGGAAGATTGATTCCTTTTTTGTGGTTTTGCTCACAGATGTATGATTTTCTTGTTGCGATTCTGTTCTTGAGAGTAGATTTTTCTCTTTTTGCTCAGGAATTAATTTTGCTGCTGCAATTTTGTTGTTACGAGTTTTCTTATCATTTTTTATGGTTTTGTCGTTGAGTTAACCTGACATGAATAAGTATCTGTCGATTCAGTCTCTGTTGTTTACATAGTATACAATGTATGCCGGAAATTTGAACAATATCAAGTGCGCTCTACGGCTAATTCCATGCCCCGTGGTCGGTTCGGGACTCCTGCATTTCACCGGCGTTTCACCTGCGTTCGACCCGAACATGTGCTGCAGGCAAATCTCGAACCAAACCAGGCTAAACCTGTTCGACCGGCGTTTCTCCGGCAGTCTTGTCCCGAACCAATAGTCGGATTGTCCCGAAACAAACGGAGGTGTTCCGCATGTTTTCAATGAATCGAACTCCGTTTCAACGGCGGTCGTCAACCGCGAATGTCTGAGCTGGTGTGTGCGACCACAAGGGTAACGTGGGGCGGACGCACGGTGAGAATTGCTGCTCGCCGTTTGCGCACGAAAGGTCGGCCGCTCGCTTTCTGTTAGTGTAATTTTGTACAAAGTACTTGAGTATGTTTCTTTTCTCGCCGTTTGCGCACGAAAGGTCGGCCGCTCGCTTTCTGTTAGTGTAATTTTGTACAAAGTACTTGAGTATTTTCTTTGAGTTATGTTAGTTCTCACATCCTGAGAACATCGATCCCCTGCAGCATTGCCCGAACCTTCAATAAAAAAAATCCACACCATTACTCTTGATCACTATAACATGAGCTCAAGCCTTGGCTGGTCAACAAAAATTGTTCGCTCGGGCAAATATATTGCCGGTCGATCGCACGGTAACATTGCCTGCTGCTTCGACGGCACTTCAACTACTTGCCGCACGCACGGAAGGTTCAGGTTTTGTCGACCGTTTGCGTGCTAGTGCCTGTAGGAGGACCGCTTGCACGGCGCGAATTCCTGGGGATAAAACTTTATTTTCGGCTTTTGTCTGAAGGGGTTCTCAAATAATATGAACAAAGCAAACCTGTGATCGCATCGTGATGTTGTATCAGACTGAGAATTCTGCGCGCTTCCTGCAGTTCGCTGATAACCTCCGCTCTCGACTGCTCGTCCATGCTGTGCCATGCTTGGGCAGAGATTAAGTCAGCAGCACGTACAATGTTCTGAATTGCTCATTCCCCGAAGCATATGGCCAAAAAACTACACACATGTAGTGATCGTTCCTGTCTTTTGACGAAAGGTCGTGTGGTAAAGTATCCAGTCCAAACGTCGCCCAGAAAGCATCTGAATGTATGGCTAATGATACACTACAATACCACCCGTAATTTGTGAAAAAAATTGGCGGCGGCACTTAACTCACGCGGCGCCGCCGCAGTTAGGTGGCAACGCCGCGTCGCGCCACAAAGTTAGGCGGAAAGCGGCACTTGTCGCCTAACTTCGCAACGCCTAACTTTTTTTTTTAATAAAATAGACCTTACCTTGATTCAAAATTTATGAATTCTATATGTAAGAGTACCATTCAACTCAGCTCATCGAGGCGCATCTTCCAGTATACAGATGTGCCTAGTTGTGGGATATAGGCTTTTTTTCTTGGAATTTCAGTGTAAATGGATCATTCAGTGTGCTGATTCCAGAGGCTACCTACACATTCTGTTGAGCACTGCAGAAATAGGGTGGGTATAGTTTAAGAGCTCATTCTACACGGATATGTGTAAAACTGGGCTTTTCTCGGCGAAGTATGACGGGTCCCAAAATGCAGGAAGACAAAGGGGAATGATTGGAAATCGCATGAGGAGCACATATCGTGGAATGCCGCGCTTGCTGTGCAATGTACAATACCACCCACAGAACGGGGATTTCGCGAAATTCCAGAAATTTCGCGATTTCGGAATATTGCAAATCTTATATATGAAGCTGAATGTCTGTTTGTATGTCTGTCTGTCTGTATGTCTGTACGTATGTTCCGAATAGAAAATTCCATTTCTGAACCGATCCGGACCAAACTTGGCACACATACACTACGGGCCCCGGCGGGTGTCATAGGCTACTTTTCGTCATCGATCGATATCGATTTTATCGATTTTTATCGATTTTTTTGCTGAGTTCACCTACGGGGCTGGGAGTTGGCACAGGGGGGTAATCGAGCATGGGGATTCCGAATACAATATTGGTTTTCAGGATTATCGATTACTTTCATCGATTTTATCGATTTTTTTGCAAAGTTTGAGCTACGGGGCTGGGAGTTGGCACAGGGGGGTAATCGAGCATGGGGATTCCGAATACAATATTGGTTTTCAGGATTATCGATTACTTTTATCGATTTTATCGATTTTTTTGCAAAGTTTGAGCTACGGGGCTGGGAGTTCGCACAGGGGGGTAATCGAGCATGGGGATTCCGAATACAATATTGGTTTTCGGGATTATCGATTACTTTTATCGATTTTATCGATTTTTTTGCAAAGTTTGAGCTAGGGGGCTGGGAGTTGGCACAGGGGGGTAATCGAGCATGCTGATCATCCCCAAGGGGGGTGATCAGCATGCTCGATTACACCCCTGTGCCAAATTCCAGCCCCCTAGCTCAAATTTTCAAAAAATCGATAAAATCTTGTATCTTGTATATTTGCCTCGACGGTCTGAACACAATGCTGCTTCTTGATTCGGAATATATTCGTTCCGAAGGAAGTTTTGGCGTTGCGTACTCTGCGTGATTCGCATGGTTTCGCGGATCCTGAAATGTCGCGAACTTCCCGGATTATCGCGCACTCTGGCGGAAATCTCGGAAATCCGCGAAGTTCAAGGAAAGTTTGACATTCTGTGGGGTATTGTGATCTTGAGCAGATCTTAGAACAAATTCGATCAGAGTGGCTCTCTACCATACTCCTGTAGTATACTGTCTATGTGTCATAAGCGACAGATCAATGGTAACACTGTTATCAGCACACTTAATTCAACCAAAATAATAATCGATAATTCTGAAAACTAATATTGTATTCCTAATCCCATGCTCACTTACCCTCCCCCTGTGCCAACTCCCAGTCCCGTAGGTGAACTCTGCAAAGAAAACGATAAAAATCGGTAAAATCGACATCGATCGATAACGAAAAGTGGACTGTGACACCCGCCGGGGCCCGAAGTGTATGTGTGCCAAGTTTGGTCCGGATACGGCTGAGCCGGGTAAGCCAGCTAGTTCACTATATGCTAAAGGGTTTCCTAGAAAAAACTGATTGAAAAAACTGACAAAACTTTTGGACCCATCTAATATAATGGATTACCAACAACTTGGATTCATCAATTTTGAGTGTCCGTAATGGAAATAATACCTAGGCGATATGTCTAAACCACGCGTGCAGTGCATTTGAAGGAACCAGCGCCGCGTAGTGAACACACATGCGCGCGAGCGCTACCGTGTGCTGCAGTGCGCCAGGACTATGCCGCGCAAGGCGGCGTGGTCCTTGTTTTGACTAATCATCTTGCTTCTTTCTTATCTTATTCGTCGTCGTGCTTCCAAATTTCTGAGCTTTTCCTGTGTAAAACTCTACATCGGCACTCTCGCTGAGATCTCTCAAAGTATCACTGCGCGAATTAGACGACAAGATGGAGGTATGAGGTTTGAAAGAAGATGTGATTTAAATCATTTCATTTAAGAATTCTAAAAACGGCTGGCGCTCTTTCTCTTTACAGCTGAAAGTGAATGTGAGGTGTAATCGTATATCGTACAGGTTGAGAGAGTCGATATAATCAATTATGACATCCGGAATCAGCCTTCCGAAGAAGGTGTGGATGAAATGAAAGATGCATGAGGAAAAACGTAAAAAATTGGTACCTCCTTCCTTTGCCGCGAAAAATTTATAGTATCAAGATTCACAGATTGTATATGAGCATAAAAACAAGAAAAATGGCATTCCGCTGTTACAAAAACGGAAAAGTTACGTGATATAATGGTAAAGACAAGGCACGCGATGTTGTATGCAGCATGGTCTCTGCACGCTGCGCCTACGGTAAAGCTCGCGCATAGATGTGTGACTGCACTAGGCGGCGCTGGCGTCGTTGAACGCATTGTACCTAAGCCCCTTCTTTGGTATTCGTCGGGAAAAGAATGCGCGTTTTTCTAGATCACATACTGATCACACAGCGGGGATAGGGAATTGCATGTAGAAGTGGGCACAGGTAAAGGTGTACAGGGATCGAAATGGAATCTTTATCGTTTCTGACTAGGCCGGGCGGATCCGGGTAAGCCAGGTAGTAAATAAACCAGTTTTTGAAGTGAAAAGCATTGTTGAATTTTACCTTAACTACATGGCTTTATCTCGAACAGATCTACTACTACTAACCTTGTGGAGAGCATTTTTGTTTGTAGAAGGGCCTTAATTCTGGAAATTAAATCGATGTAATCTACGTTGATCTTTCCAAAGTCTTCTAGAATTACGCATGAGTTCTAATATCGAAGCTGCAAAAATTTAGAATTTCTGAAAAAAATGTGCGCTGGTTTAGATCTTACCGCCAAGAACAGGACTATGACTGTTAGAGTGAGTCAGTTTTTTATTTTTTTTTCGCGAAGGTGTAAAGCAGCGCGCATTGCCCCTAGTAGACTCAGCTAGGACCTTTCGATAGTACTTTTTCTGTAGATTACGCAGCGCTATAAAGTAACCACAGGCATCTTTCCAATGGAGGTAGAAAGGCTGGTAAATCGTAAAAAAATCTCTTGTTGTCCCAAATTCTACTCGTCGCAACCCTAGAATACGAGGCTATCTTGCTAAGCAGATGTGAGTTTTGTAATCACCAGGACAACAGACTGCTTAGCAAGATAGCCTCGTATTCTAGGGTTGCGACGAGTAGAATTTGGGACAACAAGATTTTTTTTACGATTTACCAGCCTTTCTACCTCCATTGGAAAGATGTCTGTGACTACTTTATAGCGCTACGTAATCTATAGAAAAAGTACTATCGAAAGGTCCTAGCTGAGTCTACTAGGGGCAATGCGCGCTGCTTTACACCTTCGCGAAAAGACGTCTACAGAAAGATTTGAGAATATTGAAATCGGAATATCAAGGATACGCTGTATATCGAAAGACTTGCCTTGATGAACTGAGCACAAAGCTTTTTTCGGATTCAGAATATGTTCATTCCTAAGGAAGTTACGGCGAGTAGAATTTAGAAACGCGTAATTTTTCCAAAATTCACCAACGCTTCTATCTCTTTTGGAAGACAGTCTACAGTTACTCTTGAACGCACGACAACCTACAAGGACAGTACTTCGAACAGTGCTTACTGGAATCTTTTATGTTACACAGACGCTGCGTTACATTCTTGCGAAAGTACCTCCACAGAAAAAAATTCGAAAAAACTGGAAATGGAATATCGAGAGCATGCTGTATATCGAAATATTTGCCTCGACGGTCTGAACACAATGCTGCTTCTTGATTCGGAATATATTCGTTCCGAAGGAAGTTTTGGCGTTGCGTACTCTGCGTGATTCGCATGGTTTCGCGGATCCTGAAATGTCGCGAACTTCCCGGATTATCGCGCACTCTGGCGGAAATCTCGGAAATCCGCGAAGTTCAAGGAAAGTTTGACATTCTGTGGGGTATTGTGATCTTGAGCAGATCTTAGAACAAATTCGATCAGAGTGGCTCTCTACCATACTCCTGTAGTATACTGTCTATGTGTCATAAGCGACAGATCAATGGTAACACTGTTATCAGCACACTTAATTCAACCAAAATAATAATCGATAATTCTGAAAACTAATATTGTATTCCTAATCCCCATGCTCACTTACCCTCCCCCTGTGCCAACTCCCAGTCCCGTAGGTGAACTCTGCAAAGAAAACGATAAAAATCGGTAAAATCGACATCGATCGATAACGAAAAGTGGACTGTGACACCCGCCGGGGCCCGAAGTGTATGTGTGCCAAGTTTGGTCCGGATACGGCGGAGCCGGGTAAGCCAGCTAGTTATATCATAAAAGCTTCCAGTAAGTATCATTCTATAGTGCTCCTTTTGTACATCATAGTGCGCTAAGAAGCTGCCGCAGACTTCTTTCCGAAAGAGAAAAAAGCGTTGGTAAATTCTGGAAAAATCACTCGTTTCCAAATTCTACTCGCCGTAACTTTCTTTGAGTGGAAATTTTTTTAATCCGAAGAAGGCATTGTGCTCAGCTCATCAAGGCAAATCTTTCGGTACAGAATGTCCTTGATATCTCGATTTCAGCATTCTTCAAACTTTCTGCGGACGTCTCTTCGCAAAGATGTAATGCAGCGCGTATTGCCTCCACTAGATTCAGAAAGAAATTTTCAATAGTACTTCTTCTGTAGATTATGGGGCGCTACAAATTAGCCGCACACTTCTTTCCAAAGAAGATAGAAGGACTGGTGAATTCTGGAAAAATCATGTCGTTCTAAATTTTTCTCACCGTAACGCTAAAATTTCATTTCATTTCATTTGTACGCTCAAGGCGTTCCATAAAAAATACACATCAAGAAGTTAGTAATACAGCGGAAACGAACAAGATATGTAAACAAGTGCAGACATCATCATTTCAGTCCGAGTCTGATCCTAATCAGACCAATGTGAGAAGATAAAACAGCTTGCACTGAATATGTTGGTAGGCTAATAGATAAGTATGCAGATGTAGGCACGAGATTTATAACTCCAAAACTTTGAATCCATGGAGATGGGACGCAAGCCCCCTCGTTGCCAGCGGAACGATCTTTAGTTACTCTTAGAGGCAATCCGGCGGCTTATAAGGCAGGTCTACTGGCTCAGGTATAATGACCATAACCCAACCTAGCCGGAATGCTGGGGAGGCCCAATGACCCCAAAGGTGGAACGATTCTCATTGAATCCATTTGTTGAAATAGCAAGCTGTAAGATTGACTACTAAATATGAATCTCTCTTGCTAAGCAGATGTGATTTTCGTAATCAGCAGGTTGGATAACCATTATGAGCAAGTTTTCCGAAATGTTCGGGTAATTTCATTTTTTTCCGTGTCACGCTCTGAAGCTGGCCGATGGATTTGGTCAAAACGTTCATGCTCTTAAATTGTAAGGAAACTTCGCTTATAGAGGTTTTCGGACACACTCTTTACGAAAATCGTGGTCTTCGAGTAATACATGGTCTTTCTGCATAGACATGGTGAGGTAACCGTAACGGAGTCACGAAAGTGCGTAACTTTGCCCACATTTCTCGCGTATCTATCAAAAAACTTGCTTGCTTGCTTGTTCAAGTCAAACTTAGTAGGGACTGTGCTACCTAATAGTGCATGAATCAGGCTCCAGTCTATAAAAATCGCCGAGTTACGAGCCTATGAAAACACGTCGTCATGAATTTTGCCCAAAATGCAAAGATCGCAAATCTCGTCAAAATGCCATAGTGAGCGCATGTACAACACGCTGATCAAAATCTTTTCACGCCCTTAATGGATCTTATTGTGTTAGATTCCGTAGTTTGAGTTCTAGCCACCGATATAGCTTCGATATTCAACTGAGCAGCTGAAGCATACGCAAGTACCATATTCAATACAGTGGGAGTCTTTGGGCGAAGCGAACACAATATTCTTGAAGCGAGTCATTGTATTTTTGCAGCCAAAAGTATAAGAAAATCCAAGGGTTTGCTCGTGGAGGTCAACTTTGGGAATTTCAGAAGGCTTGGCCATCTAGGGCCACGCTAATTGATTGGGAATAAAAATAGTGTGGAAAGCAAGTGTACATTTCGCACTCGATTTTGATTCACTTTTTAGAGCACGATTCTTCGAAAAATTGACAAAGATCCGCCCCTATCTTATATTCCTGCACCATTTTGTAAACAAAACTGAGTATCGCTCTAACAGGGTCAACCATGCAATTCTCCCGATACTCCTCTCATGCTATACCCGTCTTTACCAAAAAATGTACTGCTGCTTGGTGAACGTTTTCTAAAAGACCACAATGAGTGCATCAAAAAGGAGAATAGTCTTTCTGGCATTGCCTTAGAGTTTGATCATCCATCGTAATCCCGCATAACAGCACAGAAATGATGACGTCTACTCCGTTGTGTACCTATGCAGTGTAGGTCAGAACCAACACTCTAACATGGTATCTTGGGCTTTAAAGACAAAAAGACATTAGCTAACAAACGGAATATTATCCACTTGCAAGACAGAGGAGGATGTTTGTAGTAGGTGGCTTACGCTTACTTGTATGGGAAGAAGTCGCCTGATAGCGTCACAGGCTGTTTTCCATTTTCTTTGTACCACTTCTCCAGCTCTTTGAAATAGTCCGAAAACGTGCCGAAACTATGAATAGAAAATGTTCAATTTTGAAGCAGCAGATTCTGAACTGTTCTTCACAGATTACATGCCAAGCGCAAACTGACCGAATCTCAGCAAGGTTGCCTTTGTTGATTTCTTCAAAAAGTGGTAAAAGGTTATCGTGCTGTTGGTGCCACTCCTGTATCATATTATACCGAAAATCGTCTCCGTGTACCATCAGCAGAACGTTCGTCTCATACATCAGCGCCATTTTTTGTAGTTGTGAAACTAACTTTTCAGCCCTGCATATCTATAGCATTCCATTTTGCCAAATTGTTTGCCAGGAAAATCAAACTCACTGTGTTGCTACATTGGACGCATCAATAGGTTTTGGTTTCGATTCCGGACACGACCAATGCGTCATTCTTTTAAAATCAAATTCACAGCATATCGAAGAACTTGGACCGCAAGAGTTGAGAATATCGTAGTGTGCATATGGTAGAACATGTGTGAGCATATCAGACTCGCCTTCTACATCTATATATACGAATACCGTTTTAAGCAAAAATTGGCATTGATTACTCTTCTTTTAGCTATTTTGTGGTCAACCATGATATAGGTAGCAGACGTCGCAATGCCAGAGACATGGTTTGCGACACTTTGTTTGTAGCAGATGTTCGTACGGGCGGAACTTATTAGTGACATATCGTCTTCTACCTATGCGCATAATATAACAATCTTACCAAAGTACTGACGCCATCTAAATGGTATGGCTCTCTCACTTTGCAAATACCGTTTGATGCCACGGTGTATCCTATTGATCACGGCACGCTTCAAGCCTGAAATGCCAACCACTGAGACAAGATTATTCTTTGGTAACGATATTCCCTGACTAACGTGCCTGCTTGAGCGAAAACGTACTGTATAGAATTACTGTACCCGAAGGGATCGTTTGACCAGACGACCGAAGGTTTGACACCGCCTAAATGATCAGTTACGTGGTTCGTTCATTTTCGGCTTTGTACTTTGAGGGAGTTCTTTGTTGCCTCTTTAAAAGATTTCTACCATTTCACTCTGTACTTGTAAAATAAATTCTTTTTTCAAACGCTCTTTTTAAGTGCAGTAAGTAGCAAACCACTGATTATACATATGCGTTTGTACAACTACAATACCGCTCTAATTTGTGAAAAAAATTGGCAGCGGCCACCGAAGTTAGGCTGCTCCCGCCGAAGTTAGGCGACAAAGTTAGGCGGTGGGAGCCTGAGGTTGGTGGCCGCCGCCTAATTCTTCCAGAATTCGTCGAAATACCCTTATCTCGATTCAAAGTTTGTAAATTCTATATGTAAGAGTACCACTTGGCTCACGAGGAAGATACTTTCAATGGCCGTGGCCTTTTGATATGAGATGCATATCATCTGAAGCAGCTTTGAACTTGATCTTAAATCTGCTTTCCGTTTCTGCGGAACGCCCTTCTGAAGAGAGTTATGGAAGCCTGAAAATCCTATTTTGGAGCGATCCTTGAGTTTGAGAGCGCTGCTAGTTAGTTGGTGGTGCAGTCGTGTAATGGTTAGTTGTTGGCATTGAAGGCGAAAAGCCGATAATTCGAATCTAGTGCAGAGCCTACCATTTTGCACTACGAATGCACCATTTTGTGTCTGCAGACGAGTTAGAGTTTAAAAACCACTCTAATTCGTCTGCAGACACTCACTGTAATGCCCTTGGCGAATGTGAGTTGAGAAGATTTTGTGGCAGAACCGCTTGCTTGTTGAGATTTGGTTTTCTCCGCAAAAAATTCATGTACAGAGGTAAAGCGAAATTACAAAGTGAGCAAAACATAGACACTTTTTTACAATGGGAACAGCGTATGTAGAGAACCTCCGCGCAATTTTCATGCTCGCAAGTACGCATTGAGTTACTAGGGGAACAATATTGGAGTGGTGTTTCGCATGAATTCAAAACCTTTTGAATGAATTCAATCAAACCGTATTCGAACCATCAGCCTTTTGCCTTCAAGGTCAACAACTATCCATTACACCATTGCACCACCAACGCACTAGCAGCGCTCTCAAACTCAAGGAGCTCTCCAAGAGAGAATATTCAGGCTTCCATAACTCTCTTCAGAAGAGCGTTCCGCAGAAGAGGGAAGTAGACTTAAAATCAGCGTTCGAAGCTGTTTCAAATGATGTGCATCTCGTATCAAAAGGCCACGGCCGTTGAAAGTACTTCCCTTGTCAGCTGGACGAGGCGCATATTCCAGTATATAGATATGTCACAATCTACGCGATACGGTAAGTATACGCTAGTTTCCACAAATAAGATTTTTGTTTGGATGGATTCTTCAGTGGGCTGAAATATTTACATTCATTTGCTGTTAATGGCGTTTTGTGTGGATAGGTTAGTGTAGGAACAGTAAAAAATCACTTCGCACGGATCCGTTTGAAAATTCGCTCAGAGAGGCTATTTGATGCGTTGATTGCAATAATTATGCACAAGGTATTCGCACCCTGCGCGGAGCAAGCGACCACACCTTACTAAAAACTCGCCAGTACCTTTTCTGATGAACAAACTGTGAAAGCACGTACTATTATACAATTCAACCAAACAAAAAGAGAGTTAGACTGTAAGGAGAGATTTCAAGAAGTAATTAGCTTCCATTCTTACAGGTCATAGCGGGATAACTTATCTGTAACGCAGTATGCATACGGGATACAGTCGAAAAACGATGTAGTGCCACACTCGGATATGTCTGTAAAGTTGCTCCCGCGCTTTTGAAGATTAACAATTGATCTCTGTTATGACGTCAGCCTGTAAGAAATCAACTGATGTTGAGGCATAGCACGTGATCTGTATATGGTAATCACAGTTTCTCGTGTGGACATGCTTTCATGATGGCATACCGAGCGCATATTGTACATAAGGAGCTTTAGTAAGTTATTCTCGGTAGAGCTTTGCTCATACATCAATCCCAACAAAAAATTATGTGCAGGCTTCTCTCCAAAATTGAGATAATGGCTGGTACATTTTGGAGATGTGGAAGGCCACGAACAATTTATAAGCCAAAGTCTGCAGCAACATCTTGAGAAGCTAGTTTGGCATCAGTACTTTGATTTGCATGCTATTTTGAGTACTTCATATATGTTTCGTTTTGATAGGTGTTCAGTTATGTTCTGCAGACGGGTTTTTGTAAGGGCGCAGCTCAAGGCTTCCTAAATAAAGAGTTCTCATGGGAATCATCCGATAGAGCACCTTTCCGAGTTTTATACCAACCTTACGACGCCGAAAAATTTTCTGATGCGAAGGCGAAAACAGTTAGCATGAAGAAATCCACATTCACCTAAATAGTATCTACCGTATTCCTATAGTAAGAAGCGATCTTGGAAATTAAATGTGGTTTGAGAAAGATGTTAGACCTTGCAAAGTGGCAACTTCTGCTGCACATTTTACCCATTTTTTGATGAACCTGCTTGCATGTATTTTTAGTTTGAAGTGTCTGCAAGCAGCGCTATCGGACTATGCGAATCAGGCTTCGTTCCGCACTGTTCGCTAGGTTATGAGCTTCTGAACTTGCGTTCTCATGAGTTTTGTCCAAAATTCAAAAACTGTAACTTTATCGGAGTTTTACCAAAAGCGCACGTACGACACGGAGGAAATAATATTACGAGGAAAATAGGACGAGATCTTATCAAAAACACTGTTCAAATTTTTAACAAAATTTGGTGGTTGGTTCAAGTAATAGTACGCGCTTTAACAGTTTGTTCCATCAGAAAAGGTACTGGCAAGTTTTCAGTAAGGTGTCGTCGCTTGTTCCGCGCCAGTGTGCGGGCTCACATAGACAGCTGCAAATACCTTGCGCATAACTGCAATCAACGCATCAAATAGCCTCTCTGAGCGAATTTTCAAAAGGATCCGTGCGAAGTGATTTTTGCTATTCCTACACTATCCACAAAAAGCGCCACCAACAGCAAATGAATGTAAATATTTCATCCACTGAAAAATCCATCCAAACAAAAATCTTATTTGTGAAAATTAGCGTATACTTACCTATCGCCTAAATTGTGATACATCTATATACTGGAATGCGTCTCGCCGAGCTGAGGAATGGTACTCTTATATATAGAATTTATAAACTTTGATTCGAGATAAGGGTACGACGAATTCTCGAGAAATTAGGTGATGGCCACCTAACCCTAGGCTCCCTTTGCCTAACTTTGTCGCCGAACTTCGGCGGCAGCTGTCCTAGTTAAGCGGCCGCCGCCAATTTTTTTCACAAATTACGAGCGGTATTGTACAGGGTGTCCCAAAATAATGTGCACACTGTTTGATTTTGAATAACTCTTTTTTTATGAGGTCTTTCGAGAAGCGGTAAGCGCCATTTTGTAAAGCTGGCTTCAACTTAGATTTACAGTATAAAGCGAATCACCGACCGCTCTTCATTACTGTAGAATCACGGTAGATGAAAAATTGTTTTGGGTCATGGAAGGCCTTATTTTGCCTCAGAAAGGAATCAAAACAGCCTGAAAACTTTTCACACTAGGCCAAGTAGAGTTGCTGATTCTAACTGTAAAGTTCCCAACTTATTATGATGCTTCACTGAAGAGTTATGCGAGGTAAGCAGTAGCGGCCATTTTCTCAATGTTCCCAAAAAGTGCGGTAACACCGTTTAGAAAGCTTCGCAATCTTGAGAATAGTTGAGTATTGAACTCAGCGTCCCTAAAAACCCTATTACACAAGTTTTCACATGTTTTTGAAAATTTTGAAACTTCAGCCTTTTCCACAGTGACACCATCTGTTCCAAGTTTCTACCGTAATCCTACAGTAATGAAGAGCGGTCGGTGATCCGCTCTATACTGTTAATCTAAGTTGAAACCAGCTCTACAAAATGGCGCTTACCGCTTCTCGAAAGACCTCATAATAAGAGAGTTATTCAAAATCAAACAGTGTGCACATTATTTTGGGACACCACGTATAACTGCAGTCAAGAAGATTTCTTAGCGCGAAATATCTTGGAGACCCCTTATTTGAGAGACCATGAATTAATCAAATATAGTACGATAGCACATCTGTCGTTACATACTCACTAGTTGGATGAGCAGTGCTGTCAAACTCGGACTTGCGAAACTTAGATCAACATTAGATTTTATCTATTTCTTGCAAACTTTGAACTATGAGGCTGGTATTGGCACATAGGAGATTGAGTTTGCTGATCACAAATATAATATCTTTCCTTCGTAAAAATATATTTTTATTGATTTCATCGATTTTTGCAGGCTTTGAGCTAAGGAGCTGAGCGCTGGCGGGGGGAGGGGGGGGGGGGAGAGCACGCTGCTTACGACTATAGTGACTGTTTGTAGAAAATTTCATTACTTTTACCAATTTTATCGCTCAAAAATGGTCGCAGAGCACAATACAATAGTTCACGCGCATGTTCGGCAGTGTCAACTCTGGCCGCCAGTTTATGTGTCCAAGGAATCTCTGAACTATACTCAGGGCCCGGCACCAGTCGATTTTTAGGGTTTCTGGAAACGAAGAACCCTTGATTTTTGGAAATTTTGCGAAGTCCCCTTTGACACACCTACTTAAGAGAAGATTAAAACAAGGAAGATTTGCTAGTCTGAAGGAGAAAACTTGAGGTAAGAGTGAAGACTCACATTGGAGCTGAATACTACGCATGCACGAGAGTTTGGCGTTGGAGCACGATATTTAACAGAGCGATTTATGAGGGAATTGAGGCAAAAATTATAGGAAGGGCAATGATGTGAAAATGTCTCCATGCTATAGATTTTCGACCGGAGAATCCACCCATGGTGAAAAAATCCGGAATTTAGGTGAAATGACTGAAATATATGCTCCAAACGATCTCAGATCGTCTGGTGACCGTCTGGAGACGGACTAAATTTGGAAAAGGTAATATTCACAAAAGTTTTAAAATCTTTATGCATACTCTTTTGCAAATAATTTTCTATGTATACAGTTCAATTTTGATGTCATATGATTTTGTGTGCGCTGTAAGCAGGCAAATTTTTCTTTTATATTGGCCTTGCTTTCAAATCGCGCGCACTTTTCGCCATACACGACAGAGCATGTCAGTCGTGTGATAACCTGTCCGAAAAGCCTGTATTTGACTAAATGGCGCTTATTCTTGGTGCTCGTCCCCGACACGTCAAATGATTTCTCTTGCTTTTTGCTTCAATAAAGAAGTCCAGCCTGCTTCCAGACAATCTGTGCCGGGCCCTGACTACATTCCCGGTCATTAAGCGGTTTGTTGCAGTTACCTTGTAAGGCAATTGGTAGGTATTAGGTCGTCCCGAAAGTTCTTTTGCGCCAAATTCAAAAATTCATAACTAGTTGAATTCTCAATGAATTTACAAGGTCTAAATTCTATATAAAAGAGAAACTCATGCTCTTTGCTTACGTCCCTGAACTGTTCGTTAACGTGTACAAATGAAGGAAATAGAAGCTCGAAACCAAAATCACTCAAGATTTAAATTTTTCGTGTAGGTTCATAAAAAATCGGAAACTTGCAACAAAAATCGGAGCAGTCGATATTGTAGGTTCTTTTATCCGCTTTTTCTAAAATTGCAAAGTTTGCGCCGATTGAGCGTCTCTATGATAAGTTATGATTTTCGAGCAAGCAGTAAAAAAGGCAAATTTGATTTATTTTGGCATTTTTCAGGGAATTCATAACTTTTTACAGAGACGCTCAATCGGCGCAAACTTTGCACTATCGGAAAGAGCTTGTGAAAGAGCCTACAATACTGACTGCTCCGATTTTTGCTGCAAGTTTCCGATTTTTTATGACCCTACACGAAAAATTCAAATTTTAAGTGATTTTGGTTTTGAGCTTCTATCTCCTTCATTTGTACACATTAACGAACACTTTAAGAACACTTACATAGAGCATGATACAAAATTTAGATCTTGCAGATTCGTTGGGAAATCAACAAGTTATGAATTTTTGAATTTGGTGCGAAAGAACTTTCGGGACGACCTATTATATAAACTTACCAAGTTCCTCTTTAAGAAACTGGTGTCCTTCGATGATAGTATCAACCGTAATGGGATAATAGACATTGGCCTCATCGGTCATCACCCACGAGCCAGACGCAATCTCTAATCGGCCAGACTGCACTAATCTGCATAGCTGCATTAGACTAATTCAACGACTGAGCCGGCTCACCTGCGAACATTTTCGCGTACTTCGAGGCTCTGCTTCCCCCACCACCTTTCGAAGAAAGCTAGCTCTGCCCACATAAATGTCATGTTTGCATGAGAGGTCATGAAGTTATGCATGTTGTCTAGGATAGCATCCGTTTCTTTTAAGTAGGAATTAAAGGTTTGTAGCCATCCTAAACTCAGAATAATTTTAAAAATCACACGTAAACTTAGAGTTTCGTTAAAACGATTACCTGGATCAGCGTGTGTGAAGGGTAGCACAAATACTTTTAATTTATGTGTGGATGGATGCCGCCTGCCTTGATTGGTTCTGTTAAACATGATCCCCTGCTGAGCCACTTGTTCACGGTAGACGGTTAACATCTGGAACTCATTGCATACCATGACAATTTGAGCAGAAATCCGAACATACGTCAAACTCAGCTGCTTCATTGTTGTGAGGGCTGGCTTTGCATGCTTCCACACCTACCGTGGCAATCATCTCTCCTCTTGTGAATATGTCTCCAGTGCCGGTATTTCCGTCGTTTTCGTTGCCATATCTTTTAAGATTGGCTCCACTCTGTAATTTGAGAAAAAAAGTGCGAAAAGTGGAGAATAAATTACAGACCTTGTAGCTTATGTAAACTGTTAAGATGGTAATCCCAACAATTATGATTATAGCAATGCGTCCTTTTCTTCTACCATAACGAACGTGCATCTACAGCAACAATCAAGAGATTATTTTGATTTATATAACAAACACAACGATAAGTCAGGGTGCGACACGAAGGTCAGCAAACGTCAAGCTGAGCATTTTCCTGAAAATGCAAATGGGATATCGCAAATACGCGCTCATATGCTACACGTATCTCTTATACACGTCCATCCCTGTGACGACCAGGTTACTACACGATTGGTATTCTAACTAACCGTGTTTGGGACGCCATTCCAAAACCAAATCTTTGCATAATTAGTGACCAAGGATTACACCGCACACATAAGATTAGGTTATCAATTTCGGTGCGAGGTAGAAGGACTGCAGCTAGAAGAAACAGGCAACAAGAAAACTTGTGAAAAGTGTGTGAGGAAGGTGTTATAAACTTTTTACTAAAAAGATCCCTCTAATAAAAATTGGATAAGTGATTCGTTTGCAACTTACACGCGACAATATGACTCCAAACTTGGTGTATACATGCGCTGTGCGGAAAGGGGACAGAGCACAATATAAAAAACTTATGCTAATGAGAAGCGTGCTTAGCTTCTACCTGAATTAGGTTGCAATTGTAACTCTAGCCCTATGCCACGCCTGAGGGTGGCAAAACTTATAATTTTTCATAATTCTTACAAAACATGTTATATTTTACCAGTGCGTCACCTCTGCTTCGCAGAGGCTCGCACTGGCTCTACTATCTATGTGCCTTACTCATTCTCGTAAAATCGTGGCACTGGAACTCACCGCGCTATGCCGACTACCACGAATAGAATGTAAACAACCACTCATTTAGAAAGTTTTTTCACGTGAGATCGGTGATTTCGCGTGGATGAAACTTTTCGCAGGAAGAAAAACGCAAATTTGAATAGGTTTTCGGATCTGTCATGGCTTGATAGTCGCCATAGAAGTAATAGTAACCGTGAGCTATATCTCTGTGTGAAAATCTTCTCAAACGCTTAGTTAGAACCTTGGCAAATTGACCATTTACACAACCAATTCTTTCTGGCGCCGTTTTCGTTATGTAGTAAACTTTCGACCACTTTTCCGGCTAAGCTCTAGCGCTTGCACATTTGCTTACCAAACTCATCCGCGACTCTGCAAAAAGTAATGATACGGACCGAATTTTGCGGTACAGAAGCCAGGTGGACCCGTTTGGCGCGCAATTTCTGAGGGATCCACTGAACGAATCTGCTCGTGCTTTTGCATGTTGGACTTTCATGCGAATAGCATGCAATGTGCAAAATTTGAGCCCAGGAGGTCGGCTGGGACACGCTCTACGAATTTCGTAACAGACACACTCACACACACACACACACACACAAAGTCACGTAAACATCCTTAGCCCGTTATTATAAGTTATGATGACTATTGTTTCCTAAATTCGGTTTTCCAAGCTTCCTCCTACTTTCTTTGCTGGAGCGAAATAGCATGAGTCTCGCTTTGTCTATCTAGAAAGCGCGCTTAATTGAATCAATTAAGCGGTTGGAACGATGAAGGGAGAAGTCGTAAATTTCGAAGTTGCAAAGCGTAGTCTTTTTACAGGATCCGCTTACCATCGTCTTGCCCTAAAAGTACATTTATATCTAACTTGACTAACAATGTTGGTATCGTTCTTTCCCCCACAGTATAGCGGGCGGAGCTTTGCCGACGTTTGCCAACGTATGCGCGTGGCAGTTTTTGGCAGCTAGAGAAAAAAACACAAAAACACAAAAACTAATGCTTTAGAGTGGAGGTTAACAAGTTTTTAACGTGCTCAAATGTCTGCACGGCCACGCCCGCTATACGCATGGAACGCCTATACTAGATCTGAGGAAGCCGCATCGGGGAAAGCGTAAGGCGCTCAGCACTCGGAAAAACAAAGATTTGCTACGGCCGAAATCCATCGTCGGATAAAAGGATAAAAACGAGCAATTTGGAATGCGTTTCAACGAACAAATATTGGACGTTATCTCGAAATATTATTCAAACGATTATCCGATTTATCCGATTTCGGCGTTTCAACAGTCCGAGCTGTGAATTTTTGAATTTGGGTTTTCAATATGTCGTGTCGCTGGACAGGTTGAATCCGGATCGGTTCAGAAATAGAAATTCTGTTCGGAACACACACACACACACACACCACACACACACACACACACACACACACACAACACACACACAACACACACAACACACACACAACAAACACACAACACACACAACACACACAACACACACAACACACACACACCACACTTAGATTTACAGCATGGAGCGAATCATCGATCGCTCTTCATTAGCGTAGGATTACGGTACGAACTTCGGCAAGCATTTTAGGCCATTGGAGGCTATATTCTGCCTCGGAACAAAATCAAACAAGCAAAAAACTCTTATGCTACGGGTAATGGGAGCCGCTGATTTTGATTTTAGAACTTCCACTTTACTGTGATGCTTCTTTCCAAAGTTATCCCAGGTAGAGTGTAATATTGAATTTCTAATACTTGTCGAAAATGTGATTACTCCGTCAAAAAAGCTGAAAACACTCGTAAAAAGCTGTTAGATGAAATCAGCATGCGCGAAAACCCTAGTACACGATTTTCCAAATTTTTTGAAAAAAGTTTTGTTGGGTGGTATGTTTGTTTCACAATCCCGTATGCTGGAAGTTCTTCCCGTAATCGCATAGTAATGAAGAGCGATCAATGCCATACTGTGAATCGAAGTTTAACCTCGCTCTACAAGAAGGTGCCTAAAGCTTCTTGAAAGACTTCACTACAAGAGAGATATTTACAGTCAAACAGTAGGTACATTTTTTTGGGACACCCTGTATACACATGTACACAACACACATATACACATATATTAGGTTGGCGGATAATTTCTGTACACTTTTATTTTTATTTTTTAAAAATCTGAGAAACTTTCAAAAATTCTTATGTCTAAGGAATGTTGGCGAAATGCAAAGGTCTACCCGCCGATGCTGTCAGATCCGCGGTCCGTGCGCAAAACACTCACTTATTGGTGGGAGTACATTTTATGGACGTTTTTGTCAGCGTGCTGGCATTCTTCCAGATGATTGGGAAGAGACCGAGCGATGTGGTTTTCAAGCAGGGTATGATCCATAGTTTCTAGCGAACATAGGGGGATGGCATAATCATGTCTGCACACGATCACATGAGCTACATGTTGCGTCACGTCAGCGCACATTGGCATTTTGACATGAAGGACAATCTTTAAAAATTTACAAAAATTATTTTCAACCTTTTCGTACCAAACCCTACACGATGCAAACAAAAAGAAAAATTTTCGACAACATTTGATTTTTTTGAGTTGTTTTTTACTCCTTCTTTTTGGCGTGCTAGCGGCGCCAAAGTGCTACCATAAAAGAGACGATGCGAAAATATGTTCTAAAAAATTATGGGAGAGAAAAAACACAATCAGACGCAGAGAAAAAAGTCAAAGAAAAAATGGCAATTTCGATTGTGCTTACAAAGTTGTCGTAAAGTTGTTGGCCAATTGGACATTTGCGGCATCAGTCATACTGTTGTATGCGCCATGCCGTGGCCTACATATGGAGCAACTTTGAAGATTTCAGAAAACTTCTGGAACTTTCCAGAATCATACGAAAAAAGTGTAACAGAATTTATCCGCCAACCTAATACATAGATACACATATATATTAGGTCGTGTAATAAGTTCTGTCCCATTTTTTGTTTTAGTTTTTTCTTGCCAACATTGACTATATTTGAGATAAAGTGAATGCGATGCTGAAAGCTCTAAGTCTGTTTTACAGGCTCATACCAGGCATCACCCAACATAGCAGGAAATTGAAAAAGGTTTCATCATTGAAATAAAAAATCCAAAGAGCCGAAAAATCAATTTTCGACATCTTTTTTCCTCCAAATTTTTCTCGATTTTTATTGGTGAAACATATGAAACGAGCATGACAACAAGCAAAACAATCTATTAGACTTTTACACTTATTCTATCGCTGTTTGCGCATGTTCACTTCCTTCCACCGGCTACTTAATGACATTTTTTAGAAGTCGGCAAGGCAAGACTTCGTTGCGGCGATGTTCGCCGTCTCGCGTATTCAAGCTGTGTAGCTCCCAAAATTAGCATTTTGAGTATTTAACCTACGAATTCGATAATTTTGAAGCCACAAACTATCACTTCTGTCGTTTCTGGATGATCCGCCTACCGTCTTCCTCAGGATGCTTTATGATGCCCAACACCAACGTTGAAAAAGGCGTTAGAAAGAAGAATTTCTAAAGTCTACAGAAATGATTTTTGAAAAGTTTCAGCACTCCTGAAGCACAATAGAAGTTAGAGCATTTTTTGCTCACGTGTAGCAAATTCTTCGAGCTTATTCGTAGGCAATCTGACTAATTAGGAAGGCGACGTAACGTAGTTGTCGAAAATGAACTTTTTCCTGTTTGCTATTCCAAATTTGACGCTGTAGAACTTTTTCATGTCATCTGATGTAGAAAACCGAATTGAAAGTTTTAGTAGAGAAGGCTTAGAGCTTTCAAATGCATATAAACAGTTTACAAAACATCGGGAAATATTGAGAAAAAATCGAAACAAAAAATGGGACAGAACTTATTACACAACCTAATACATATACACATATACACATATACACATATATACACATATACACATATAAAAATATACACATATACACACATATGCACTTATACACATACACACATACACACATATACACACATACACATATACACACATATAACATATACACCAGTGGCGTACTAAGGCAGGGGGCGGTACCTTCCCTCTCCCCGAGAACGGGTCGCGAAGTTTTTAAAGTTACTAGCATGGATTATAAAATTGTGCAAATGACTTGCCTGCACTTGTAAATGATTAAAATAATTGTTAAAATTTCAAAAAAATCGTTTCTGCCTCACAAAAACTTTTTTTGAGAGCGTGGCTGACGCCACGCCCCCTTTTCCTAGATTTCGAGGTTCTGAGCCCGCGAAAATTTTAGGGAGCATACCAAAAAATTTTTCGGAGTGCGTGGCTGACGCCATGCACCTTCTTTGGACCTCCGAGGTGAATTTCTGGGTACGCCACTGATATACACATGTACACATATACACACATATACACATATGCACACATATACACATATAAACATATACACATATACACACGTATACCAGTGGCGTATCCAGGATTTCCGTTCGAGGAGAGGGGGAGAGGGAACAAAAAATTTTCTGATGAAGGTGCGTGGCGTTAACCACACACTCGGAAATATTTTTTGGTATGCTTCTCAAAATGTACCCATAACCCCAAAATTCTAGAAAAAAGAGGCGTGGCGTTAGCCACGCCCCCATAATTCTTTATAAAGCAAAATTAAATTTTTAAAAAATTTAAAAAATAAATTAAAAATTATTTATTAACTTGCAAGTATAAATAAGTCACTCGCACATTCTTATATTTCATATAAGTAGCTTGCAAAAATTTCGCGACCCCTTCTCGGGGGGCGCTCCCTCTCGGTACGCCACTGTCATACTCACTATACACACATTTGCACACATACACATCACATACACACATCTACACATATACACATATACATACATACACATATACACACCAGTGGCAGACCGAGCGGGGGGGAGGAGGCAGGCGCTCCCCCCCCCCCCCTCCCCTAGAATGAGTCACGAAATTTTTGAAATTCACTTACTGGGTTATGAAGACGTGCAAGTGACTTGTTTATTTGTGTAAACTACTGAAATTACTTTCAAAATTTTTCAAAAATTCAAATTAGCCTTATAAAAAAAGTTTGGGGCGTGGCTGACGCCATGTCCCCTTTTCCAGATTTGGTTGGGGAGCAAAAATTTAAGAAGCACCCTAAAATTTTTTCGGAGTGCATGGCTGACGCCACGCACCTTCATTTGAAAGATTTTTTGCCCCGCCCCTCTCGGACGGACCCGGACGGAGATCCTGGGACCGCCACTGATACACACGTATATGCATATTGCATATATACACATATACACATATACATATATACATACACACATACACACATATACACTAAACACATATACACATACATACACCATACACAGATGCACAAATGCACACTTATATACACGTACACATATATGTACACAGACACACATATACACCAGTGGCGTACCGAGGGGGGGGGGGCGGGGGGGGGGGCGCCCCTCCCCCGAGAATGGGTCGCGAAATTTTTGAAAGTTACTTATATGGGTTATAAAAATGTGTAAGTGACTTGTTTATTTTTGTAAATAATTAAAATAATTTTTAAAAATTTTTAAAAATTATTTTAATTATTTACAATGGCTAACGCCACGCACCTTCTTTAGAAAAAATTTTTTGTCGCGCCCCCCCCCCCCCCGAGCCGAAATCCTGGGTACGCCACTGATATACACATACACACACATACAAACATTAACACATAAATACTCATACACACATATTTTTTCTGCTTTCTATATTTAGATATAGATTCTCCTGAATGTCTTCATTGACAAGATATAGTTTGTGAACATGCATCGATCTTTCGTTCATAATGCACAACTCTAAAAAATTCGACCTCCATCCTTGATTTGGATACTCTTTCTTGTGCGCAAAAGTTGACGAAACAAAACAGCAATGAACACTCTTTTCTTCGGTAATATAAAAAGGTCTTGCTGGAATTCGCTACGTCACGCTAGCCTTGACAAAATCGCGGAACGTCAGCTCATGATGTTAGTGCATGTCAGTTACGATTCGTGCTGAGCAAATCATTTGTCAGATTACGCAACGAATTTATTGTAGTCATCACTTCTTCTAAAAAACATGCACAGGCTACGGAGTTGTATTTAAAGTCGTATTTTTCCATCACTGAAGGAAAATGAACACTAATTTATTCGCTCTTTTCTATATTTTCGCACTCCTGTCACCTGCTCCGGTCAGAAGCTTCGATGGAAAAATGCAACAGTGAGTTTACACTGTTTTTGGTACATCTTACTACTTTATTTTTTAGGCAGATTGGGAGGAAACCAAGCAATCGATACATGCTTTGGTTGAACTTTCTACAGCAGTCAATGCGAGCAATGGAAAAGGACTCAAGGGGATTTGTAACGATGGCTGGATTTCTAGGATTGCTTGACGAACCAGCACAGCTAGATAGAAGGCCACCATTGCGAAATAAGGCTGATTTGTCGCCAGCTGCAGATTTCAGCTTCAGTCAGGGAATGTACAAGTAGGTCTATAAGGTTGCTTTTCTTTTACGATCCCCTTCTCATTATTTCGTTTTTCAGTCTGGCAAGAAATCCCGAAACTCGCCATCAGCTAGCCATGAGATTTGCATACGCGATGCTAGAAGCCTCCGAGAAGGATCCTCCGAAATTTTTACAAATGTCTAGTTATCTTGGTTTACTAGATGATCCGGCGCAAGATGAAGTGAAAGATGGGCAGCAGTGGCCTGATCAAGGTAAAATTCTACCAAGGCCTACTCAAGGTAAGATTCCGCCAGAATTCCAACAACAATGGCCTCTGCGGGGGCTAACTAGACAGGGTCCATTATGGCCTGCACAAATTGGAATGCTACCGCAACCATTCTTTCCGATCATATGAATAGTCTCCAAATACAGGGTGTCCCAAAAAGATGCTCACACCGTTTGATCATTGAATAACTCTCTTGTTTCAATGCCTTTTGCCTAATCGTTACTGTTACCCTGTAGAGCGGGCATCAAAGCTTAGATTAACATTATGAAGCAAATTTCCTATCTCTCTTTGTTACTGTAGGATTACAGTAAGAACTTCCAGCATATGGAACCATGAAAGAGACCTTCCGGTATTTTTTTAAAAGAAAACCCCGCAATATGTATTAGGGTTTTCACTCATGCTAATTTCAACACACATTTTGGTTTGAAGCTTTTTTGCGGTGTAATGGCATTGACAAGCGTTGGAAAAAAAAAGTTGTTACGGTCCTGGAATAACTAAGAAAGAAACATCATAGAAATTGAAAATTTCATATTTGAAATCGGCGGCTTTGACTAACTTAGTATATAAGAATCTTTGGCTTGTCTGGTTCCAATTCTAGGGCACAACATGGCTCTCAATGGCCTGATTGTTACCGTAATCGTTCCATAAGGAAGGAAGATCAGAATTTCGCTCCATGCTATATATCTAAGCTGAGGCCATCTCTACATAAAGGTAAAAAGATTGGCAAGATATCAAAGCAAGAGAGTTATTAGCGATCAAACAGTGCGCACACCTTTTTTGGACACATTGTATGTATCATCAGCACTGTAAGTAGCAATGACGCGTAATTCTTCGTTTCTGATCCTCTTTACGGAGAAAACATTGTTGTGGAACCTCATTTTCTATTTGTTACGTCACGATCTTCAAAATGTAAAATTATTACTTTTATCCTACGTAAGAAAAATAACTTGTTTCCGACGGATTCCCGCACATTCTATGATTACTGCATTATTAACTCACTTCTCCTAAATTCAGCAATATACTTGTTGATGTATGCTCTCATGTAAATGGTGGTAGATTTTGCATGATTTTGCCTTATACCAGATATGAATGTCGACTTATTTACCTCAAGGAGAATCCCGCTTACAGAAAGTGCAAAATTTCCGTAAATCTCGCAGAATTTCAGGAACGTCGCAAAATTCTCGGAAATACTATACTTTGTGTAAGCGGTACTGTACGTTGTATACATGATCTTAATTTCTCTTTGGTTTTTTGCTACCCATAAAGATCTTCAAAATTGCTTCTCTTTAAAATAAATAGTTTGTACAACGTGATGGTGTTATCTGTGGTTAGCAGTTTGGCTCATCAGCCTAACAACACTTTAGCCAGGACCCAGCACGAGGTGGTGTTTGAGAATTTTGAAAACGAAGTTCCCCTTGAAATTGCAGAAGATTACGAGTCACGTTTTGGTGGTGTTCACAGAAATACGGCTAATAACCTGCAGCGAACTATAAGTGAATGGAAGTCAAGAATAAACAAGAAAAATCGGAGATAAAAGATCAACACGTGAAAAAAAGCGGTTTATCTATTACTTGAAGGCCGCAAAGCAGAGAAGATGAAATTCGGGTTAAGATAAGTATACATAGCTAGAGTGTGAACTGAAGAACAGATTTATGTGAAAAATTGTGAAAAATTATGTAAAGAAGGGAGAAAATTATGACTTGTTCGGCTTCGCGCAACCTCAGGGTGCTCCCAGGCTGCGCGGGAGCAACCTAAATTAGAATATTTACAACTTTTTTCGTTCACATAATTTTTTCATAATTTTTCGTACTTTCTTTTTGATCGTGGTCGCGAAGCTACACACCTGTGATGGCTCAATTTTGCTTACTGATTTTGCTGATAAACAAACTGATTATTTATTTTTCTATGCATGAGGATTGTGTTTAACACGTTGAAATCGTGTGCACACAGGCCTGAGCACTTATCCTGTTTGTAACGTGTTACTCCACCTGTTACTTGTGAAATGACGTCAGAGTTGAATTAAGGGCTTACTAAAGGTTAACTTTCGCCCGCTATTATTTGGTCAGATTTCCGCAAATCACTCCTGGAAACTCTACGAGTTCCCTTTTGTTTTCCTCTAAGAAAACGACATCCAGCGTGTAAAAGCGCCACCTCTGCTAAGCCCTGACTTTAGCATTCCACGAATGACGAATTATCTTGTGACAACACTACGTCACTGTTTATCAGATTTTATAGCCCCCTTTCGCTTTTGTCTCCGAAAAAACAGGAAAGTTAAGAGGAAATGGAACAATTATGTTGACATCTCAACATACAGAAGTATATAGAAACTTGAAATGTGCACGCAGTTCATTCACATGATTCTTTTGATTATTTCCTTTTCTTACTATATCGCTTAATCTTACAAACTTGAAATTGAGTTGAAAATAATTTTGTTCTCAAAATCTCTTATAATGAAAATGCTCAATTTTAGGAATTCCAAAACTCTAAGAATATTTGGGAAATATTATTCTGCTTATGTCGATTAATACAACTTTGGAATTATGCTTCACGTTTGTGAACGCGCTCTGTTCCACTACCTGATATACAGGTCCGAATCGTATTTTGTTCTTTTCTCACCCATTCTCGGAAAAGGCAAAATACTTTTGATATCACTTTGTTGTCGAAAAACATACGCGAGGGGGGGGGGGGGGTGCAGGGGAACATACGCAGGGATAAAGCATAGTCTAACTGTGATAGCCTTTATTGTGATGCTTATAATATACCTTGTTGCAACAGTATCACGATAGGAAAGTAAATTTCGTTCCTCAATTTTCAAATCTTTCATTTTCCTTTCTAACCCCCCCCCCTCACTATTTGCCTGCTGGAAATTGCTCTATCACACAACAGCGACATATAGCTTTTGAAAAGGCGAAAATTTTGAGGTATTAAATTCCCCAATAACATTGCGTCGATAAGCTCTCTCATCAAAAAGTGGACGAACCTCTCAAAATGTAGATTTTTCTTCTTTCAAATCTAACAGAATAAAAAAATACCCCAGAAAAATCTTTTTTTAGCTATATAGAAAATTTGCGCTAGATGATGGGATCTAGAACTGAAATACTTGGCTAAAACCAAATTACTTTCAGCTTCTTTGTAGGCAATGTATAATTTTGATCAAACTAATTTCATTTTTTACTTCTAATTTTTAAAATGCAGGAATCCAGCAAAGACCAGATTAAACCACAACTTTTTACCAAATATGTATGTCATAGCCTTTACACACCACATAATTCAATGCATTTATGAAGCTTTTCGAGACTATGCTTGGTATTTGCCAATTTCCACACCCTGAACGCCAACGGACGAAAGAGCTTAAAGTTTGGCAGGAGTTGATCTCACGAGCATCCGGCTAACGACAGCGATCTTTAGCCATTCGGCCACACTGCAGCGGATCTTCGATTATCCGTGAGGTATCCACGAGGATATTTACCTTCTCAACAAAACTTGGGTAAGTTACAGCCAAAATGAGAAAGAATCGGCCTGAGACGACTGCATGACTTGTAAAGGAAAAATCTCATAGCATTCAGTGATGATATCTTACAAAAACATGCATTTTGTTCTAAAAGCCGCTTCATCAGTCCATGCGAAACTTGGCGGCGATACCGCATTATCACCTTGAGATTGTTAGCTTATTGTGTATTTTGAATGTTCCAAGAAAGTGAGCAGTGAATCTGAAGCTGCGCAGAGAGAATGTAACTTTCTATCAGCACAACAACGACTGGACTAAATTATGCGCAAAAGTCGTCACCCACTAGAACATTATTAATTGAAACTGTCGCTGGTTTACTCAGGCACTGATTAAAAAAGGTTGTTCTCGTAATGTTTTTACCAGTAAATCAGCATTGTTCGTTAAAGGTAGTGTACAAAAGGGTTCTCGGATTGCTTTAACTTTTGAAACTTTAATTAACCACTTTTATAAAGACTCACACAAATTCGTTTGCGGATGAGAAATTTGACCTCTCTTCCACTACCGTATCTTCTCAGGCACTACTCTGCATTCGATTACGATACTGGGCAATGATTCAAAGCATACAGGGTGCCCCAAAAGTATGTATACATTTGATCGATGATATCTCTTTTCCAAAAAGTTTTTTGCTTACCTCTAAGCACATTTTGTAGAGCTGGCTTCAACTTAGATTTACAGTATAGAACAAATCATCGGTCGCTCTTCATTACTGTAGGATTACGGTAGAAAATTCAAGAAGGATGGTGAGACATCAAGGGCCTTATTTCGCCTTCGAAGGCAAGCCCAACAGCCAGAAAACTTTTGTACTAATCAGTTCAAGCCGCTAAAACCAAATGTGATGTTTGTACTTTACCGAATGCGTCCATCATAAGTTATGCCAAGTAGACCGCAATAGCTGCTTTTACAAGACTCCATAAAATCATGCTTACACTATTTTGGAAACCCGTTAGAAGATGAATAATAATATCAGAGAGCTTGAAAACCCTAGTACACCACTTTCAGATTATTTGGAAGCTTTCTTTAAAACACGGTAAATCCGTAATGATGCTATAAGCTGAAAGTTCCTACCGTAATCTTACAGTAGTGAAGAACGTTCCGTAATTCGCTCCATAGTGTAAATCTAAGCTGAAGCCAGCTCTAAAAAATGGTGTTTGGAGGGAGGCAAAAGACTCTTTGGGAAGAGAGATATCAACGATCAAACAATGTATACATACTTTTGGGACATTCTGTATATCTTAGATTCGATGAGATTTCATCAGCTGACGCTTGGACACTGGCGTAATGCCTCTTAGTCACTGTCGGCAAAAAGTTTACGTATCGATTTTCTCTGCAAAACCCTTCAGCTTTCAAAGTTGCGGGAAGGGTGGATGGCTGAGAAAAATAATCAAGATTTATTTTCCAAAATAGTACAGAAAAATATTCTCATAGAAATTATAGGGGAACTGGATTCTCCTTTGTGCTCACCTCATGCACCTATCATATCTCTTCGCATTTCGATTGATGTCTGAAGTTTCTCAGGCAATAAATACTAATGAAAGGTACGATATTCAGGGGCTCTGGAAAGGTAGTTTTTTTATATGAACCTTATAAAATTTTTGATGTCTTACTCGTGGACTGGGAAAGTATCTATGTGTACTCTTGTATACCACTGTCTAAGAAAGGATTTCAAACTTTATTAGAAACTTGTGAGACAGTTAATTATGATATAATTGTAAGGATAATAGCATGAATGACACTATGAACTTTTTAAACTTATTGCAGATCAGAAACACTGATTTGCGTGCCTTCTAATGCCACGTCTTTTTTCAAGATTTCATCCAAGTTGGCTTCACTTTTCTTGATAATCTTCACGCTGTCCCAATCGCTCAAGTCTAACTCGAGGGTTTTGTACTGCGGATCACTAGCACGTACTTCTTTCGGCGAGCGTTTTGCTTTCCTGCAAATGATTATTAGCTTCGTAGAATGATATAAGTAGGCTGAGAATGAATGATTAAATACGTGAAATACTGAAATCTTGTTCTCAAAAGTGCTCATATATGAGCGTGAGGACCTAATTACTATTTCAAAACTTTGTGTCACTAATAATGAGAATTGGTTTGATAAGCATAAATCATTGGTCAGTTGCAAAAGCAGCACCAATTTCAAATATAGCAAGCTTGTTGAAATGTTTTTTTGTTTTTCCAAGTTTTTCATGTCCTTTTTGAATTGTTCGGATGTATAACATTTTCGAAAAATTTCGATTAGGGCTGTCTAGAGAGCCAAAATGACTCGAAAATTCATTATTATGTCGTTTATCCGCTCTACGTCTACTATACGTCCCTCGTTTCTCCCGACACCTTCAAAAGTGCTCCGTTTGAGATATAAAACTGCGCGATTACTTGTTTCAAATGGATATTTCAGTAATCATACGTAAAAATTTTTTATGGAAGCATCGCTGTAGCCCTCTTCTATCAAATGCCTGCTCAAATTTTCATCTAAAGGATTTTACCGGAGGGCGTAGCTAACGACACACTTTTATATTCAAGAAACTTTGTGTCGCGTCCTCCCCCCCCCTCTTCCTCAAAAGAAAATTTCTCGGGCCTCTGCCAACATCTATATATAATTTACAGCGGCAGTCTCAAATGTGGAAAAATTTTTCCTCTTTCCAGATCTTTAGTGGAGTTATGGCAAAGCGCTAGTTGAACTTTTAAGCGGTCACAAGTCTTCAAGACTTCCTTCATCTTCTTCTGAAAAATTAAGAACTTTGCCGAAATTTCGTACTTGGCATATAAGAAGGGCTTTTTGGCTCCAACATCACTTCCGTGTGAGTTACGGTAAATCTAAAAGTAATTGGGTAGCGGTACTTTGAGCTCTACCTCTAGACTTTTCAAGAATCCTCTAACTCCTTTTCCGGTCAAAAGACTTTTGTAGACTTCGGAGAGCACTGGGACTAAAGCTCGATGGAACTTTTGAATGGCGTAAGTCCAAATAATGTCAAAAATAATTCGAAAACAAAAAGATTAGCTCAAAGTTGGATTTTTCATATGCGACATTTGTTTATCGAGAAGTTAAACCTCTTCACATAGTTCAAAAAATTGAAATCGGATTGAAATCGTTCAAAAGATCATGGAGGTTTTTCCACTTGTAGCAAAATTTCGTTGCAAGTTGTTAGCTGTAAAAACTAAAGTAAATCTGAACTCTTACAGGATGCGAGGCGGCGGTACTTTGATATGAAGCGGCTCCTCTGGCTTTTCTTCTAAAAATGATATTTTTGATAGAATATCTAGTCCATTACACTCGATCAAAAATTTTCGTTATTCTATTACTCACGATCTCCTCAATTGAAAAATCACTGACCTTTCACTTGCTCCTAAGAAATGCTATAACAACCATGTAAAGATATTAAGTCACTCTCACTTTTTCCATTGGTTTTACTGGCGTATTCTCCGCTACGTCAGAACTTTTCTCGACTTCTTTCTCCTTTTCCTTCGTTGGCAAACTACTGGCTGCCGCAACACTTTGGGGGCTTGGTTTCTGACTTTCAACATTCGATGATGCGCTTGTCTGTGGCTTTTGCTCCTTAGGATTGCTGTTCAGCGATTTCTTGCGATTGATACACATTGTATAGCTGAATTTGAGATACTTATTAGGATCGGTGTCATGATAAGCCTTCAAGATGAAGCCATTAGAAACCCACAAGCAGCTATAGACTTAACGAACTACAAATGAAAGGGTACTGGATGCTTAACTGCCGACTTGTGGTTCTTGATAAAGACAAAAAGGTTTATTGGGAAACAGATTGAAAGTTTAGTCATTGTCACGGGGTAGGACGGTGGGGTAGGTCGTGTTTCTTGCGATCTAAACATGGTTGAATAGTCGAATGTTTCGAAGTTTCCAATCTCGACTCAAATTTTGACGCTCTTTTTTAAAATGCTCGGAAAATCCCAGAACTTCAAATCGACATTTGTCAAGATTTTGCGAAATCCTCATTTTAAGAAGGGTGGAGCACAATTAATGTAGCTTTGTAGACCTCGGTTATTGAATTGCTGGTGTCGAAAAGGATAGCATTTCTTGCGTAGACCTTTGTAAAGCATTTTGAAGCCCTTATATTCTTTTTATGCATGCTTTCGTTTTTATAGAAAGTTCCTTCAGATGTAACGTTTACCAACGAGAAACTAAATTTTGAAATTCTAGAAATTTTCTTTCTTCACACTTTCCTTCCTCGAAATCCACTGAAAATAGCGGAGCTTTTTCATTTTGAAAAAGCGTACCTTTGCGGGAACACGATGTTCGATAGGATGCACAGTGAAAGGATATTTTTATTAATTTTCAAACTGAGAAATCTCAACGCAACTTGCATGCTGTACTTCTGTGCTATAAAAAATCTCTCTTAAAGCTGTGGCCGAATTTATGCTGCGTACACAAAGAGAATAGACACGGGGCATCTAATGATAGAAAAACCCGAAGCTGTTTCCGTTTTCCAATGGTGAAATCAAAAAACCCAATTTTTGTGCCACCAGGAAAACCGAAAAATTGATTGGTCCGGACTTTTAACACTATCTTCTTTGGCAAAATTCTATTTCTTTGCTTTAAAGTTAGGTTTAGCGAACCCCGTAAACGGAAAAGGGGTCAAATTTTGCATTCGAAGCAAGAAGGCCAAAAGGAGAATCTTTTGAGGTGCGTAGAAGAACATAGAAGAAAATAGAAGTCAAGCATTACTTATTGTCAGACGCTTTGGGCCTTGTCCATACCTCACGCGATTTCAGTCGCCAAGCAACCTGGCAACTTGCCAGATGTCTTCAAATCCAACACTGACGGACCGCAAATGCATGCCTAGTCTGTAGAATATAGATTGCTTCTGCCCATTTAGAATGCGCACGCGATAAGTAATGGGTACTTGGAGAGTTGCCAAACCACGTCACGACTGAAGTCGCCTGCTCAGACAGGTGGAGCGTGCAGCGCGCGCGTAGTCACAGGGTGGCGCAACACCCAGTGCGCGAATGGCGGGACATTGGATGCCGCGCCGCTGGTGCTGGCCCGCGGATGGCTGCATTTTTTCAGTTTTTCGTTGCGCTGTATACGCAGGTCTTGATAATGAATTCCACACTTCATACTCCAAAAAATATAAATTCGTATTTGAATCCAAAAATGCAGATCCAGTAATCATTCGCAATACTACAGGCTAATGCTTGGAAGCAAAAAACAACTTCTACTTCCACGACTATTCAGACACTAAGATGCACCCTATTTTCAGGTGTATAAGCCGCACCCTTTTTGCTCTAAACGCGAGCAGACCCAGGCGTGCCGCCGCGCATATGTCTCGCGAAGCGGTCGCCTTATCGCATACTGCTCTCACTTAACGCGCTCCATGACGACAGTTAGTCTTTTGGCGTGTTCACCTTTAGAGCGAGAAGGGTGCGGCTTATACACCTAAAAATAAAGTAATATCTAACCTTTTGAATGATGGGGCAGCCTAAACACTGCGTCGTACCCTACGCGGTTATCCCTTGTGCTTACAGCTTGTGATAATTGCAGGCACGCGGTCCGCACGGATAGAGCATAAAGGCACGCGAGCGGCTTGCTACAAAATTAGGCGTGCGGGTCGCGAGGTCGAGCATAAACCCAGTGCACGGGTCGCGGTTTGACCAATTCTACGCGCGCCGCACGCACCGAATGTCTAGGATAGAACACGCCCACAAATAAGGCACGCGCTTTGCCGCATTGACCATAAACGCGCGTGCGCCGCACGCTCCAAGTGTCTGAGTGGTGAAGGCCTCAATAATAAGCGGTGCCGTATGTCCTGCATTTTCCATTGGTTTGGCGAGTATCTTTCCCATACAGTCCTGATGCGATTTCGTTTTTTGAAATTTTATTTACAATAAGACATACTTGTTTTGCATAATAGCTTCATATTTGCAGAAAATTTTCAGTACGCTCAACCGCTTCAGCATATTTCGCTCAACTATGTTTGTTCATAAGCAATATTGTTATGCTGCTTTGTTAGTTATTGAGGTGTTGATACATTACGGAAACAATGGTTAGCCTCATATTTTCACACCTGTTCGACGCCTATAAATGGCTAGGGTAATGTTTTCCCTGGAGTAAGTCCGGAAATGCTGCTATGCATCCTCTTTTCTATCATCTAAATACCTAATTTGAAGCAAGGAAGGCTGCGATAGATCGACTAGAAGGTCGTTGTGGTGAAATTTTCAAAAATCTAACCGACTATAATAAAGATTCCTGCAGAACGCAGCTGATGGTGAGTTTTCTTGAACAAAAAATAGAAAGGAATTTTTATGTCTAACAAGATTGCTTGGTAACCTGCGGGAAATGCGGAGCATACTCGTGTAGCAATCCGCAACCGGACACTCTACTCAATTGCACATCCCTAACATCTTAGTGCCATTCGAAAATCTGGGACAATTTTATGAAGTTAACCTTTGATTCAACTAGATTGGCGGCTGGAAGGCGTGGTTTTGTGACCTAACTAAGGCCCTTCGCGCTCGCGACGCAGTCTGCATCTTTCTCGCGTGCGCTCACTGATCATTCTCTAGCCTCAACTAGATTACGAAGTCCCGCATTCCAGCCGCCAATCCAGATGAGTCAAAGGGTACATTTTATTTCTCTTTTTCATTTTATTTTATTGTTACATAGGGTGACCCCTATGTGGAAAATCGGAAAACAAAAACAAAAATGTAAAGCCTAAGGCATACCTCCCGGTTCGGCCGAATCGCCACTTTCACGCGACTTGGCGATTTCATTTGTACGCTCAAGGCGTTCCATAAAAAAAGACACATCAAGAAGTTAGTAATGCAGCGGAAACGAACAAGACATGTAAACAAATGCAGACATCATCAAGTCAGTCCGAGTCTGATCCTAATCAGACTAATGTGAGAAGATAAAACAGCTTGCACTGAATATGTTGGTAGGCTAATAGATAAGTATGCAGATGTAGGCATGAGATTTATAACTCCAAAGCTTTCAATCCATGGAGATGGGACGCATGCCCCCTCGTTGCCAGCGGAACGATCTTTAGTTACTCTTAAAAGCAATCCGGCGGCTTATAAGGCAGGTCTACTGGCTCAGGTATAATAACCATAACCCAACCTAGCCGGAATGCTGGGGAGGCCCAATGACTCCAAAGGTGAAACGATTCTCATTGAATCCATTTGTTGAAATAGCAAGCTGTACGATTGACTACTAGATAGCTGAACGAAAAAGACTCGGACTGAGATGCTGATGAAACTGTGTTAGTAACTAGAACAACGAGTACACCAAAAATAAAAGAAACGACGAAACGACGACGACGCAACGTGAGGAGATACACAAGAGGCGTCAAAGAAATGATTTACAGCCACAACTGAACCCGCAAGTCAATGCAAGATCACCGAGCACCTGAAAAGACAGGTTTCAGAGGTAAAATGGAGAAAGGTGATAGAAAACAAAGCCCAAAGCGATTCCATCCGCCATCATAGCACGTCCAAAGCACCCAATGGAAGCCCAAAAGGTCTAATGCAGAAGGCTCGCCCTGTCATGCAACACTAATCAGTGTTAGCGATACTTGACAAGTCAAACCTTCTCAGTCTACTCCTGAAAATATGACTACTCTCTGCACTAGTGGTCTCAACTGGGAGGTGCGAAAGCCACCTAGCCGACCTGTAGAACACGTTGTTGAACATCAGCAAGTATCTCTTGCGCCGGATTCTTGGATATTGCAAGTTAAAAGAGCCTGACCTTTCGCTTGTAGGAACAAAAATCCAGTATTTACTGGCTTTTAGCTTGTTCTCTCTTCTCAGAACTTGAAAACAGAATACAAGACCCAAGAAAGCACGACGGTTTGTTAAGGATTTCATATGAAACCTCTCAAGCCGGGTCTGGTAATCGGGAGGGGTGGTTCCGGGCGATAAACGTCTATACAACAGTCGTGTAAAAAGCTGTTGAACCTTTTCAATTCTGCGAATATCCTTTTTACGAAAGGGGGACCAGACCTGAGAACAGTATTCTAAATGAGGAAGAACTAATGCTATATAAAGCGATATAAGTATCTTCGGAGAACTAGCATTAGTATTGCGGAAAAGCAGAAAGAGTGAAGAATAAGCTTTTTTGACTAACGTATTGATATGCTCAGTGAAGTTAAGATTTGTATCAATCACGACACCCAAATCTCTAACAGTATCACAACTCTTCAATATAGAGCCTTTGATGTGATACGAGGTAGTATTTCCACCTCCAAGATGAAGCACTGAGCATTTGTCAAAATTTAACGCTAATTCCCAGACCTCACACCAATTGGTCAAATTATCAAGAGACCTTTGCAAGTCCATTTGAATCTCTGGAGCTACTTCCGGATCATAGACTGCAAAAATCTTTATGTCATCAGCATACATTCGGATGTGTACGCTAGCGGAAGTCTTCAAAGTAGAAGGTAGGTCAAGGGTGTAAATTAGGAAAAGCAAGGGGGCTAAGACACCACCCTGTGGAACATCACTAGTGCAGAAGTATTTTTTGGAGTAACGATGACCAACTCTCACAGTCATATACCGATCATGCAAATAAGAAGTCAACCACGAAAGAAGATTTCCTTTAATCCCTAATTTGTTCATTTTAGTTAGTAATTTAGCATGACAGACCTTATCAAACGCTTTCGAGAGATCAACATAAACAATGTCAACCGATTTGCCCTCGTTGATTGCTAAGCTCCACTCGAACACACTATCAACCAGATTTGTTGTGGTGGAAGCTCCATTCAAAAAGCCATGTTGTTCATCGGGGATCAAATCCGAAACCTTTAGCCATTCCAAAAGTTTTTCACGTATGATTCTTTCCATGATCTTAACAGGAGTGGGAAGCAAGCTAATTGGACGGAACTTATCAATTCGACCTGCTCCGTCAGTTTTTGGAATTGCTGTAACCAAAGCTTCTTTCCACAAGTCAGGGACCTCCTCCCACAACATCGAAATGTTGAATATATGTGCAAGCGGAGCCGCAAGCGACGAGGCGCATTTTAGGTATACTATCTGAGGGATGCCATCAAATGTTTCAGTTATGGAAGGTTTTGGTTTGATAAGGAACTGGTAGACATTTGCGGGATGAAAATGAACATTATTGCAAAAATGGCGAGGCAGCACTGCATCAGCGCTTATTCTGTCAGCATCACTATCACTGTCATTAATAGCGACAGGAGAGTAAACGCTGGCAAAATAGGCTCTAAGAGCTTCTGCCTTATCTTTATCGCTAACATAAGAGGTACCAGAAGAATTTGTCAGAGTAGAGAAATTTTGGGAGGGCTTCATTTTATTCTTCAAATACAAATTCTTCAAATACTCTTCAAATAGAAAAAAGATATTTAGACGACTTTCTTCTAGCAAGCATTCGTTCACGATATGACAAATATTTTTTTATGTGATAGTCTATATCAGCACAAACTTTTTTATACAACGGGCAACTCAAAGGATTGGGCAGAGTATCAAAAAGACGTTGTTTTTGAGATATTAAGGCACGAATGTGTGGTGGCAGGTCGATTTTATGAATACCAGGAACTTTGACCCTAATCGGAACAAATTTGCTAAAGGCTTCATAAACTGTTAGGCAAAATCTTTTGTAGACTTCAGAACATGAGGTATAATTATTGAATAAGGAGAGCCAATCTACACTAAAGAAGTAAGAATCAAGAGAGGAATAGTCAACACTGAGAAAATCAGGCAAGGGTAATGTGGAAGCAGAGGAATTCGAAAATTCGATCTCGAAGGTGACAATCCTATGATCCGAGGACCCAAGTGGCTGAAGTGTGCCCACACGCGAGATGAGTGGAAAGGCCGAGAGCACAATGTCGAGAGTATTGCTATCATGAGTCGGTGAGGTCACATATTGCTTTAGTCCACAGTTGTTTACAAACTCCAGAAAAGGGCAAGAGGCAGCATTGAGGGATTTCTTGGCCATCCAATCAATTTGCAAATTGAAATCTCCGAGTATGATAGTTGGAATGTTCTCAGAAGCAAAATTGCTAAGAATCTCCAGTAATTCATCATCATCATTACTATTCGAATTAGGTGGGCGGTAAACCGTGATAAACTGCATTTGGCACCCTCGGTCAATGTCAAAAACTTTAATTCCGAGTAAATCAGCTTTGATTTCAACGTTTAAATCAACACATGTGGCGAGAAAATGGCTTTTAATAATGCAACAAACTCCACCACCTTTGCGTCTTCCTCGATCAGCTCGGTAGATCAAGTATGGTAAACCTCCAACAATTTCAGAATCCAAAATATGAGAATTGAGCCAGGTTTCATTGATAAAAATTACATCGGGCTTGTGATGGCAGATGAAGCTTTGCAAGAGATGTATTTTGTTGCAAAGACTACGAGCATTAATTAGGCATATTTTAGATAGAGGGAGACCATGCACACCTAAGCGTTTCCCTGAAAAGCGTGAGGAAGCGCGGAGATGTGTACCACTTCATCACGGTAGACTACCCACTCTTTTTTCAATTTACCCCTGTTGCGTATCGAGAGATTGTTCTTGGCCATTTTTATACACCTCAAAAATCCACAAGAAAAGATTTTTTGACCATTCTATAATCATCCCCAAATTTTCTAGGACAAGTGCCCATCATAGGTGCGAGCGATAGTGTGAGAATTTGCTCACCCCTCTTCACCCTTAAACTGGAACTCAGGTGACCCCATTCGCCAAAAGCCGAGAAAAAACCAAAAGTGAGGTAAGGTTGAGTAAAGGAGATATCTGTACGGGAATTTTTTGTGTATCGGAAAGGAGGAAGACGATTTATAGAAACATCTTGTACGAGATAGTCACCATTGGAACCGTTTCGTCCTCCGCTTTCAGAAAATATATACGCTGCCTGGGGTTCGTTAAAAAAAGTGTTGGGTGAAGGGTGGGTGAGACTTTTAATGGGAGTGCTCAAGCGGGCTTTCTACCATTGTGAAAAGACATCTACTTGTGCATTCCCATTATAAAAGTCTCACCCACCCATTCGGCACTTTTTTTAACGGACCCCGGCAAAGTATATATTATCTGAAAGCGGAGGACGAGACGGTTCCGATAGTTACTATTTCGTTGTACAAATTGTTCGCCTACAAAAGTTAGGAAATTTTTTATGTTGAAAACTCGAAAATAATCAAAAATCACCATGCACACCCTTCACCCAGAAACTTTTTCGAATGGATCTCAGACATGCTGTATATTTACTGAAAGCGGAGGGCGAGACGGTTCCAACGGTAACTATCGCCTTGTTAACTTGTTCATCTACAGAAGTTATGCGTTTTTTAGCTTCAGAACTCGTATATTCAGAAATCACTATCCACATCCTTCACCAGGAACTTTTTTCAAAGACTCCAGGCAAACTATATATCTTTAGAGAGCGAAGGATATGGCGGTATGTAAACCATCTCGGCGTATAAGTTCTTCCACTACAGAGGTTATGGATTTTTTTATTTAAAAGTTCGTAAATATTTGGAAATCATCACCCAGGAGCTTCGCCAGGCACTTTTTTGAAATGACTCCAGACAAACTCCCAGACAAACTATATAATTCCTGAAAGCGGAAGTAAAAATGTTTCTGAGAACGATTTCCCTGCTGACGTTGCTGTTCATCTCTAGAAGTTATGGATTTTTTTATTTCAAAAATTTGTGAATGCCCAAAAATTGTCCACCTCTTTCCCAAAATAGATGTCCTTGCATACACATCTTCTACTCTGGTATTTTCGAAAACAGACAGGATGTTTCCAATTCTAATTCTCTTCACAAAAAAGACAGCAAATGATGGTAGAGAATTGAAAGTGATGAAATGTTAATTAGGAAGAATGACGAGAGAACACCACCGCTCTCCCCCTTTCCACTCCCCTCCCTCTCCCCCTCGGTAGATTTTACAGTTTCTCGATCAAGCGAAACATCCTTCACCCTGAAGGGCTGCGACCACTGCGACCCGCTTCACCCTAGAGAAATCATTCTCACCTTATCGCATCTATGGTGCCCATCAACTTGTGGAAAATGTGACTTGAAAAATGCGAATCTATGCAAGACGCAAGCAATAGCGCTATGCTCAACCATGGTGGTATGTTTAATCAAAAAATTAAAAATATTTTTCCACAGCTAATTTCCAGCAATTTTGTAATTCTGACCAATTTACGACAGAATGACAGAACAATGCGCCTCAACCTGCAATCGTTCTCCGGCCACTGGTGATGGACGGACCCAATAGTAAGGTAAGGCTGTACAATGTAAATTCATGCCCAAAAGATTTATGAGACCTGAAGGGACAAAAGGGGCGGGGTCAGGGCTGTCACCAGCTGGCACGAGGCAAGCTGGATATTGTATTTGGGACAAAAAGCAAAGGAAATACAGTTTTTGTGGACGAAAAGACACAAAATTTGAGGTTTTTCAAAGAAATTGCTGTTGACTTATTTACAAGGGAAGCGTCATTAGTCGAAGTGGCCTTTCCAGATGGGACCCATACTGCTTTGAAGAGCATTAAGCTGTGATTCCAAGTCTGCCTTCCAAATCTGCCAAGCGCCTTTGGACACCGAGTTATGGGCGCTTTTCAGGTCAAAAAATTGAACGCAAAACTGGAACAAAATCACCCAAATTTACTCAAATGGTCCAGTGTCAAGTATCAGAGCCGTTTATGCAATGGATACATTTAGTCTAATATGCTAACACTTAACATTGCTTTATCTGAGCACTGAAAAGATTGTAACAACCGATTTTACCTAAATTCTGCATTCATTTTTCGTTTCAAAAAATGGTCATAATCCGGCGGCCAGAGGCGCTTGGCAGACTTGGAATCACCGCTTAATGCTCTTCAAAGCAATATGGTATTAATCTGGAAAGGCCACTTCGACTAATGACGCTTCCCTTGTTAGTTCAAGCACACTGTAGTTGCAATTGTCAGTAAATTTGCTTTGGCTTATGTTCCCAGACGAAGGACTTTTGACAAATGACGATCGGGACCCGTTTTTCAGCCGATACCTGCCGCGGCATTTTTTTGGATAGGAAGCCAAAGGAAGTTTTTGCAAACTTGCTTACCTTTCGCATAATTTGACAAAATTTCGAAACTTTGCCAAGACGGGGCGTGGCTTCAATGCGCTAGCACAGCTGTTTTTCATTGAGATTCAAACATTCAAATAATTAGATTTGGGAAATTATTATATGTGCAGCTCTTGCAAAGCCATTTCTAAAAAAAGTAGTTGAATGTGATTCCCTAGAAAAGGAGGAAGTTTTGACCGTAAACAGCTTCCCAGCCTTCGTACGATTGTACACAACACGTACATTGCACGTCCACTCCGAGCCATTTCTGTCAATTTCCATACGTTTCTGCGAAAGTTTGCTAAAAGTAACCCTTAATGCGTGCAAATAATAAACAAAATTAAATCAAGTTTAGAAAAGACACTATACCTTTTTTTCGAAAACTCCTATACCTTCGAATAAAAAAATGAAATATATCTATAGGGCATTCGAAAAATCGTGACAATGGCGCGACCGCACGCGACACGGACGCACTTCCAGCAACCGCATTTTCTTGTTTATATCTCTAATCGAACGGTTTTCCTGCTTACATATAATACTATTTAGAGACCGGTGTGACTGAGCTGAATTTTAAGGTAATACCTTTTGATATGGGCATTTTATGCTCCTGTGTGCGCAAAGACCGCGGTCAAACCCGTCGTCACGATTTTAACACGTTGACGACGAGCCATTTTTTTGGTCTGTCCCTGTGGACGAGACGTTTCCATGCATCCCTACGCGTGGCCCATGTATGTATGCATGCATCCATGCACAAAGTACAAAATGTGCAAGCCCCGCCCCCTTTGGCAAGCTCCGCCCACTCGACCAAAAATGTCGGAAGTTGCCCAAATTTCAAGAATTTATGCGATTTCCGCCACTTTTGAAAAGTGGGCGCAGCTTGCCACTCAGGGGACGGAGCTTGCCTGACGGTGGGCGGGGCCTGGCTAGAAGTTGCTTGAAGCCTTTGCGTTCATCTACAGCCTCATCCATGCTTTTTGTGGACAAAAGGATCCTTGTGAGAGGCATAAAAGTGGGCGGAGTTTGCCAAAAGGGCAGGGCTAATACATGAAGTACATCTGAGCCTATGTTGATTTTATGAACAAAAACTGAGAGGATTGGACAGATAGTATTGAATTTAAGGCCGCCGCGTACCATACACGGACAGCCCTATGCAGCAATCCCCAATACAAAGGACTAAGGCATCGTGCTTGTGCGAAAACTTGCAATAAATGCGGAGGATGCTATGATTATAGCAGCAAGTAAGTTCCTTTTTGAAAAAACTCGCTTTTATAGTGGCAAAAAAAGCGGATGTGTTATTTCAGATGTCCACTATGGGCTTTTCGCGGATTCTGTACGAAAAGCAATCAAAACGTAAAAAGAAAATTTTGTGCAAAACTTGCATGCTTTGTTAAATCTATGCTTTAATCTTTCATTTCTTCGTTATATAAGGTCGTTCCGAAAGTTCTTTCCTATTTTCAACTTATCACAAAAACACGTGGAATGAAGATAGGGAAACATTTCAGACACTATCCGACGCAGCTTTTCTTCCTCTTTTTAAATGTCGTATTCCTGTGCTGCTTGCTCCTGTGTCAGTGAGATAATGGCCGAAATTTCGAACCCATGGTTTTTACCATGTCCAGCTTTGGCAATTTTTCACTATCTTCTTTTTTGACTTTTGGAAAAGCTTTGATAGCAGTCGGATAAAGTAAACAAAGTGCAATTTTATGCAATTTTTCGGCATCTATAGCTAGCCTCGAAACATTAGAATTATTTTTCTGATGCTATCAAATCCCACTTTTGGGGATGCCAAAAGCCACTGAACATAAAACGGCGCACAACTAAGGTGTTATTCGATGCAGCTTTTTCTCCTCTTTCCGATCTTTCTCTTATTAGTTTGTGGGGTCTTTAGCGATAAAATTTCCATAAACTTGATTTTGAACCCGCCTCATGATGTATCCGTGCAATGCAAAATCTTATATTTTGAAGCGGTAAACGCTCAGTTACTTTGTAAAAATAGTGTACAATCATAAACGACTTTTGAAAGTTTCGAAAACCGAAGTTTTGTTGATGTTCAGAGTGTTTGTGTGTTTTGTGACTTCGAAAAAGTGAAGACTTCTGAAAAAGTTACCTAAAAAAATAATGAGAAGCCGGCCAAAATTGCCAAAAAATTCCATTGCACTACACTTTGTTCACTCTATCTGACTGCTATCATAGCTTCTCCAAAAGTTAAGAAAGAAGATAGTGAAAAATTGCCAAAGTTGGACATGGTAAAAACCATAGGTCCAAAATTTCGGCCATTATCTCATTGACCACAATAGCAAGCGGTACAGTAGTATGACTTTGGAAAAAGGAAGAAAAGCTGCGTCGGATAGTGCCTGAAATGTTTCCCTATCTTTATTCCACGTGTTTTTATGATATGTTGAAAAAACGGAAAGAACTTTCGGAACGACCTAATAAATCACTGGATTGAGGAAGAAATTTTCAAAACAAGGAAAATAATTTTTACAGACCAATTCTTCAGGTGTAAATGAAAAGTAAGGTAACTTCTCTAGTGGAAATACTGGTGGCTTGATTGTCTTAAAAAAAGGGCATCAAGGCAGATGTTCAAAAGTCAATTAATTGTAAAGCTACTTATCACCTATTCAACCCGATTCCAGATCAAGATTCGCGAAAGTTAAGCATCCTTTATTTTCTCTTGCGCATTGGCATATTACTCTCAATGTCAGCTAATTCCCATTGTTCTGCTTAGATGCTTCTTTTATTCATATTTGTTCCGCGCACTGTTGGAAGGTTTGCCTTGGGTAAAGTGAATGTTATCAAGTAATCCTTTAGCTTTAGCATCCAGCCATGTTTGTTTACGTCTTCACTCCATATACCTTTGATTCAGCTGGCTTGGCGCTGGAAGGCGGGGCTTCGTGACCTAACTAGGCTAAGTAATGGTCAGAGAGCACGCTCGCAGGCGAGACGCAGACTGCGTTGCAGGCTCGACCGAGCTAGACCACAAAGCGCCGCAGCCCTTCCAGCCGCCAAGCCAGTTTGAATAAGGTTAGCCAAGTCCAAAAAACGTAACCGCCCACTGTTTTTGAATAAGTAGAGGACTATATGTTGCCAAAATGGGGCGATCCCCGCGGACATCTGCGACAAATACCAACCTTTATACGCAATGCGTTTTTGCAAGAAGTCCGCGCGGGACCTTCCTACATTCTGACATATAGTCCTCTACCCCTTGTGAATTCTGATAGGTTTGGCCAAGTTTAGTTAGTTTAAAGATGCATGTAAATTTAAAGCTCAAATTTACATTTTCTTCTAGGTTTTGTAGTGGTTGCGGAGGCTTAAGCCTCAGGCAGAGTTCAAGCGATTTCATCGTCGCGTTCATCGCGACAAGACAACTGTGACAATATCATTGCAGGCCAATCTTCTTGCATTTCAGTTGTGATAGTTTTCCGACCGACTAACCGTGACTAACTATCACAATCGAAATACAAGAAGATTGGCATGCAATAAACTCGTAACACTTGTCTTGTCGCGATGAGTCGCGACAATGAAATCGCATGAATTCTGCTCGAGTCCTTGAAGAAATTCAGCTAAACTTATTCTACAATGTAATGGAGGCAATCAACTCCGTAAACTTGAAACAAGCTTGTTTCTTTTATTAGGCTGGAAACTAAGTTTTGCAACTTGTTTCATAAACTCACTCTCTTTGGATATGGCGCACTCAAACTTTGGCATTATGTAGAAGGCAGTGTGGGCTACAAGTGAGCACAAATTGTCAAAATTTTGAACATAAAATAGAAGTTTCAGGCGTTTTTCGAAAACTAAAGAAATTTGAGAATTTTTGGGGTTTCAAGCTAGAATGAAGCCTTTGGCAGCCTAGACCATGCACAGTGATCCGGATTCGTCAATAAATTATTGCTGGAGGTTGACTCCTTTGGCCTAGTAAGAAGGAAACAAAATTTAGGGGCATTTCGAGATTTGGCGTCCTCATAAAGTCGAACGAGTCGATGTACACAAGAGCTGCTGGGGACGACCGTCAACTACTAAAGGGTCCGAAGCTCAAATTCCGCCGAGACTTTGAATAGTAAGGTTATTTGACCTGCCGAACGCGAATATCACATTCATTTGTTGGATCAACGCCTTTTTCCTCGTTTAGGGTGAGACCCTATATCGTGCATATATCGTACACCTACAGTAATCCTAAAAAAATGCCCTTATTACGTAATTTCACTATCGTTTTCGTGATTAGCATGCTGGATAGCACCCCTATTCCAAGTTTCAGCCAAATCCGTCAAACTTTGAATTTTTCCCTTCATACATGCACCTACCGTAACCCTCACTGCGACGTCAGAATTTGGTAGAACAGCAGCTATGCTTGCAGCTTACGTCATAGTCAACGCTATGGCAAAATTTGAGTGCGCCATGTTGAGTGAGAGGAAAGTTATTGCTTGAGTTGCAAAACTTAGTTTCCAACCTAATACAATAGCTGAGTAAAGTCAGCGTGCATGTAATCAGGAATACCAAAAAACCAAATTATCGTAGCCCCTTGGAGTGTGAATTTATGCGTTGGTGACGATATATTGCAAAACTGTATGAGAACCAACTTTTAACGCCGCAGAAAAATCATAGATGTTGGACATACGAGCTTCAGTGTGTTCCATGTTTGCGGGTGTTGTGTCATTGCTAATTTTCCAAATTTTATCTGGGAATGGCTGTTGAGATTTCAAGACCGCTTCAAGTGTTGTGATGTTGGCAATGTTAGACTGCTTGACTGTTTACCCTCAAAAGGATAGAAAGTACTAGATGTGCCTCAGTTAAAATTGCTGTTTGCTACTTACCAGTGTACTTACTCAACTGCACGTTCTATCCTATAGCTGTACTTTGTTGGAATGCAAAACAGCGACTGGAGTGACTTTCTATATGCAGCATGCTTGATAGCAGTGGTAAGTACTAGCAATCTTGAACAAGATTGAAAATGTAGGAAATTTGCTCAGATATTTTTCGTAGTCGGGACGATTATGCTTGTTCTATATGTAATTCGTGTTATTTGCACGTCTGCATCCGTAGCGGTATATGACTGACAAGTTGTAATCTAAATAATGACAAAAATATTTAGACACAAGATATCGAATCGGGTGCTCGAAGCGAAGGCGCTATAAGCGAAACTCGAAGCGAGCGTTCGCAAACGTTAAGATCTGTTAAAAGTCTTTCATCAGGAAGAACGGGAAGCATAAGAAGCAGAAGAAGCAGAAGAAGTGAAACTCGACCGTCGCAACGATCAACTTCTCTTTCACAATCGGAGCGCGAGAAAGAGCCCGGAAGTCGTCGAAGCACGTCATTACGAAACATACCACTTCGAAGCGCACAGGTGTCCGTAACTCACAAGAGAAGGATACTCGGTGTTCATGGCCTTTTGAGATGGTTTGTATACCATTACGCACGTCTTGGATCGCCTGACTCTAAATCTGTCTTCCATTTCTGCTAATCATTTCTATGAAAAAAAGTTATGAGGACTTTTCGCCCCAAGTTGGGCCGCCTACGGGGGGTCGAGGATTTCTCGAAAGAGGGCGACCCCGCGGTTTCTGCAACAAATGCGCACCCTTGCACATGCACGTAGGTGCGTTTTTGCAAGAAGCCACGCACGCACGGGCCCCTCCGACGTCCAGCGACATATAGTCCTCTATTGCCCACGGGAACCGCGAGCGAAAGGCCATACTGCTGGTGCAGTGTGGGGTAGTTAGTGCGATAACTCACGAGATTAGGTAACTGTAGGTTTGAATCCTTTTGCTTTTTTCAATTTGTATTGCTTCAATCTAGTTCCTCTTCACAACCATTTTTGTCACCATTTTCGGACAAAACATGCGATTAGAGGTAGCCGGTTGATGATACTGCTTGTTAGTATCGATGTGCGGATCAGAAGTGCAAGTCATGCGTCATCTTGTGCATGATCCTCCTTTTCATATTTTCGAAGAGTAGGGGCACGATTTTATCTTAAGAATGCCCAATTTTCGGAAAGAAGCTTGATTAGGCAACGCAGCCAAAAACCGCAAAGGATTTGAACCTACACCTGCATTATGACGTGAGGCTAGCGCATTACTACACCAGAGCACAGGAAGCGTTGGCGTTCCCACCAATTTTCCCTCGGGCGGACAAACTTACCGCAAAAACCTCATAGCTACTCAAATAAATGACTAGCAGAAAAGGAAGTCAGATTCGAATCAGCGTTGCAAGCGTGATAGTATACATCTCATCTCACGAGGCCACGGATACCGAGTATCCTTCTCTTATTAGACTTTGCTTATAGTACCTTGGAACAGTTTTGCAGGGAAGTCGAGGACAAACACTGAACGTAGTGCTCAAGAAAAAAGAAGTAAAGTTTTCCAAAACTGAGGTGGATTTGATTGAGTAGTTATAGTTACCAGTACCAATCAATAGTTATCATTACTGTGTATTTATAGCACTCTTCCGAGGAAGATGAAGCTGTTCCCGATAATACACAAATAAAAGGAGTTGAAATTCCTAAGCAGACTATAAAGGCTGGAGCACATGAGGTACTTACTACTAATTTAACTAGAAGTTGCGCGAACTGTAAGTTCCAGGAAGATGAAGTTGTTTCTAGAACAAAAGGACCTGTGGGGATTAATATTCCTAAAGAAACTATAAAAGCTGGAGTTGCTGACGATGATGAGGTGAAAATCAACTTATGCAGTTTGTAAATAGGCGTTTTGATTTGTATTATCAGAAAGATGAAATCGCTCCCAAAGGCATAAAGGGAATTGATATTCCCAGAGAGACTTTAAGATCTGGAGCTGCTGGAGAAAGACATGTTACTAAGCCCAAAGCAGCTCCTAGTATCACATTTAATGTAGAGCCTGGAGCATCAATCTCAGTGAATGTTCTCAGTAGAAGAGCTTATGCTGGTGGTGGAGAGGTAATGCCTCTAGATATTTTAATTCATTTCCATTGACAGGCTTGATTTCCTATGTTTAGAATGAACGGTTTGCAACAAGCCATACAAGTAGCGGCAGTGATACGATAGCCGAAACAACAGCTTTTGCGACTTTGACAAAAACTTAGGTTCTCCATTATTTCATAAGGGAGAACAATTTGAAAACTATTTTTAGGTTTATACTCAGAAAGACAAAAACTATGTTGTTATCATTTCTTCTAATAGTTTTGTCAAATTAAAACCTTTGTGAATGCTCGCCATTGCGTAAAGATTCCGGCAGTTTAATTTCTCCATCAAAACAGTTTTGTATCTGTTCAATCGCCTCTTAAATTGTAATGGTATTGTTTTTAGCCACTCGCTTTTTTGGGTGTTGTAACAGTAAAGAACAGCTTATATGCGAATGAATGCATTACATTTTCTAAATTCTACATCTTTAAGTTGAAATAATTACTACATACCATATAAAGGCTCTTAACGGCAGTGTCGGGGCACCAGCATCTCCACTCACGCGCGGCCGCGATTCTGCATCTCTTTCCGAACATGTTCTCTAATCACTTTCCCGCCGCCAACGTGGGAAAGACGGGACTTTACTCGACTGACAATGATTGAAGAGCGTGTTTGTAGAAGAATGGTATTGTTCTTAGCCACTTGCTTTTTTGCCACTTATCAATTGCGGTGTGTTGTTCTTAGCCACTTAATTGCGGTATCGGGTGCATCAGCATATCCACTGGCGGGACTAGTGGATATGCTGATGCACCCGAAACCGCAATTGATAAGCCCTGTACGCTAGTAGATTTGATATTTAACACGTTTCGGACCGCGAAATCGCGCGCGGCGAACAACAGTATACTTTCAGCCGTTAGCCTACAAGGGGACCTTATTTCGCAGCCTGTGGGTTACATCTGTAATCAGCATGTCATGTAAGCTCCATACCCAAAGTTCTGAGTGAATTCGAAGCGTTTGAATTTTGCCACTTGAGAAGGACTTCTGCGCTTTCCTGAAAGATAGGAACAAGGACTCACTTCCTAATAGTATTCAAAAGTATCTATGTTGTACACTGTACACATCAGTATTAAAACTACGGTTTTTCTCTTTGATATTGAAGCAAAGAGAAGCTGCGACGTCGCACGCGTCGTTCGCGTTGCCGCACTTCGTTGCAACTGTTGTTCGATTTGTGCTCATATCTCCTAAACAAATATGAGCGGCACAGCTCTACAGAGTCATTTGAGAAGTAGGAGCTCAGACCTTTGACTTAACAACTTTGGACTAAAAGAAACCCTCCTGTAAACGTCAGAAAGATCCTTCGAAGCAGCGTGCTGCACCAAGTGCAGCACCGGTCCGAAACGTGTTAACGTGCTGTTCTTGCCGTTCCGAGTATGGACGACAAGATTTGGGCGTGAATAAATAGCCTGCTGGAATACCGCCATCCTGCAAATTGTTAGCATTTCAACAATGGTTTTGTTCACACATAATCCGTCCCCCAATCTCGGCACCACAAGTCTATCAAACTCAGCATCAGACCAGTCGGCCTACAAACGGGAAAATATAGCTTATGAAGAGAGGGTCTAAGCTTGAACTTCCTGATGGGATAAAACTGAACTTCCTGATGGGATAAATCTCAAATCTCAAATACACATATGCAAGACTTAGCCGGCCGACAGTTTGTTTCTTTGATCTTCATCGCTTCTGTCTCCAAGAACATCTTAATTCAGATAAAGTTAGAGTACGGAGTGGTTTGGATACAAAATGTTTCTTTCCGTCCTTCCATTCGGCAAACATGTGTAACTACGGCAATAAAATTTCAAATTAACGGAAAGTTGTTTTGTCATGCAAGATCCTCCACTATCCTTGATACTGTTATGTTGTGTTCTATCACTGACAAGGGAACGATCCCAAATTAACGTGGCGAACGGGGAACCGCGTATGATTAGATGCGTCTGCTCGAGCTGATTACAAATCTACCTTCCATATTTGCGATGAAATACGATGGCAGCCACAGCTTTTAAGGGGTGTGCCACACCCCATTAACTATGCCATAAAAACATTTAAGCAAACCTTTGTAAAATGTCTAAGCCTTCACCAAGATTGGTAAAACATTTATTAGGCTAACGTTTCGGCCAACTCGCCTTCGTCAGAGCCTTAAACTTGAAGTCGAGACCACCCACCACCGAGTGACATGCAACCATGATTCCATGTCACTCTGTGGTGGGTGGTCTCGACCTCAAGTTTAAGTCTCTGACGAAGGCGAGTTGGCCGAAACGTTAGCCTAATAAATGTTATACCAATCTTGGTGAAGGCTTAGACATTTACAAAGGATACTCTGAATATGCCAAGATTCACCGAAAGTCGTACATGGAATTTAAGCAAACCGTATTTACATGGATCGATAGCCTAGATTTCCTAGTTTTCACAGGAGTGATCTGAACCTAATTCGTTTTCTTTACTCTGAGTAATAATTGGTGAAAGCACAGCCATCAAAAGCGAAAAATGGGAAAAACGTGCTTTTGGATAACCTCTAATTTCACAGTTTGGAGGGCTTTTGAAGCGGGATTTCTGAGATGGACAAAGAAGGAGTAGTGCTTTGTCTTGAGTGCAAAAATGGACAGCTAATTCACCTTTGAAACAAAGTTGATCATGTCAGAAAATGACCATTTCACTTACGTAGCCTAGTATCTTGAATCTTCATAATTCGCTCAAACTTTGTCCACAGGGGTTAATTGAGATGCTCATTATAGATATGTTGCCCATTATGTTTGACAGGGCCTTCAGGTAATGCTATCCTAGGTATATAATTCAAGGGGGGAGGGTCGTAACCAGCGATCCTGGGCCACACCCCTTGCTTGAGCCTGGTTGGGATCGTTTCCTTGTGAGATGCTTTTGAAAAGCTCTATTCAGTCATTCACTATCTCTTACACGGTTTATTTGCAAACATGTGAAATTAGGCTTGCGTTTCAAAGCTTACATCTGATCAACGTTCGAAATTGGAACGAATGAAAGTGAGATGGTAGTAGCAGTACTTTTTGAGTATTAGACAGAACGTGCAGAAGGCCCTATGAAGAAATCATGACTTATAATAACGGGCTAAGGTTGTTTATGTGACTTTGTGTGTGTGTGTGTCTGTTACGAAACTCGTGGAGCGTGTTCCAGCTAATGTCTTGAACCCAAATGTTGCATGGCGCATGCTACCTTTATGAAAGACCAACATGCAAAAGCACGAGTAGATTTGTTGAGTGGATCCCTCAAAATTTGCGCGCCAACAGGTCCACCTGGCTTCTGTACCGCAAAATTCGGTCCGTATCACCACTTTTTGCAGAATCGTGGATGAGTTTGGTAAGCAAATGTGCAAGCGATGGAGTTTAGCCAGAAGAGTGGTCGAAAGTACTACATAACGATAACGGCGCCGAAACGAATTGGTTGTGTAAATGGTCAATTTGCCAAGGTTCTAGCTAAGCTTTTGAGAAGATTTTCGCACAGAGATGTAGCTCACAGTTATCATTACCTTTATGGCGAATACCAAGTCATGACAAATCCAAAAACCTATTCGAATTTGCGTTTGTTTTCCCGCGAAAAGTTTCATCCACGCGAAATCACCGATCTCACGTGAAAAGACTTTCTAAATGAGTGGTTGTTTACATTTTATTCGTGGTAGTCGGCATAGCGCGGTGAGTTCCAGTGCCACGATTTTACGAGAATGAGTAAGGCACATAGATAGTAGAACCTCTGCGAAGCAGAGGTGACGCACTGGTATGTACATAACATCATACATTTGATGTTTTTGGAGTGGCCTTCCAATTATGGTCTAGAAAAGACCTTGATATTGGGTTGTCCGGAAATTAATGCAGGTTTTGAATTCCAACGGCAATAAGTCATAGATTTCTCATTTCTAAGTAGCTCGCAAGGTATCATTCGATAGAACAAAGCAATCTCTACAAGATGGCGACCTTGCTTTAGCAAAAGCTCTGATCCACTTCGAGTTTCGATTCAAAAACTAAAAAGTTTCAACTGCCCGAAAAATTGAGAAAAATCTTAACTCAGTTCATAAAAATCCTACAAAAATTTCAAAAATTCTAACTTGCTCACATAAACACAATTCACGTCGGGCATCTATATACGCCGTTGCCGTATTTTTTTCTCTGTTGGAAATCAAGAAAACGGAAATTTTCGTGCATTTGCCAAAGTGGTGCTGTGCCGTTCCCACATAAGTAGTTGTATACTGTTAGGTTGGCACATAAGTTTTGCAACTTTTCCCGTAACTTTTTTCCTATTTTATGTAGCAATCTCATTTTGTGGCGTCATGTAGATCGTGATGTAAGCTGCAAGGCTGCTCAAACCGTTTGATTTTTGATAACGTAGTACAAAAAATCTAAGCATTTTTTGGAAACTGCTGAAAATCGAGGTTTCACGATTTTTTGGCAAACATGAAGCCCTACGGATCCTTATTCAAATATATGAAAAAGCAATTATAGGCAGCATGTAGCTGGAAGTTGGCACATTGGAATCAGTGAAAAAGAAATGAAATTTGAACACAAATTAAGGTGGGGCGCCTTTGAGAAGTTGGACAAGTCAAATGCGTCAAGTTTTCAAGGCAATTTGTCAATAACTAAGCTGCAAAAAGTCAGAATTCGCTATAACTTTGCAATATAGGGTAATCCTATGCGGCAAACACGAATATCATATTCATTTGTCGCTAAAATAAAATTCATCTTTTGATCTTACGTGCGAGGCCTTTTCATGCGAAACGGATCTCATTTTTGTGATCAGCATGTCAAATAAGCCCTATAGGCCAATTTTCAGCAAAATCTGATGCATTCTAAAAATTTTCCCATAGTACCGTAAGCCTACCGTAATCCTCACATAAGATGGTAAAATTCGGCAAAAATGTGTGCACTAGAAGCTTACATCATATTCCTTACATTGCCAAAAAATGAATGCGCTACGTTCAAATAGACAAAAGTATAAAAAGTTGCATTACTTAGGTGTCAACCTAATACTAACCTGTAAAAGTACAAACGTAAATTTCCAGCTCTCTACAAGCTTTAGTTCTCGAGAAAATTGAATTTTAGCTTTGACCACATGACTAGGGAAGACTGTATTCGACATTTCTCGAGAACTAAAGCTTGTAGAGAGCTGGAAATTTACGTTTATACTTCTAAGGTTTGTAGTATACAACTACTTATTTGGGAACGGCACAGCACCACTTTGGCAAATGCACGAAAATTTCCGTTTTCTTGATTTCCTACAGAGAAAAAATACGGCAACGGCGTATATAGATGCCCGATGTGAATTGTGTTTACGTGAGCAAGTAAGAATTTTGTAGAATTTTTATGAACTGATTTAAGATTTTTCTTGATTTTACGGGCAGTTGAATCTTTTTATTTCTGATTACTTCTGTGCCGAACAGGTTTGTTAAGCGATATTTATTCTTCTTCCAATCACGGCCCTACGTTTCGACGCCTTCGTCTTCCTCAGAGGCCTGAATGGTTCCAAGTGTTATCTGTGATACCAGCCCACCAAGCGTCTCCTCCAATCCCGCCAGTTCTCGACCTTCCCACGACCTCATTCCACATAAAACGTCAACGCAGAACAACATACCGGAAGAGCACCGCTTTCCGAAAATATTCTGCACCGGAAATAGATGGTCGCGGCAGACGAATGAATCGTACTGTAGATACATACAAAATGATCTACAGCTACAGATCCATAGCGATACGAACGGGAGGAAGTCAGAAGTTATTGATATACACTCGTTCTTATTGTTCATTTCTGGATTCTTTGCAGAGATCCAGAAAGCTTCTAACGCTTTTCTAGCCGAGGTCTCCGTTTCGTATGTAAGGATCTTACATCTGACATCGAAATCTTCTCCACCATGCCGAATTCTCTATGCCTGCCAAGCGGCGAGCCCATGTTCTTACGCCTTTTATCAGCCAAATGTTCATTCATGCGAATACTTAACATTCTTCCAGTTTCTCCAACATATGATGCGTTGCAGCTTAGGCATTCAATTTCGTATACGACTCCCACTTTTGCACAGTCCCCTACTCTACCGTGCGGACACACTATGCATGGCTCTGTAGTACAATAACGGTCGTAGAGCCTGTTTCTGACCAGCTGCTATTTGATGTTGTCGTTAGGGATGTTGACCAAAATACCATCATTCTGCAACTGAGCTCGAACAATGCATTGTTGAAACGCCGCGCATACATCAAGCTCACAAGCGAAACACCACACGACGGTTGGTTGCCATATCTAAACGCACAAATACAATTATCCGGTGGCATTGTTAGGGTAAAGTGGTACCGCAAGGAAAGCTCTAAGAACATCCTCATAAATGTAAAGTCCGCACATCCTGCGTCTGTGAAACGCGCGGTTATCGGGAATATGTTTAAGACGGCTATGCAGATGTGCTCCGGAGAGGAAGAACGCAGCGAATCACGAAAGTTAGCTTCTCAAATTGCTTGCAGTAACGGTTATCACAACTTATCGCGTATTCGACGACCTAGAAATGATAACCGCATTCATAATAACAACAAACTCCCACTTTGCCTTCCCTTTATCTCGGATAAGATCAGCGCGGCGTTTCAACAATGCATTGTTCAAGCTCAGTTGCAGAATGATGTTTTTTGGTTAACATCCCTAACAACAACATCAAAAAGCAGCTGGTCAGAAACAGGCTCTACGACCGTTATTGTACTACAGAGCCATGCATAGTGTGCCCGCACGGTAGAGTAGGGGACTGTGCAAAAGTGGGAGTCGTATACGAAATTGAATGCCTAAGCTGGAACGCATCATATGTTGGAGAAACTGGAAGAATGTTAAGTATTCGCATGAATGAACATTTGGCTGATGAAAGGCGTAAGAACATGGGCTTGCCGCTTGGCAGGCATAGAGAATTCGGCATGGTGGAGAAGATTTCGATGTCAGATGTAAGGATCCTTACATACGAAACGGAGACCTCAGCTAGAAAAGCGTTAGTAGCTTTCTGGATCTCTGCAAAGAATCCAGAAATGAATAAGAACGAGTGAGTAATAATAAGAACGAGTGTATATCAATAACTTCTGACTTCCTCCCGTTCGTATCGTTATGTGTTCTGTACCTGTAGATCATTTTGTGTGTATCTACAGTACGATTCATTCGTCTGCCGCGACCATCTATTTCCGGTGCAGAATATTTTCGGAAAGCGGTGCTCTTCCGGTATGTTGTTCTGCGTTGACGTTTTATGTGGAATGAGGTCGTGGGAAAGTCGAGAACTGGCGGGATTGGAGGAGACGCTTGGTGGGCTGGTATCACAGATAACACTTGGAACCATTCAGGCCTCTGAGGAAGACGAAGGCGTCGAAACGTAGGGCCGTGATTGGAAGAAGAATAAATATCGCTTAACAAACCTGTTCGGCACAGAAGTAATCAGAAATACAACGAATGCCCAGGTTTCATGAAAACGGGACTTGGAAAATAAATCTTTTTATATATACGTTTACTTGAGCCGATCACCAAGATTGTAGCACGCTTTATTCAATCAGGCTAACGTTTCGGTGCCTTCACCTTCGTCGGAGCCTCGGCTGTCTTCGAATCGGGGTCGAGTCACCACTAAACACAGCGTCTGCACAGTTCGGTAGTAGTCTGATTGAATAAAGCGTGCTATAATCTTGGTGATCGGCTCAAGTAAACGTATACAAATATCTACATCATGCCAAGATTTATCAATAATCGAGCTTGGAGTCTCTTGAATCTTTTTAGTTTTTGGGTCGAAACTTGAAGTGGATCAGAGCTGTTGCTAAAGCAAGATGGCCATCTTGTAGAGCTTGCTTTGTTCTATCGAATGATACCTTGCGAGCTACTTAGAAATGAGAAGTCTATGACTTATTGCGGTTGAAATTCAAAACCTGCATTAATTTCCGGACAACCTAATAGTTACAAATCATTTTTTGACATTTAGATTGTCCCCAAAAATTTTATAGGTTTCTTTTATCGATCACGATTAGACTAATAGACCACCAATCCATAGACGACTCAGGTACCGTTTGATTCAGATTTTGATCCTACTTCTTACAGCTATTTTTGCTCTCTGATTTACGCTATCTTTGCCATGTTATCGCCATGGCTTTTTGTGCAGCTCAACAGTAACACCATATTTTCTCCAAATTTAAAACATTTTTCCCTGAGGTCTTCAAGAGCGCTGTTAGCGGTTGGGAGGGCAAGAGGGCAAGTCTTTGGCTACATTATACTCACCAGTGCGTCATCTCTGCTTCGCAGAGGCTCGCACTGGCTCTTTTATCTATATGCCATACTCATTCCCGCACAATATAGCATTGAAACATACCGCGCAATGCCCGCTTTCACGAATGAATCGTAAACAACCTCTCATTCCGAAAGCTTTTTCGTGTGAGATCGGTATTTTGCGTGAATGAAACTTCGGAAGATAAAGAACAAATGCAGAATTAGAACACTTTTGAATTATTTTATGGCTTAGTAGTCGCCATAAGGATAATATCAACGGTGAGCTACATCCCTGTACAAAAATCTTCTCAAATGCCTAGATAAAAACATGGATAAAAGGATAAAGGATTCGGCGTCTTCAATACCCTTTTAGGGCATGCGCCGAACGCACACACTAACTTCATAGTCGAAGAGGCAATTGTATGCGTGCGAGCCTATTACAGTGACTTGCGGGGGCCAGCCGTTTTCAAGTCAGTGCTTTTATCCTCCCAGATTACTCTGGTACCAATTTACCAGCCCCGGAGGGTAGAGGGCTTGGTTGGCCCAGGGGCGGGGATCGAACCTGCGTCCGATCTGGTCATGGCGGCGCCTCATACCACTACGCCACTCGTCCCCCGATAAAACATGGCAAATTGCATTTACGCAAACAATTCGTTTTGGCGCCGTTTTCATGAGGTAATTGACTTCCATCGCTATTTCTGGGCCTAAGATCATGGCTCACACATTCACTTGCCAAACATAATCACGGCTTCGCAATAACTGGCAATAAAGACTTACTATTGCGCGCCAGACGTTGAGTGGATCCGCTTGGGGTGCCATTTTTGAGGGACCTACTTAACGGATCTGCTCGTGCTTTAACATGGTGAATCTGGATGGCGGCAGTGCGTGCTGTGCAAAAAGTTGCGGCTTGAAACCTTGTCTGCGACTCGTTCTGTGAATTTCGTTACAGACAGACACACACAAAACACGTAAACGCTTTTAGCCCATTATTATAAGTCATGATTTTAGATTACATGGGCAAGGTTCAACAAGTTCTAATAATTATTTTGAGAAAAAGGGCGGCTTTTTGATTACGTTTACTACGTAAAAGTACAAAAATTACCAGAAAGCTGATTCATCAAAGCAAATCAAACTTTTATGTTGCGCAAATAATGCTTAATAACAACCAAGTTCTAGTCCGTAGTCGAAAGCTTTTGTGTTTTTGCTGCAACTGCGTGTTTCATGACTTTGCCAAAAATGGAGACCTCCGAAGAGATAATTTTTAAAGGAAGAAATAGCAGATTTAAAGAACCTAAAAACATTAACGCATAGTCCGTGATTTGCCATACTTGACCCTTTCCGAAACTTTGGAATGATAATTTTTGAAAATTAGTTAAATTTAGCAGACAGAAATGACGGACAAAGAATTTTGGCAATTATCAAAAGCATATAGATCGTGACCAGAGTTAGTCTAGTGGTTAGTGCTCTACGTAACATTGCCGTGCTGATGTGGTTACGGGTTCGATTCCACCCTGAACCTAATTTCTGCGGCAAAAACTCTGCTCACAATTCCAACGTCAGGCTGCCTTTCCAAAGAAAGGCATGAAACAAGCCAACACCCCGTCGCATCAAATAGTGCAGACATGTCTCCTATAAGTTACTCGAGTAAAGGGTAGGGCGTCCCCCGGAAGCAGTGCGAGAGCTATTGTTTCAGCAAAGTGAATGGGGACAGCTACAGCAGCTAGTTCACTAGAGACAACAATCCAACGCATCGCAGATTCTCCGTCTAGCTACCAGCAATATGTGTACACTCACCTCTCGTTCGCGAGAGTTAGCAGATCTTCTGAGGAGACGGCAAGTCTATGTAGTTTGCATACAGGAGACGAAGTGGAGCGGGGCAAATCGCGTGACATCGGGGATGGGTATAAACTTCTTTACAACGGTTCCAGCAGCTACAGAAATGGAGTTGGTATAGCTGTCTCGGAAACTCTGAGGAGTAACATAGCTGACGTTTAACGCATAAGCGATGGCCTAATGAGCGTGAAAGAAGATACTGGGAAACAGCTCCTACGAGTCATCACCGCCTGCGCACCACAGGTCGGATGCAAGGATGATGAAAAAGAGCGCTCTGGCAGGAGCTCGATGACCAAATCCACCCAATCCCACTGGATGAGACATTTTTGCTAGGAGCGGACCTTAACGGACATGTGGAGGAAAGGCGAGAAGGAGCTAGCGAGCGCCAAGGAAACCACGGATATGGAACATGCAATGAAGAAGGTTCCGGGATTCGTCTCAGCTCAAGATCTGGTCTTGGCGATCACATACTACATCAAGAAAAATGACCACCTCATTACATATGCAAATGGTGACCGACGAACTTAGATAGACTTCTGGGCTATTCGACAGTGCAACCTGAAAGATGTAAAGGACTGCAAAGTCATTCCCGGTGAGAGCTGCATGCCTCAACATAGACCATTGCTTCTCTACCTCACACTCCCAATCGAAAAACACATCAAAAGAGACCAGGCACGCATGAAATGGTCACATCCTACAGAGACCAGGCACGCATGAAATGGTAACAGTTACAAACCGACGATGCGGCAAAACAAGCACTACTAACAACTCTCCCAAGTCTGCAAAAACCCAGAGCAATCCTGGGTAAGCTTGGGAGGGCGGGTCCACCAGGGGCTATATGTCCTGGCTAGTACAAAGCCAGGAAAAAAAGAATTAATCGAGAAACGTGGTGGTAGAACTGCGAAGTACAGATGGTAATAAAAAAACAAGCGGGATGCGCACCGGCGATGGCACCAATAAAATCGGAGGCCGATCGTCAGACATACCAAAAAGACAAGCGCGCTGCGAAAGTCTCCGGTAAAGAAGGCAAAACAGCTGTACATAGAACAGCTCTAAGAGGGGCTTAAGTTTCGCGAGGGAGAACGAGATATTTACCGAATAGCCAGAAAAAGGGGCAGATCCACTGAGAATATGGAGCACCCTCCATAACAAAGACAAACTTGGTAGGAGGATAAGAACATCGGCAGACATCACTGAAAGATGGAGAACCTACTTCGAAGATATGTCCACCGCAGGCCGCAGCGTTAACTCCATCCCAAGAGTTGACCCCATAAATGGACCAGTACCATCAGTTACTGAAGAGGAGGTATGGCTAGCTATAACGAAAACTAAAAAAGGCAAAGCGACTGGCCCAGATGACATACCAAGCGAGTTCTGAAAAGTGTATGAACAGTCCGGGGCTTCCTGGCTATCAGATCTCCTCAATCAGATCATAAGGAAGAGAGTCTGCCTCGTGATTGATATACCAGCACAACGATTCCATTATGGAAGAACAAAGGGGACGTCGCAGAGTGCGCATCTTACCGGCGTATCCGATTGATGAGCCACACTCTCAAGATTTTCGAACGAATAACTGAACATGTCTTCAAAATATCATAGAGTTGTTACCGAACCGTGCGAACGCGAAATGAGTAGATACAACTGAAGCCATCCACAGCGTTAGGCTAACGATGAAGAAATAGAGAGAGAAGCAGAAGCTTGCAGCCTTCTCGCCTAGAAAAAACCTTCGATAAGGTGCCCCACGAATCCTATAGTGGGCCATAGGGAAGCACATGGCTCCAGAAGAGTACGTCTAGTGAATCAAGTTAATCTACCAAAACACTTCAATTCACGTACAAACAGCTGCAGGGCAATCGAAAGAGTTCCAAATCAAAATTGAAGTACACCAAGGGTAGTTCTCTTCACCTTGCTCCTCATCACTGTAATGAATGCCGTAATGGAACCGCTCAGACGTAAACCTCCTTGGACACTTCTCTACGCAGATGATGTAGTCCTGCTAGCAAGCAAAAGGAGTTGCAAGACGAAGTACAGAAGTAGAAAGACAGGCTAGATTTGTATGGGTTAAAGCTCGACCCTAAGAAGACGGAGTATATGAAAGTGAGGGAAACAAACTCCAGAAACCATAAGCATCGATTGTGAAGGGCTAAAGAAGGCAACCTTATTCAAGTACTTAGGTAGTCACATCTCAGCAGAGGGAAACTTGCAAGAGGAAGTCGCAGGCAGGATAAACAGGGCATGGTGAAATGGAGAGCCTTAACGGGAGTTCTGTGCGACACACAAATGCCAGTGCAGCCCAAGTCCCAATTGTACCGGACCGTCATTCGTCCAGCAGCCCTCTATGGTAGTGAGTGCTGGCCATGTACGCAAAGTGAGGAGCGCATGCTCACAAGAGAAGGTAACCTAGATTCGCCTTTTGAGATGAGGCACATATAATTGGGATCAGCCTGGAACGCTGATTCCAAACATGCTGTTCCTAGCTGCTTAGCGTTATTCTGAAGCGAATTATGGCCGTTTTTCTATGCAAAGTCTGCGTGCTCCTCAATCTACTGATGCGCTACTGATGCTACGGTGTCGACGTCTAGGTGGTTTTGCAATTGTATAGTACCCCCTTTCCAGATTGACAAAATTAATCCAATGCTAGTTCAACATCCTAGCACTTTTTTTCGAGCAGATTCTTGGCTACACGCCGTTTTACGACATTTATAAGTTTTTTAGTCACTCAGCAAGCCCAAAATTTGCTTTGGAATAGCGCTAAGCAGCTAGGAACAGCATATTTGGAATCACGTTCAAAGCTGATTTTGAATATATGTGTCCCATCTTCAAAAGTAAATTGAAGGGTATCTTTCCCTTGTCAGTGTCATGGAAACAAGGATGCTAAGTTGGACCTTAAGTGCCACACTGAAAAACCACATCTGCAATGACATAATACGAGCTCGAATGAAAGTAGCTCAAATCGCCCAGAAATTGCAGGAAAAGAAACTGCGATGGTATGGCCATGTGCGCAGAAGGGAGGATAGCCACATAACGAGACTAGCCTGACGGTGGAAGCACTAGATTAAAGATGCAGGTAGACCCGCGATGAGGTGGATGGACAGGATCTTCTTTCCATCCTTTCCATCCATCTTGACCATTGTAGATGGATCAAAGTAGAAACAACGAGAAAAACGGAATTCCGGACTCGCCCGAGGAAAACTGATTCTCTTTTTGTGGTTACCCAGAGAAGTATAAATTTATTGCGATTCTGTTGTTGAGAATACTGTTGTCGTTTGTTCTAATTGTTTTGTCGTTGAGTTAACCTGAGATAAACAAATGTGTGTCGATTCAGTCTCTGCTATTTGCTCAATATCGAATGTATGCGGGAAATTTGGACAATACTCGATATCTTATATATAAAGCTGAATGTCTGTTTGTCTGTCTGTATGTATGTAAGTATGTGTGTACGTATGTTCCGAATAGAAAATTCCAATTCTAAACCGATTCGGACCAAACTTGGCACGCATACACTCCTGGGCAGGGAGCGTGTCATAGGCTACTTTTCGTCATCGATCGATATCGATTTTATCGATTTTTCAAAAGGTTCGAGCTACAGGGCTGGGAGTTGGCACAGAGGAGTAGGTGAGCATGCTGATTACGAATATATTATTGACAGGGCCGGGCGGAGCCGGGTTTGCCAGCTAGTATGGGAAGTAAAAGTACTGCGAAAGAAACTAGCAAAAGCCTCCGCTTTTAAAATTGGTACTGCAAAAAAATCCATCCTCACATAAGAGCACAGGATGAGAGACTGACCGTTTTGCCTTGTCCCTGACATAGGAAATGATGTATGTATTCGTGTATTTGATATATATTTATTTTTTATTAGATTAGATTACATGTCCTCTTCTGTTTGAACTTCGGCATTGATTTGATGAAGTGTTAGTTGATACATATGCCAACACGAGGTTTTTTGGTGAAGCTTTATTATCAGTAGAGTGGCCTTACGTTTCGACACCAATCGCGTCTTCAGAGACCGTAGCTCCACCGCTCTCGCACTGATGGTGGTGTGCGACCGCCTTTCCTGTGTAAGTAGTGCAAATTGCATACCATAAAAATGTCAGAAGGACGTCTCCAACTGCTTGTGAATTTCAAAAAGGTTGGGCAATCTTAGCAGTACAAAGGCACGAAAGTAAATTTAAACCTCTTAGATCCCGTTTTCTCTAGGTATTGCGTTCCCGTGTGAAGCAGGAGTGTTAGTGGAGCCTTAGGCCTCGGGCACAATTCACGCGATTTCAGTCAGATTTGGCAATGCTCCTATTGTTAACTCATCGTGAGCGCCTTTCAAAAGTACAGAAGGCGCCCTGCAAATGTACAGAAGATAGGACTTTTTATCAGCTCAAGCAAGTTATACACACTACGCATTTGTAGTTTTTCAGTGTTTAATTTGAAGGAATTTGCAAGTTGCCAGATCAGATGATGTATGACCGAGGGCTTAGAGAAAATACGCTAGAATAATTTCACAATGTAATAGAGGTAATCAAGTGCATAAACCCAAAACAAGCCTGTTTATATCTCAATAGCTGAGTTCATGTTAGCATGCATATTAACAAAAATACTGAAATCCCAAACCGTCGTAGACTCTTGGATTGTAAATTTATGCGTTGATGACTCGAATACAACAATATATTGCAAAAGTGTATAAGTAAGAGCACCAGCTTTTTACGACACGGGAAATTCATAGGTTTGAACGTACGAGCCTAAATGTGGTTTGCGAATTTTGAAATATTGCTAATCTTTCAAATTTTATTTGGAGATAACTGTCAAAATTTCGTGACCGCTCAACGGGGAAAAATTGCCAACACCCCCGCTCAACGGGGGTGTTGGCAATGTCAGCTTGACTGTTGACTTCTCCATTGAATGAGAGTACAGGGTGTCCCAAAATATATGAACATTTTTTGATCGTTAATAACTCCGCTACTTTCATGTCTTTCGCCGAGCTTGAGGCACCATTCTGTAGAGCGAGGTTCAACATAGATTTTGAGTATGGAGCGAATCACCATTCGTTCTTCGTTACTGTAGGATTACGGTATGAACATCTAGCATGTGGATCTATTGTGAAAAATGCTATTTGACAAAATCTTTTCAAAAATTTCCGAAAAATTGTGTACTCAGGTTTTCGCGCACGCTGATTCCATTACACAACTTTATACGAGTGTTTTTAGCCTTTTTGACAATGTAGGTACATTTCTGACAAATGCTTGAAATTTATTATTACGGTTTAGCTGGGACAACCTTGGAAAGAATCACAGTAAAGTGGAGATTTTATATTCGAACTTGGCGGCTTCCATTACCATAGCATAAAATTTTTGGCTTGTTTGGTTTTGCTCAGAGGAGAACATGTCCTCCAATAGCCTAAAATCCTTGTCGAAGCTTCTACCGTAATCCCACAGTAATAAGAAGCGATCGACGATTCGCTCCATATTGTTGATATAGGCTAGACCTCGCTCTATAGAATGGTGCCTAAGGCTCGGCAAAAGACATGCAAGCAATGGAGTTATCAACAATCAAACGGTGTTCACATTTTTTGGGACACCCCGTATTAGATGTGCCTCAGGTGAAATTGCTGATTGCAGGCTTAGCAGTGTACTCATTCCGCTTCTCGTTCCTTTATCGTACAGCTGTGAGTTATTTAAATCCAAAACAGCAACTGAAGTGACTTTCTATATGCAGCTTGCTTGATAGCTGTGATAAGCACTAGCAATTTTGCTCAGATATTTTTTGTGGTCGGAACGATTATGCTTGTTCTATATGTAATTCGCATTATTTGCACGTCTGCATCCGTAGCGTTATGTGACTGACAAGTTGTGAATTTCTAAATAATGACAAAAATATTTACACCCATGATATCGAATCAAGTGCTCGAAGCAAAAGCGCTAAAAGCAAAGATAGAAGCGAGCGTTCGCAATCGTTAAAATCTGTTGAAAACTTACCACAGGAAAAGGGGGAAGCAGAAGAAGCAGAAGAAGTAAAACTCTACCGTCGCAACGATCAACTTCTCTTTCACACTCGGAATCGAGGGAAAGCCTAGAAGTTGGCGTAACACATCGTTGCGAAGCACAACACTTCATAGCGCACAGTTATGCATAACTTATAATGGAAGGATACTCGGTGTCCATGGCCTTTTGAAATGTTTTGCATACCAATACACTTGTCTTGGAACGCCCCTCAAAATCTGTCTTCCATTTCTGCTAATCTTTTCTTTGAAAGAAGTTATGAGGACTTTTCGCGCCAAGTTGAGCCGCCTACGGTGGAGTGGAGGACTATATCGAAAGAGAGTGGCGCCGCGGTCACCTACAACAGATGCATCTCTGCCTTGTTAGGCTTAGCTTATGGTAATTTGGAACAGTCTTTTAGTAAAGGCGAGGACACACGCTGAACGCAGTGCTGAAAAGAAAAGAAGTAAAGTCTCCCACAACTGAGGTAAATTCGATTGCTGATAAATAGTTATCATTGCTGTGTTCTTCTAGCACTCTTCCCAGGGAGATGAAACTGTTTCCGATAAAATTACACAAATAAAAGGAGTTGATATTCCTAAGCAGACTATAAAGCTAAAGCACATGAGGTACTACTAATCTGAAAGCTGCGCAAGGTAACTGTTTTAGGGAGATGAAATTATTTCTAAAACAAAAGGACCTATAGGGGCTGATATTTTCAGAAAGACTACAAAAGCTGGAGTTGCTGACGATGATGAGGTGAAAATTAACATGCAATTTGTAAATAAGCGTTTTAATTTGTATTCTGAAGCTGCTGGAGAAAGACATGTTACCAAGCCAGGCAGCTCCTAGTATCACATTTAATGTAGAGACTGGAGCATCAATCTCAGTAAATGTTCTTGGTAGAAGAGCTCATGCTGATGTGGGGGGGGGGGAGGTAATGCCCTTAGATCTCATTTCGTTTCCATTGACTGGCTCAATTTTCTTATGTTAGAATGAACGATTTGGAACAAGCTATACAAGTAGCGGCACTGATACGATTGTAGCTGAAACAACAGCTTCTGCGACTCTGACAAAAACTTAGGTTGTATTTCATTTTATTAGGGAAATATAATTTAAAAACTATTTTTAAGTTTATACTCAGAAGGCAAAAAACTATGGTGTCATCGTTTCTTCTCACGGTTTTATCAAATTGAAACGTTTATGAATGCTCGCCATTGCGAAAAGACTTCCGGCAGTTTTACTTGCCCATCAACAGTCCTATATCTGTCGTACCTGCCCTTCAAATTGTAATGATATTTTTCTTAGCCACTTGCTTTTTTGTGTTGTCACAATACATAATAGCTTATGTGCGAATAAATGCATTACATTTTACATCTTTAACTCAAAATAGTTGCTACATAACTTTTGAATCGACTGTCTTGACTTTGAGAAGGCGGGACTTTATGGCCTAATTGAGGCCGCTCGCGCCCGCGACGCACCCGCATCTCTCGCGCGCGAGTGCTCCCTGATTATGATTTAGTCTCAATTAGGTCACGCCTTCCCGCCAAGCCAACTGAATCAAATGGTACTTTATACAGAGCTTATCAGCTGCAGTGTCGGCTGCACCAACATCTCCAACTCGTGCAAAACTCTGCACATCTTTTCCAAACATGCTCTCTGATTACTTTCCTATCGCGAGCATGGGAAAGGCGGAGCCTCACTCGATTGGATATTATTAGAAAGCGTGCTCGCGGAAGAGGTGCAGAGTGCAGCCGCGAATGGAGATGCTGATGCATCTAACACTGCAATTGATAAGCCCTGTACGCTAGTAAATTTGATACCTAACGTAGTGTACTTGAAGTGCCGAGACTGGGCGACAGGATTTGCGCGTAAATAAATAGCTACTCCTGAGATGCGCCAATTTGCATACGCGTATATTGTTAGCATTGTTGTGGCTTTGTTCACGCATTATCCGTCCCCCGATCTCGGCACCGCGCGTATCAAATTCAGCTTCAGATCAATCGGCCTATAAGTGCGAAAACGTAAAAAGAAAGGGCCTGCTTTTGATCTTCTCATAGGATAAATGAGCGGCTATCGTAAATACAAACTGCAGTACTTAGTCAGCAGCTTGTTTTCCTAAACTTTCGCAAACTGCAGTACTTAGTCAGCAGCTTGTTTTCCTAAACTCCAACACTTTCGTCTTCAGAACATCTTAGTTCGGGGTTAGAGTACGGAGTGATTTAGATATAAAATGCTTTTATTCATCCTTTCCTTTAGCAAAAATCCATCACTATAGTAGAATAAATTTCAAATTAACGAAGAGTTGTTTTGGCATGCAAGAACCTCTACTACCGTTGATATATTATTATATTGAGTTCTATCAAAAATGCGTGACAAATCTGGTAAGTTGTTCACCCTCTGTTTCTTACCACTGATTGTTTGCAAACATGTGGAATTAGGCAGCGTTTTGCAGAATGTATCTGAATCAACGCTTGAAATCAAAACCGATGAGAGGTAAATTCCAGTAGCCGAACTTCCTGATTATTCTAGATAGAACGTAAGAAGGCTTTATGAAGAAATATTAGGTTGTCCTGAAAGTTTTGTCCGTTTTTTCATCGCTCACTAAAACTCACAGAGCACCAAATAGACGACCTACGCACCATTCAATTCAAATTTTTACCCTCTTTTTTAACAACTGTGTTGCTTTCTAGTCTACCCTGTCTTTGCAATGTTATCGCCATGGCTTTTTGAGCAGCTCAGCAATAACGCCAATTTCATGAATTTTTGAAATTTTTGTACTAATGTTTCGCAAAGCGCTGGTAACTGTTATATAGAACAAACCTTTGACTACATTCTCTCTATTTTAGATTACATGAGCCACGTTACCAGGTCCGTTAACTACGTAAAGGTACCAAAATTCCAAAAAGCTGCTTTTTCAAAGCAAATCAAACTGTTCATGTTGCATAAATAATGTTTAAGGAGAATCATGTTTTAATTCGCAGAAATTTCAAAAGCTTTCGTGAATTTGCTGCAGCTGCGTGTTTCATTACTTTGCCAAAAATCGAGACCTCCGAAAAATCATTTTTTGGCTAAAATCAGCAGATTAGAAGACTCAAAAATGCTGCCTTGTACTCCGAGAATTGCTCTATTTGGAGCTTAAACCTTTTCTAAACTTTGAAACGGAATTTAAAAATTGGGGTAACTTTGAGCAGATAAAATTCATGGTTTTGGAATTTTGGCAATTATCCAAAAAAGCATACAAGATTGTGTTACGTGAATGTATCCATAAGAGAAGGAAAAGCTGCATCAAATGCTGATCAAAACTTAATCAGGTCTTTATTGTGCGTGGTTTCATAGTGGTTTGTAAAAACGGACAAAACTTTCGGGACAACCTAATGTGTACATAGCATCTTACTTTTATTGTTGATTTTCAGGAGTGGCCTTCCGTTAACGGACTAAAAAAGGCCTTGATTGTTACAAGTCATTTTTTTTGACATTTCAAATAATATCAAGGCTCTGTGGATAGATGTAGGAAAGAGCGTCACGATAATGACTTGTGATGATGAACCACATCTGCTTGGAATTGGTCTGCTACAAAAATCACAATGAGTAATAATTCGTTAACTATTCTGAAACTAGAAGATTGCATAGTAGGGCAATTTCGAAAGGGTAAACTTACAAAACGTAAGTCGACCCTGGCATTCTATGATGAGCACTGCGAATCTCCGAAGCAGAGATGACTGGTTTTAACATACGAAAGCAATCTTATGCTTCCTTGACGCAAGGGCAATTTATAATAATTTGATGCCACTCAACGAAAAATGTAGGTGATTTGGTAATTTGATAATGGTGATTGATTCAACGATCTAAGCTGCGGAAAATTTATTGCATGACTCGAAGACGACTATATAAATACTAATTTTCTAAGATTTAAGGCTTTTTATTCAAACATCAAGGTTTTCTTCTCCGTACTTTTTGTTCAAAAACTCAAGAACGTCTTCTAATGAACCCTGTAGTAAAGAAAAGTCATTGAGGGAGAGTGACGTTGCCATCGTTTGTGCTTTTTCGTACAGTTCCGAAAGCTTGTCCCCTTCTCTTCGTGGAATCTGCAAGAATAAGATATTGGTTTTTTTTCTGAGAATTAACTTGATAAGACCTGCACAGGTTGTGTAACAGGCCTAATAATAGGTGTAAAATGAAATAGGTTAAATAAATAGGTTAATGTAATAGGTCTAACAAGGAGAGGATACTTAGTCGAAAGCACCAATCCAGATGAGCCATATATCATCTGGACGTGCTCAGAGCGCTGATTTCAAATCTGGCAAAATTAACTGCGGAGCGCCTTTGGGCAACGAGTTATGGTTGTTTCTGTGAAGAAAATTTGAAATCAAGGGAAGAAAAAAACTATGCGCAGAAGTCTCCAGTTGGGCTCGAATGGGGAAGTGATGTCTGTCAGGTTACTCTGCGCAAAGAAAAATGTCTGTCTGCTATACTCACATTCAAAACGAGTCTATCTGCGAAATATACATGTTGTAACAATTAATTTTACTCTCTTTACCCATTCAATTTTTGGCTCTTGAAACGGTCATAGCTCCTCACCCAAAGGAGCTCCTGTCAGATTTGAAAATCAGCGCTCCGAGCAGGTCACGACGATGTATGTCTCATCTGGATCGGTGCTTTCGACTAATATCCTCTCCTTGTAACTCAGACAACCACAGGCTCTCAGCCGGCGGCCACAAAGCCACCGCGAAAGCCCACCAAAAGCGCGGTGGCCTCATCGCCTCACTGTCGCTTCCCGCTGACAACTGGCAGCGAGCGGACTGCTATAAACCTTCAGCGCGAAGCAAAACCGCCGCTTTCGCTTCGCGCTGAAGGCTTTATAGCAGCCCGCTCGCTGCCAGTTCTCAGCGGGAAGCGACAGTGAGGCGATGACCGCGCTTTTGGTGGGTTTTCGCGGTGGCTTTGTGGCTGCCGGCTGAGAGCCTGTGATTGTCTGAGAAATTGTAAATAATCAATGATAAGTAGATGAACTCATTAGCTCGATAAGCACAAAAATGTTTGAGGCGTTCTTAAGTTTCTAATTTTGAAATTTATAAGATTTATGAGTGTGGAAACTTATTGGCAGTCTACTCCAACATATTGTTGCCCTTCGGTACTGTGATGATTTATATCATGCCTATAAAGCGTCTTTTCTTTCGAGCACCCTTAAACTGCAACATAGTAGTCGTAGGTGATGTTGTTGTTCGATAAGATCTCAATCGAATCCGAAATCGATCGCATCGGGATGCAAGCAGCGCTGATGCAGAAGTGTCTGCGACAAACGCGGAAGCGATCGCATGGAGTAGCCTTTGGTCCACTGCGAGTGACGGGATGGGGCTTTGATCGCTAATCAACCCGTCGGGATAATTGTAGAGCACGCTCACGGGAAAGGCTTGGTTAGCGATCGAAGTCTTGCCTACCATTCGCTACCCTAGTGAAACAGATAAGCATTGTATGCGGCAGGATCTCGATCGCATTCTTGGGCTGTGGAAATTAATCTCCCCAGATAAGCATGCATCTAACCTAGTCCGGCTTTTTTGAAAAAATTTGGAAATTAGCCTGAAACGCTGGTTTCACTGATACTGTTCTTAACTGCAAAGCTTTGCTTTGAAGCGAGATATGAGCTCAGGAAGCTCAATCCGGACGTCTGATCTTCAAATATCAAATTAAGTCAAATAAAAACCAAAACTTCTTGTAGCACAATAGTTGTAAAGTCTCAATCGTTATTTATTGAGTAAAGTGTGAGATTTATCAACATTTCCGGACACTTAATCTGATCAATTAGAGGGATGCTCGTTTTCGGATTTTCACATGATCCAAAAGCCAGGCGAGATTGGAGAAGTCAACATCACTGACTCAAGGGTCTCAAGGATATTACGCGATTTCATAGTCTCGCAATTTTCTCGAAACAACTGCTACGAATCCATTGTTCCTGTCATCCGGTCGTGGTAGTCTTTCACCAATGCAGAATAACGATCAGAGGCGAAATGCAAGATGATTGACATTCAATGAGCTCGTAAGAATTGTCATGTCACAAGAATCGCGAGGCGATGGGTCGCGTTATGTATCTTTGCCTTAAGTGAAGCTTTTTCGCGGTTGCTTATTCTGATTGGGTTACGACCTCAAGGGGAATCCTTACATAAACGGGCGATGATACCGATCCTGATTTGTACCGGGCCCGAGAGGGGATGCAATTTGGATTTTTGGCAACTATGACGCCATTATAACGCTGCACATTCTGGAAGACTTGTGCTCTCAACTGCATTTTGTAAAAGCTGGAAAATTATATCATTTTCCACACTAGCCTTGAATTTGAGGTTCAATGTATCCTCTCGTTTTGTGACCAGCTCGCTCAATGGGAATGTAGACAGAACCGCGTATATTACCTGAACTCTTATTATCAACTATTCATTCCTGATTTAATCTGTAAAAATACCTTATTTCTGTCGTCAAGTGATTTCAAAATTGTGAAAAGGAAGTAGTTATTGGCATACCTGAAGATCGCGAAACAAAATAATAAATTATAATCAACCACAAATACATAAAACTGACTTTGATTTGAGTGTTTGACTTGCTCCTATCGCCACAAACCTCCCCTTAACGAGTACACCTAGACACGAACAAAGCGCTTCACATTCTTCCATCGAGTGTGACGAGAGCACTAAGGCTCTGCCCCTTGAACGCATCTGTTTTAGCAGCTCCCAAATATGACGTCGTGTCTAGAATTGATTAGGATTAACTGAAATCATAATTTTGTTGAAAAGAGGGCAAACCTTTGGATCAATTCCTGCTGTTGGTTCGTCAAGTATCACAAGTTTGGATGGATTTAGCAGCGCTATTCCTATGCTAACTCTTCTCTTTTGACCACCACTGAAGTAGGAGTAGCAAAAACAAAAGCACTTGATTAAGACTTTGACGCTATTACGAAACAAGCAGTTTATCTGAACTTGTGACAAAAACTAACCCAAAACTGCCAAACTTTTCTCTGAAACGCTTTTAGGAAAAGGTTGTGTTGCCATAGACAAAAAAATGCTCGAAGTAGGTAAACATGCGATTCTTTGAGCGTGATGACCGCACTCGAGCTGCACCATTCTATCGTGAGCGAGTATTGCCGTGCGCCTATACCAAGTGCAACATGGCCACAAGTGTGATTAAGTTAAAAAAGGACTTCGCGGATGAAAATTGCAATCTTTAGATTAGAATTTATCACTGATCCAACGATATAATTCTTATTTTGAGCGACACATTGGCCGAAGAGGCATTCCTCGTCGCAACTTGTCGCGGCATTAACCCTTTTTTCCGACTGCTCAAAGCAGCAAAAGTTTTGTGATAGAACTTAGAATGTTCTTTGAATCTAGCTGTCGATTACTTACAAAAACTCTACATGAAAGCGCATTGGTAGCAGTGCTCTATGGGATATGCACAGCAAAGTCATAGAGCCGAAGTCACTTTGCCGGTAGGAGAGAAATATTCCTCGTTTTTTGCGTGGTATCATGGAGATAACAGTCGCAAGTACAAACGGTAATCTGGTTTTACTCAATTTTATATGGGCAAGGATAGCGTAGTGGTATGCGGCGTTCTCAAAATCAGTGCGCTCAGGAGTTAAATTTCCGCTCTTGAGTAGATCAAGCCCCTACTAGAGACGATGATTTAATGACGAAAACAGGTAGCGTTGAGTACAGCAGTGGTTTAATACGCGGTGGTAGCTTTCACAACCATAAAATGATTCGCGTACTGCATCAAAAAGCGGTTGAAAACGTCAGCTTCTTCATCTACACTTCAACTATACAAGAATGACACTGTATCAGAATAGCTTTTAGCCATCAAATCTAGACTGGGGACGTAAGTGAGCACATGGTTTTTGTTTTTATAAATTTGAACATGTTGTTATATGTGTGAGTAATATTTTACAAAAACCCAGTTCTTGTGGATATTATATGAACCAACGTTTTTGGACATTTTGCTTCTCCTGTGTGGATTAAATCATAGGCAGTTTGATCTATACCACAATGCTAAAAATAGCAGGAGACAAAAGTTTCAATCTTCGAAAAATCAACTGTGGAATCCGACTGCAGCAAGTTCGCACGTTGGAAGTAAAAAGACGGTCATCGGACATTCTTATACCTATGACTTCTATGTGCGATCATACCACATAGAGCTAAGAAAAGGTAGAAAATCACTACTTTGATAATGACATTCTTTCTGAATTTTTCGCGCTAACAAGGGAAGCTACCTAACTTAGCTCGGTCTTTTGAAAAGGGACATAGATATTTTGAATCAGCTTTAGACGATGATTCCAAATATGCTATTCCTAGCTGCCGAATACCAGTCCAAAGCGAGTCATGGGTTGTTCCCCTGTGCAAAATCAGCATACTCTCGACTTAGCATCACGGATCATCTGCAAAATTAGCATACTCATCGACTTACTAGCATCACGGATCATCATCTAAGCTTTTTTTTGTTGAGAAAAGACTGAATTAGTGTTATTTCGATATCTCAGCACCTTTTTTCTTGCAGATTGTTGTCTACAGACAGTCTTCCCATGTTCAGTAGTATGTTAATTTTGCGCAGGAAAAAGGTCATAACTTGCTTTGGTGTATGATAGTGACATATATGTTCTGAATCAACTTTGAACTTAGCATATTTGGAATCAGCGTTCGAAGCTGATTCAGAACATTATGTCACTTGCCAAAAGGCCGAGCTAAGTTAGGTAGCTTTCCTCGTAAGGTCCTCACTTTAAAAAAGAATGGTTACAAGTTGAGATAACCAATCCAATCTGGCTGCATGCAAATCTGTTTAAATGGTGAACGTCTTCGCAGACGAAGTTAGAAGCGCTTTTATTGCAAGAGCATCGCACGTCGAAATTGCTAGATCGAACAATGTCGCCTTTTTAGCTCATTTTAGGCGCGAGCTGCATGGGGTAATCTTATCTGCCAGTGACGGTCCCAGAATTTTTGTTCGGGGAAGAGGAACAAGAAAATTTTTCGGATGAAGGTGATATTCGCAATCAGCATGTTGAATAAGCCATATTGACCGAATTCCAACCGAATTCATGATTTTGACTTCCTATCGTACACCTATCGTAACCACACGGGAAGACGTTCTGCGGAGAAAGTGTGATATCTGTAATCAGCATGTAAAGGCCCGGGCATACTTCACGCGTTTTCAGTCGCCATGCGATTTGGCAATTCGCCAGAATTCTTCAGATCCAACACTAGCAAACTGCACATATAAGTGTGTATAACTTACGTGGATTGATAAAATGACCTAACTTCTGTACATTTGAAATGTGCTTACAGTGAGTTATGGACAGTTGGAATATTGAAAAGTCGCATCGCAACTACGCGTGAAATATGCCTGGCCCTTCAGCCACGCACTCCAAAAAATCTTTTGCGATGTTTCTCAGAATTTTTGCGAGCCCCAAAGAAATTTTTTCAAGGCTTATATGAGTTTATAGATTTTTCTTCAAAAATTTTGATTATTTACAAAAATAAATAAGTCACTTGCACATTTTATAACCCATGTAAGTAACTTTCGAACATTTTGCGACCCAGGGGGGAGGGCCTGTCCCTCGGCCCGTTACTGCTAGCTGCATTTTAGTTTATGGCCCTGGTTTTCGAGAAACATTGATTCTATAATAATATGGAACCCTGAGTGATGAGAGTTACATTCGGTAATTCGAAAAATGGCCTTTGGAGAGCTGAAAATTTATTATATTTCTAAAGGCTTGTACTATACAATAACACGAGTGGGAACAGTTAGCTCCGTTTCTGTATAATCATAAAAATTTTTGTTTTCTTGATTTATAGATGAGGAAAAAATACGGGAACGGTACATGTTAGTGTCTGATGTGGTACGCAATTTGTGTAAACAGCTTGGGGATCCCAGGATCTTTTTTTGAACGAAGGTATGAACTTTCCCTTTTTTTGAGCCTCCTGTACGACTCAGATTCTGGATGCAAACTTACGGTAAGACCAAGCTGATGCAAAATTTTGGACACCCTCTTCTAGAGTTTACTTTGCTTTATCAAATGGTACCCTGGAGCCCCGTGATTATAAAGTGTGAAGACTTTACAACCGTTTGAATTGGCTTTCGACTTGTGACCATTCTCCTGTTTACGCTTTTCCAGCGCAGGTCTTAGTTTCATATGTCAAAATGACACGCTTTACTTTGAAGTTATTTCCTCAATTCGATGCACTTGTATGCCTTCAGGTGATTCCTCGTCTTTTATATAGTTCTTTCAGCAGGCTTAGGGCCGCATGCACTAACATGGCCGCGGGGAGGGGATCGCAGCTTAAAAGAAAGCTTCATATTTCAAAACTCCAGATACTTGGATTTCACCTTGAGTACCTATCCGCAAGTATTCCTACTATCCTTCACTATGAACATGTTGAACAGGAGCGAGAACCTGTACAAATCGCATTTTCCAGCTTTTGTATGATCCCTAATGATCCCCAGCGCTTTTCTTTAAAGTCATTTTTCTTCCTCCGAAGTTAACGAAAAACTTCCAAAGTTGTGCATATTATCTAACCCAACAGTGCTAAGCATGTTGCTGACAAGAACAAATGATGTTTTGAAGTCATGAAATTTTCGATGATCCACAGGTCGAGATCTGGGGTATACCGAAAAATTCGATTTTTCAAAAATTCATTTGTTCTCATCAGCAACATGCTTAGCACTGTTGTGTTAGATGTTCAGTATAACTTTGGAAGGTTTTCGTTAACTTCGGAGAAAGAAAAATGACTTTGAAGAATAGATGTTCGTCCCCCAGGGATCATCAGGGGATCCTACAAAAAGCTGGAAAATGCGGCTTGTACAGCTTCTCGCTTCTGCTCAATATGTTCATAGTGAAGGATGGTGGGAGTACTTACGGACAGGTAGACAGCGTGAAATCCAGATATCCGGAGCTTCAGGATATGAAGCTTTCTTCTGAAGCTGCGATCCCCTCCCCAGCGGAAATGTTAGTGCATGCGGCCCTTAGCATTCCACCTGTCTCTCCTATGTACGATTTGTCGCATCGGAATACCCCCTCCCCTTTCCCCAGACGCCATTTGAATTTCAAACACTCTCAAATAGAGTCAGTACTTGCACCTTTCTTGAGTCGAGGATATATTGCTACATGTGTTTCTAAGAAAACCTATTGCTCACCACCGTTGCGAATTTGGTATTCAAAGAAATAATACGAAGTGACTCTATCTTGATCCTACTTTCAAAGGTCGTGTGGAGTAGGTGATCAAGAAATTTGGATAAACGCGAAAGCACCTCTGTCACAGACTATCTTGGGATTTTCAGAGACCACGAACGATCCGTAAATTTTTCAAAGTTTAATGGATACATTTTAAAGGTTGACATGGAACGCAAACCTCTTCACTAGTTGTGTTACACGACCCATGGATCATTTATTTATTTATTTATTTGATACGCACAAGGCGTGCCCAATACACAGAAAGAAGCATCACACTAAACAATAGGGACAAAAAAAAGAACAAAAACAGGCAAACACCCCACTGAATCAGCTCAAGTCCAGCCCGCAAAATATTTTCTAGGGATAGAAAGGGAGTGAGCTTGTCTAGACTAATATGAAGTCATCACATGTATAGAGGTTCGATGGAGTCTGTCTCATGCCCCCTGCTTTTAGCAAAAATGCTCTTATTCAAACATAAGCAAATGTATATGTTGGAAGCAGGTGTATTGGTAGTAATATTGGTAAAACCCGCCCAACCAAACTCTGGGGAGAGAGCAGAACTCCGGGAGAGGTTGCACAATGCAGAAGTTTCAAGCCCAAACAAGCTAACCCAAGCATCAATGGAAATGATGAGATGAGCCAGACCCAAACTAACGGGTGAGGTATAAAGTTGAAAAAAAAGCCAACACAACTAATGGCAATGTGTAAACCAAGGTCCAATGATTTGGTGAAATCTGATCCCTAAAATCCAACGCAAGACATTCATTAATTCGCATCCCTTCGATCATAGTCAGCCCAGAGTGAACACCAAACTGAGACAGGCGGAGTCGCGTGCCATAGAACCGTCAAACGAAAAGGACAGAGACATGCACAGCACAAAAGCAAGGATCTAGAAAAAGGAATTTGAGAGATGAAAAATAAAGTAGAAGCAAAAAGTGCAATTAAAATCAAGCCTCAGAACCAAGCGTAGGAGAACCATAACAACCATAAACCCTAAAATCCTGAACCCTAAAAAGATCTGAACACAACATTGAAAACGCAACGCAATCAAAGAGGAGTATCACTGCTCAAAAGTTGGGTCAAATCAGCTTTTTTTAAATTTTTCTTGAAGGCTTCACCGCTACGCGCTGACACAATATCAACGGGTAAGCGCTGAAGCCATCTTGCGCAGCGGAAGAACATGTAGTTAAATATTCCAGACTGATGTAGCTTAATAAGTTTATAATGCAGATTAAAGCCACCTAGCCTGGTACCAACTGGTTTGAAGATCCAGAATTTACTTGCTTTTAATTTTATTTCCATGCGAAAAATACGAAAACAAAAGACCAGGTCAGATATCATGCGTCTAATTCTGAGAGAAGTCAAGCCCAATTTATTAGAGCGTAGGTGACAGTCTGGCATATCAACTGGTGTTCCACCACACGCACGACGGAAAACCAGACGGGTAAAAGTGTGCTGAACTCTCTCAATTTTCATTATATCTTTTTTCGGGAAGGAGTCCAAACTTGTGAACAATATTCGAGATGTGGAATAACATAAGCTTTGTATAATCGGGACAGTATCATTGGATTACGAGTTTGTATATTACGAAAGATTGTAAATAGAGTGGCATATGCTTTGTTGACAACTGAATCAATATGCTTAGAGAATTTCAAATTACAGTCGATGATAACTCCCAGATCTTTCACATCTTGACAAGCAGCCATCTCGACTCCATCAATTTTATACGAAGTTGAGGAATGCTTACCAAGATGGAGGAAGGAACACTTTCTTGGGTTGAGAGAGAGTCCATTCTGAGAAGCCCAACCACACATTTTATCAATTGACGACTGCAATGCATCATGAACTGTGTCAAAATTATCTTCATCATAAGATGCATATATCTTTGTATCGTCTGCGTAGATTTGTACGCGTACATCCATTGTTTTTAAAGTATTAGGTAGGTCCAGAGTGTATACCAAAAATAACAAAGGAGATAGGACAGCTCCCTGAGGAACTCCACTGGGACAGGGAAATTTTGTTGAATATTTATGACCAATCTTTACCGTCATGCATCTAATGCTCAAGTAAGACTCGAACCAAGTTAATAGGTTTCCCGAAATTCCGATATTCTCTAGCTTGCAAAGAAGCAAACGATGAGGTATTCTATCAAAAGCCTTGGAAAGGTCGAAGTATACAATATCCACAGATTTCCTCAAACTTAAGGCTACCTTCCAATCAAAAACAGCTTCAGTAAGATTAATTGCAGTTGACTTGCCTGGCACAAAGCCATGGTGCTCGGGCGAAACAAGATGGAACCTCTCCAACCAAAGTAGTAATTTACTTCTGATAATTCTCTCCATAATCTTGATGGAAACAGAGTTATGGCTAATGGGGCGAAAATCGCCAACGCTTTCAGCTGCGGAAGTTTTAGGCACAACTGTAACAATGGCTTCCTTCCAAAGAGAAGGAATCTCACCGAAGTATAAGGAAAGATTGAATATATCAGCAAGCGGTTTGGCGAGAGTATCTGCACACATTTTGTAGAGTAACTGAGGGATGCCATCGTACGGCTCCATACACGAAGGTTTTACAGACCTCAGGACTCTTCTAACTTCCGCAGGGTGAAAATAAACAGAATTCAATTTGTTTTGAGGAGGATGGGAGGAGGGGACGGTGATACTCAATGGATTCGCAAACACAGTGGCAAAGTATTCACCCAAGGCCTCTGCTTTACTAGAATCATTACAGCAAGTACAGCCCAAAGAGTCTTTCAACACCGGGAGGCTAACTTTACTTTGTAACTTGTGGTGAATGTATCTAAACAAATTTCTCATAGAAGATTTCTTCGATAAGCGTCGCTTATGATTTGCTAAAAATTTTTTGAGGTGCAGGTCAATATCAGCACAGACTTTCTTATAAGGGGGCTAGACAGAGGTTAATCTAAAACACAAAATAAGCGACACTTCTGTTCAATAAGGAAACGAATATGAGCAGGATAAATCAAGCCAGAGGTGCAATTAATCTTCATAGTACCAAACAATGCCATTCCAGTATAGATGACTTGGCAGAATCTGAGATACAAGTCATCAACATTGCGGTAATTATCAAACAGTGCATGCCAGTCAACTTCAGATAAATACTTGTTGAGGGAATCGTAGTCAAAGTGCACAAAGTCGGGTGTAGGATAAGATGGGACAAGTTGAAAGTTGTCGTTATACTCAAATGTAACGATGCTATGATCTGCAGAAGCCAAAGGTGGATAGAGTCTGACATTGTGAACGTTTTCCGAAGTGGACAATATAATGTCCAGAATATTATCAGCGTGGGTTGGATATAGGACATGCTGTTTCAATTCAGCGTTGATGAAGAAGTCAAGGAATGGTTTAGATTCAGGGCTGATGTGCTTCATATTGAACCAATCAATATGCAGATTGAAATCACCCACAATAAGTGTACTATTTCCATCAGAAGTTAAATTGGTGAGAAGCTCAATCAGCTGTTTATCATCACCCTGCGTGGAGTTAGGTGGACGATACACGATTACGAACTTGACAGTATTCAAACTCGATGAACAGAAAAGTTCTACAATCAATAAATCGGAACTCGAAACAGTGAATCTAGTCACTTGTTTGATGTAGAAGCAACCTTTAACAAGGCAGCTTACACCACCACCTTTTCGCTTCGGTCTGTCAGTACGAAATATCGAATATGGCAGATCACCAATTAGCTCAGAGTCGTGTATCTTTGGCTTAAGCCAGATTTCAGTCAGAAACACGAGATCAGGTTTAGTATTTATCAGAAACGAATGCAAATGATGCAATTTATTCACAATACTACATGCATTCAGTAAAACACATTTCAGTATTCCAGGGTTCCCGTGCGTGATCATTAGTTTACCGAACTCCTACTTGGAAGCTCCGAGATACGCTTGAGTTGGCCGCGATAAACGACCCACTCCTTCTCGGGTTTCCCAGCATTGAGTTCCTTGGCCTGCTGCCTAAGTTCGTATTCGACCCTCCGTTCCTCGCTAGTCATACTTTTACGGATGAAAATATTGGAAAAGGGTGAGTTCCGAAGCCGATAAGAATTTGCTAGCGCTTTTTGCCAATAGTAAGTTGACGGAAAAATGACCTTAACTAGGCGAGGACGGTCGGGCGATGCCTTCCCAATGCGAAGGATTTCGCTTGGGCAGCAGTCAATATCAAGAACGTCCATGATATCGTCCACCCTACTCCTAAGGTCCCTAGCCCGCTCCGATGCGGAGATCATTCGATGACTCTTGTACTCCACTTATGACAATTGTGCGCGATCGTTTCTCAGCCTCAAGTTCACCAGAGACCGCATTCTGGAGTCTCTGCGAAAGGATGTCTAGCAATTGATCGATCACTGGATCCTTGTTCCTATCCTTGATATGCAGCAGAAGGTCTGAGGCTGACATATTAGAATAGTCAGCACGGTTGACCTCACTTTGCATGCCAACAATAGGAGCAGGAGTCGATGCAGAGTTAGAAACACCCCTACGAGATGAACGAGAGGCTTTGGGAGGCATGATCACGATCTATAGAAAGCAATATAGTCAAAGGCCAAGAAAATCAATACGAAAAGGCGCAAGCGATAGCGATTCCAACCCAGTAGAAGGTAACCGGATGAGGACAAAACAAAATCGAACCAAAAATAAGCAGCTGAAAGAGTTGCTACCAACCAGAATCAAAAATAGAGAGCTTAAAGTGCAAAATGGAAAGAAAAAAGGTTGTAAACGAATGGAACAGTCAGAGCGGGCAAAAAAGCAGCCGCTCACTGGCACGGCAGAAGAAAGATCATATGGAAAATTTTTCAAAAAGATCGTGAGCGAGCTTAACAGGTACCTTCGCATTCAAACAATACTTACGAAAGTACATGAAGTCGGCGTGGCAGTTTGAGATGGGATGAGTGGTGGAGACGTCACTTAAAACGCTACTTCGATAACCGACTTTAGAACTGAGACCGAGTTTGAAAGGGCTATGGGCAGTTTTGACATGTGGCCTGTGAATAGCACTGTTACATTGACAACGGTCGTGCAAGCTCAGCAAATCGGCAAAAGTGGTAACTTAGTGTTAGAGCATGGAGGTTCAGATCACAGCTCGGCAACATCTTTGCGTTTTATATATATTAGGTTGTAAAGAAAGTTCCCGGGCACTTTCGACTTTTTTTTCAAAATGTCATAACTTAGCTTTGAGAAAAGATTTTTATTCAAAATAAAAGCCGTGTGCGTCTATACACCTTTGCCAACGTGACACTAAGGATTTTATGCCTATCTCATAAAATCCGCGGCTTCTGGATTCAAAAAACTGGCGGATGTCCTCTTTCAACAGGGCCTCTTCTTCAAACTTTTTTCCGCGTAGATAGAGCTCCAAATTTTTGAAAAAGTGGTAGTCTGTTGGGGAGAGGTCTTTAGAAGAAGCTGGGTGAGGCAGGAGTTCGAAACCCAATTGGCGTAGTTTTTCTAGAGTTGAGACCGCTACGTGCGGTTTTGCGTTATCCTGCAAAATGATTGGTCCGGTCCTATTTACGACAGAGGGCCTTATGTGCAACAGTTTTTCTCTGGTCACTTCGAGCAGATGCGAGTAGTACTCTGCTGTGACTGTTTGCCCATTTGGCAGAAACTCGTAGTGCACAACGCCGTTGACAGACCAAAAAACGATGAGCATGATTTTCTTGGGATGTAGTGACGGTTTCGGAGCCTGTTTCGCGGGCTCATCGACGTCAAGCCATTGGCGCATACGTCCTCGATTATCATAATTGACCCATTTTTCATCCACAGTAACAACGCGCTCAAGAAACGGCTCCGCCGAGTTTCTACAAAGCAAAGAAGTGCATACTTCAAGGCGACGATATCTCTGACTCTCAGTGAGTTTATGAGGTGCCCACCTATCGAGTTTCTTCACTTTGCCTAGTTGGCGCAAGTGATTCGAGATGGTAGTGTGGGATGTCTGCAGCTTGGTCGCCATCTCCCTTTCACTTTGGTTAGGTCGCGATTCTATCAACTCCTTTAGGACGTCGTTTTTCAGGTCACAAGGGCGCCCCGACCTAGTCCCATCTTCAAGGCTCATATCACCGTTTGCAAAACGTTTGAACCAAAACGCTGCTGTGGTCTTAGACACCGTGCCCTTGCCAAAAGTCTTGTTAATATTGAAGGTGGCTTCCCTTGAAGTATGCTTCAATTTGTACTTGTAAAGCAAAATTCCTCGTAAAAGCTTCTTGTCCATCTTGGCACGTTTGCACCTGTACACCTTAATTGAGCAGAGCTGCAACCAAGGCGATAACTCTGTCGTATAGCCCACCTTTTTTGCTACAAGATGATATGTAATGCATACCACCTTAATTGAAATTTACACCTGTTAAGCGTCGTCAAACACAAAATTCTACGTCCTAATACATTACTCTACTATGACGTACATTCATGTTCGTTTGTGTCGCTTGAGGAATTGTTGGCAAGAAAGGTACAAGAAGTCGCAGTAACCGGTTTGAGATGAGTGCTGCAACGCGTCACTTAAGGGTAGTTCCAATAACCACCTTCGCTAGCTGTCCTCCATAGCAACTACAGAAAAAAGACAAAGTTGTGTGTCGTGTGGTCTACGCATATTTTTAATTATATATAACGCAAAAATATTAAGGAGTCCAATCTGATTCTCGATACTCTGAAACGACAGCTATCATCATATTTGCTAGTTCGCTAAGCTTGTTGCCCTCTTGCAAAAGTCCCCAGCTGTCGATAGCGTTTTAGGTGACGTGTCCATCATCCTTTTCCTCTCAGACGTCGACTTTCTTCTGCAAACAGTCTTCGAATGCGAAAGTACCCGTTAAAAGTTCATGATCTTTTTAGACGGTGTCATACAGTTCATCGTCTCTGATACATCTAGTTATAAGATTTGTGTCCCATGTCAGCCCGAAATCTTCAAATTGTTAATGTTGCCAAAATTAGCTGTGTTGGAGAAGTTAGAACATAAGCCGTAGTTTCTCAAAAACATCTTAAGCCAACAACAGACAGAATTACTCTCGCACTTATCCATATTATTTAGCCAGCTGCTCCACACGAACTTTGGAACTGAAAAGGCTGTTTGAGCATACGCCACTGATGTACTGACGTAACATCAAACAATTGCGCATAATAACGTCCTCTCAGGTTAGAATGAATAAACGTACATCTTCAAGTCGTGGGTCCTAATAGGGCTTACTAAAAAAGTACCACGTAATGGATAGCTTTCTCATTTGAAATGCTCAAATTGGCTTATGTAATGGTGCATTCTCTGGCAGGCGTATCAAGAGGAAACCTCGAAAAACAATCTATGCCAATTCAGCTCTAATGTGTCCGGGTAACGTTCGTTTGTAGAGCAACGATAAGATGCTTGTAAAGCAATAATAAGTTTTTCCTTTGTATCCGTTTATCTAGATAGGAAATGTATCAAAGTAAACCGCAAGATGACGTTGTCTCACTTGACATCTCAAACGAGATTGTAGAAGATAGTATAGAATGATGCTATTGAAGCATACAATACGCCTGCTCATGTGCAACCCCCTATTACGCTAAAGAAGCAGTAGTAGGGGATGTATGAGCTGTCATTACTGCTGTATTAGAGAAACAGGTGGAATTTTAGGCGTTGTCTAAAGGAGCACATGCCGCGCGAGATATAAGAAACTTTCCTGCATCTTTGGAACGACCTGAAGTTAAAAGACATCTTGGAAATGACTTTGAAAATTGTGCATTTCTATATATAGAACTGAGATTTATGTTAAAGATGTGCTTGAGGCAGTACACTATTCAAGACCATCAATCAAGATAAATGCCAAAAATATATGGTGTTTCTTAGTAGTAATATTCTACCGTCCTTGACTCTATGAGATACGTCTAAACATGAAAATCCTATGTCAGTGGATGTCACCCAGTTGGTCTGTTGATTTTTTACGTGCGGACTCACATGGTGAATAAAAGATCGGTTCGTTTCATCTGGTTCTTATGCTGGCTGCTACTCCCAAGCAAGGTCTAGACTGGCAACATGGGAGGCAGTTTTTGACGCTAAAGTTGATATCAGGTTGAACCGAAAGTTCTGCCGTTTCATTTTCAAAAATTTGTAACTTCGCGAGATTTCAACGGATTTGGTTTGTAATTTTATTAGAAAGATTAGGTCTTCCGCTTTCAATCGCTGTTTTGTGGAGCTTCTGTTTCACATTAAGTGCAGAGATAAAAATGGAAAACTAATACCATATAAACTTTGACCATTTTAAGTTAGGTCACCAAAAATCTGGAATGCTGCAGAAAAATCTGAAATCGTCAGTACATATGTTTTTTGGCCTACTCTTTGCAATCGTGAAGAGTTTGTGCTGTTTGGACGTCTCTGTGAGAAGTTATGAATATCGAGTTTACTATGGAGAACGCCAAAATTAATTAATTTGTCAATTTTCCCGAAAATCATAACTTCTCACAGAGACGTCCAAACAGCACAAACTCTTCACGATTGCAAAGAGTAGGCCAAAAAACATATGTACAGATAATTTCAGATTTTCTGCAGCATTCCAGATTCTTGGTGAACTAACTTAAAATGGTCAAAGTTTACATAGTCTTAGTTTTCCATTTTTATCTCTGCATTCAGTGTGAAACAGAAGCTTCACAAATCGATTGAAAGCGGAAGACCTAATCTTTCTAATAAAATTACAAACAAGCAAAACCGTTGAAATTTCGCGAAGTTACAAATTTTTGAAAATGAAACGACAGAACTTTCGGGTCAACCTAATAGGTCAAAATGCTTATGATCTATGTATGGACCTCTGAACAAGACAAATTTGACAGTCAGGTTTATCAAATATCCACAAGGACACCTGGTTGGCCCATTTACATCACTGAAACACACAACACGGTACCCAAATGGCAAAAAGCAAAAAAAACTCGTATTTTCGAGCTATAATGTTAGTATGGATCACGCCGTGGCAGAAATGCCGGGTGCGATTTGACCATACAAAGTAAAAGTAGTTCTAAATCAAAATCAGGATAACATTTTTTTAGTTGTACTTCCTTGCAATCAGTGAAATAAGAACATAAATTCGATCCTTGTTCACATTTGGCAATAAATTAAACAGGAAACGTATGTAAGTCGCAGTGGAGTTACAATATGAGTTGTGTATCAGTCGAAGGTCTTTGAGAGCTAGTTCTAAAGCAGCCTTTCATATCTGCTTATCGGTCTACTGCAGAAAGTTACAGGCATTTGTTTGGTCTTAAATGACACATTTTGGCTGCTTATTGCAAAACGAAGGCGACAGAGTAGCTTAAAACCTAATTCCATCAATTTTTTATGTACAATAAATATATCTCAGACAAGGGCATGTAACTTAACTTAGCGATATGCATTTATTAGGAATTTAGGTCATTTATACAAAACACCACTGCGAGTCATATACCTTCTTTTGTAAGTACTACTTGACTTGTTAATTCAACATGAATTTAGGTGTGATAGCGTTGCACAATACCTGCAGTTTGAGAACGTTTTCTTGGCGTGTTTTTCCAAGTCGAGAAAGCGTAGCATTTGCTCAACAATTGATGATGGTTCTTTGTAACCTAGAAAAGTCAAAGTCATTACTCTGTTAGTTATTGAATTTATAATTTACCTATTATTCCTGCAATAATGACCATGTTTTGCTTGCAAGAAAGGCGCGGGAGCGCAGCATCGAATTGAGGGCAGTAACCGATTCCCTGCAAACAGAGCTGATATTTTGGAGTAAGGTTTTCCCCTATGGTGCTTCCTCCGTAGTGATCAACGGTGCACCTGGGCGTTGTGGGAGACCTATACTCACAATTTAGCGCGAAGTTAATTTTTACAGAACTCAGCACGGGGCAGCCACAAATGTTTAAAAGAGTTTTCAGTACATACGCAGAAAAAAGTACGGCACATTTTATGGGGTGTCAAACGAAAAACCATAAGAAATATAAGACAAAGTAGAACGTAAAGACAGACACTAAGACATAAAAACATGAATAACGATGTACGCATTCACTGAATGTGGTGGCACGCATCTCCGCCGCGCGTCAGCGCACGCTTGTAGCAAAATTGCCGCCACAAATCAATCTAAGGCTGTAGCTAAAGAGAGGGCGAGTATAAGCTGCCGAAATACCAGTCATAGGATGAATATGAAAAAAAAATTATGTAAAGTTCCATGATAAACGAGAACAATTGTGACTTTGTGTTTTTTCAGGCCAGCTAAATTTGAAAAAGCGTTTTTAGTTCACATGGATTTCACAATATCCCAACTGCTTCGATGCCTTATTGCGCACATCACACCAAATTTGACATCATATCATTGTGCGTTTGTTGCAAAAAGACCATTCGTCTAGCACAAACTGAATCCTCCGTCTTTACTTGAAACACACATGCAGAGATGAAAATGTAGAGGAGTGGGATAGAAAGCGTAGAGTTGCTAATATATGGCTCATGTGGCAATGGCTCTGAAATTTGGATTTGGGAGGAGGGAAGAGCGGGAGAAGGATAAAGAGCAAATTTATCAGAGTGATGGGCATACAGTCATCACGCCTTGCGAAGAAATTTCTTCAATATAAAAATAGTAATAATAGATAATGTTTATAATTTCTAATATTATAACCTAAAAACTCCGTTTCGTTCCTTTTAGAAGGAGTATTGTGTTGTTTCTATGCCATTCCTGGAACTCTTCAGTAAGGAAGGATGGTTATAATTAAACTAACTCATCTTTCTGTATAAAATTGATAAGAGAGTTTATATTTCAAACATTGGTTTCAAACATCTGTTGATAATTTTTGTTTGAAAGGTTAATTCCAAATGCTTAGTAAAAAGGCAACTTTTATTGATTTTCAAACATTTTTCAAAATTTAGTGGCTCTTCTGGGTCCTTTTCATCATCTAACCATATTTTCTCGAACTCCTTGTTTGTCTTCGTCCACTGTGGTTTCCACGTTGGACTCCTTTCTTTTTGAATCCATTTGTCTTGATGTAGGAGACCTCCATCGCGATTTTAGTTGATAAATGAATCTTTCCAAACGTATCAAACTTGTTATTGAATGTGTCATTCATAATCTTAATTTATTTCGAATGTTTGGAATGAATGGTAAAGAAAAGTGTTTGCTTGGCCTATCAGCATCGATTACAACGGAACGTACATGAGGCATCCACCACACATGGTCCTTTGGGCCCACATAAGCCGGAGAAATCACAAGTCAATTTGAAATATCAGATCTTGTCGACGTTGGTGAAACGGTAGAGATGTTGTGTGTTGAAGCTTTTTTTTTATCTTGTATGGATCCAGCCATTGTTTCAGAAGAGTATTCCATTTACTGTCCGGTTATTTGTCTAGGTTTTCAGAAAGCAATGACGGTTTATTTCACCCAATCCTTGATCCACTAGCTCCGTGCTAGCGCAAGCTTCAATCTCCGCTGAGTTCATTTCAGTAGAAACCTGCGGAATAGTAACGTCCAAAGTGTCGTTTAGAATAATTTTGATAAGTTACGGTTGGTTAGCCCTTTGTCTTCTGCGCGGAGTAAGCCTTTTACAGTAAGCCATTGAAGAGGCGCTAGCGAGTACTGAAGATCATACCTCGAGGTCTTTCTTAGAACACTCACTATGACATAAACTTGACCAGCCGTAAACCCAAGTGGGTGATCTTCTCCCATTGTTTCTGCTTTCTGTAGGAATTTCATTGTCACACTATCAAATTTCTTTCATAAAGATAGTATAAGTATTCTGCCTCAGAGCGGCTGTGGAAGATAGGCCAAGAGGACCTAGACTCACTTTCTTTTTTGTCTGGAAATAATTTCTCGGTTTTTGTAGAAACGGTATGATGAAGTTGCCCTTTACACGTTTCAAGCACAAAAGCCGGGGAGATCCGGGCACTAGCCCGAAGGATGCCCTCAGCGTAGAGAGGTTCAACCTCCTCACGTGCCCGTGCACACTCTCCGTGTGCGGCACCTGCCCCGGGTGGGGACCCTACAAGTAAAGTTGGGTTCAACTTCTTTAGTATGATTCAATTCTGGAAATTATTTTGTCAGTAATTTTCTATAGATTTTTGAAGCTTTTACCACAAAAATGATATCCGGTCTGCCGGTGTGCCACCTGTGCCGAGACCCGTCCGAAAAGTGTTTTTGACACACACTTAAGACATCCAGCTCGCATATACAATAGCTGGCATCCCCGATCTATAGGAGATGGGTACAGCAAACGGTACACTCGCTCAATTAATATATTTACACTTATAAGCTGCTGCATGACGAAGGAGCAAATACCTTTGGGGGCAAACGCGGTTATTAGCCGCAGGGCGCTCACAACGGTGAGGACACGCGCGCGCCGCGTTCGTGCCCGCTCAACTAGTTACTGCTATTGCGCCTTCGTCATGCAGTAGCCTTTACATTTCCGCTAACTACGCGTCCCCTCTATTTGCCTCACTGTTTCCTCCTCTCTGCATCGCATACAACCTGCGACAGTCTTTGTAAGAATAGACTGTCTCATTGACAGACTCACGTGGAACAAAAATAACGAAGAAAGAATGGAATAGCACAAAGATTTATCTTTCCGGGTACGTGGAGCTGCGGTCATTTCATTCTCCAACCCGCTTCAAAATCGAGTCTCTTTCCATCAAAAGCGAAAGCGAGTAAGGGTATGAGACGAAGGTTGAGATCTGAGAGAAAAACACTTGAAAAAGGTCAAAAATGTTTAACGCCTGCCGCTCACAGGCGCATGTGGGCGGCTGCAGCGCATGCAGCATAGTTCCGGCACAGTTCCAACACAGTGCGAAAACTGCGCTGAAAATGTTTCGGAACTTCAGGATCAGTATGAACCAAGCTAAGCGCGCACAAGCTGTTCATAAAGATTACTATGTATTTTAAGTAGGTTTGGTCAATTTATAAACGTGAGTTTACGAGCTATAGCAAGATGTGACCATCATGCTTACTATCATCATGCTTACTTTTAGAAGCTTGATTGAGGCACTGGAAAACTTGAAAACACAAAAGGACTCAAACCCAACCCTGCATCAACTTGCGAGGCTATCGCACTAGCCACTACACCACATCTTAGCGGCAGTTTTGGCAATCCGACCATTTCTCCTTTGGCGCGAAAATCCTTCATAACTTTTTTTCCCGAGAAACGATTAGCAAAACGGAAAGTCGGTTTCGGAATCAGCGCTTAAAAGACGAGTGAAATGGTGTATCGTTTATTCGTTGACCGTAACGACTGCTGACCGCGCCGCGACCGCTGCGCGTGCATGATGTTTTCGTAGAAAAGATGAATAGAAAGAAAACAGAGGATTCTTCTCATCTTTATAATGTAGAAAAGAAACAAAGAATTTTCTCATCTTAAGCCACGGTCCAACTTGTCACTTTTTCGCAAGTTTAGAAGGCACGCGTCGCAGTCGCCACGCGGTCGGCAGTCCGTACGGTCAACGAATGAACGATACATCTCATCTCAAGAGGCCACGGACACCAAGTATAGTTTCCTTGTAAGTAACATTATATGAATTTTGGAAGCCTTTGTCGAAAATTATTGCACAGATGTTGTAAGAGACCGGTATATTTTCCGCCAGTTTTTACGTATTTTGTCTATATCAGAATGTGTTTATAAGCCAGTTTGAGCACACTTCAAAGATACAAGATATGAGGCATCCTGATAGTCCAGGTAATGCGTTTGACAAAATGAATAGAAATAAAAAAACAAAGAAAAAGAAATAAGAATTGATGGACTGAGTGAACTTCAGAGGAACTTTGGGAGCCTCCGTGGAAAATTACTGCACGCATGTTGTCAAGCATATTTCGTGCCAAGCTTTATGCAATCTGAAGATGTCCGAATGTTTATAAGTCATTTTGAACACATTTCAAAGATACAAGATATGAAGCATTCGGTGTTTTCAATAAAACTGAGAGACCTCAAGTCATGATGTGTACAACTCCTGTAACTTGATGAGGTTCCTTTGCGACTGAAGTCGGACAAAATACACTGACCACGTACAAGTATTTGCTGCGCGCGTGATTAGCTGCGTTAGCGATTGGGCTCTGACAAGACTTTTGAGCAGGCTACCGCATATCGAAACGCTTATGGATAACTACTACTCATAGTATTATCGAATTTTTGGCTGCCTCATAAAAATAGAAGACGGATCATTCTGCTTTTCTAAGAAATTAAGTAAGTAAGATGTCGGAGAGAAAAGGCTTACCTGAGTTCGATTTACGTACTGATCTCCTATGTAGACGCTCCCATTGTTTGCAAATCGTGACCCAGTAATAATCGCGAACGCAGAAGTTTTACCAGCTCCACTCGGTCCAACCAGGCCAAAGCAATCTTCGTTACGAACACCAAACGTAACACCTTTCAGCGCACATTTCGAACCGTAGTACTTCGTAAGGTTCTGAAAAGTGTTTTCACATACCAAACAAGTTTTCTGACGCTAACCGAAACGAGGTGATTTGAGGCTCTATCACATTTATTGGTAAAAACGTCTTTTCAAAGTTTGTGATAGTCTGTTCTAATAAGATAAATTAGTATAATGCGCATTCGCATAGCTATGGTTTTCGGTCACCCCTAGCTCATATGAGTGGACGAATAGGCAGTCTTTTTCTTCAATCCTGATGATATGGGCGCTGCAGATCAACGCCGTGCTTGAGTACTGCGAGCGGCATTTTCGGTCAATTTTCGGAAGGATCACGGACGAGTCAAAGAGTTAGAAAGACATGCACTTTTTACACGATAACAACCTTTAGAGTCAAAGCGTACAGGGCAGAACAAAGAGGAGTTAATGAAACCTTTAGTGCAAAGCGTCCTCCTTGCTATTTCACAAACTAATCAGTTTACTATTGCATACACAGTCCTTTGCTCACCAAAAGGTACGAAGGAACATTTTTGTAAAAAAATTATATCATTACCACTTAAATTTAGCACTTTCTAGTAAGAATCATGATGCGCGCTCACTAATTATAGACCTATATCAGAACCAGGCACAGTTGGCGCCAAGTCAAGCTGATTGTCGTTGCTGGGAAAAGAGCCCTTTGAAATCGCAGAAAAGTATTAGGTTGGCGCAAAAATAATGGTCGTTTTGCGAATTCTCACCTTGACGTGTCATGACTTTTGGAAGATTCACATTTTCGAATGCGGTAACGATCGTCAGAAGAAGCAAACGTTTTGCAATACAGCGCACATTTACTTACACTCACATCACGAATGGGCAAAAAAGTACGAATTGAAAAACATAAAAGGTTCTTCCGCTAAAACCTTGTTTTTGACAATTCATAACTTCTTTCAAAGTGTGTTAGTATGAATGATAAGTCAGTGGTACAAAACACAGTAAAGAATTCGGACAAAAAAGTTTGCGAGAATGAAAAAAATTGGAATTTGAAATTTCTTACTTTTTTCAACATTATTTCAGTGTGCCTCATAGTCCCGAATATAAAATATTCCTATTAATAGAATTTTCTGATTTTCTACGTACTGAACAGCTGAATGTTTTTGAAGAAACTGCTAATAGGATGTCTGGTCCTATGCTTACAGAATTGAGCAAAGCTTCGGCGATTGACTTCTTCAGAGAAAAAGTATGGGTCGTATGACCGCAACAGCTACCCATGTTTGCACGCCGATGTCTCAGTCTGGATAACTTCAAAGAAGACAGTTAAGTATGCATAATGTAGGCAATTTCTATTACATACAATAGCTAAATCTTCGAAGAAGTGCCATTCATACGCGTTTGAATTCTCGCTAGAAAATTGAATGCAATGAAATTCTGAGTTGGGATGCGGTTGTTTGAAGCTCAGTAACTTTATAACAGATGAGGATGGAAGCATGTTACAAAGACCATAAGATAGAACATAAGGACAGCTTTCTGATGGTACACTATATCTATTTTAAAGAAGAAGTATTGATGGGCCCTGAAAAAAGGCTAGGAAAATCGGCCATTACTTTTGCACCAACCTAATACATTGAAGGGATCCCATGTTAGAAATCTGCCATTCATCCAAATCATTCACTCTGTAACTAAAAAGCTTGACTTTCTGAATATCATCTCCTTACAAACTTTTATCGCATTCGCCTGATCTTGAGGTTAAAATGAGCTTTACCGCCTCCTTACATAGTTGGGGGGGGGGGCTGTTTGGAGCATGACAAGCTTTTATTTTCTCAGACGCAAGCAAACGCAATGAATTAACAGAAGGACTCAGAGCAAAATGCCGCAAAAAGTAACCTATGTTTTCCGCCATGGTCGAAAACATTTATATGCAAAGATTCAGCTCAATTTTACTGATGGGCGTTTCTATGACTAACGAACAGATTAACGAACATCCTTACAAAGTCTGAATTCTCTGTATATACCAGTACAAAGCAGAAAATCTGTGTGTATACTAGGTGTGTGTATGTGTATGTATGTTGTGTATGGTGTAATATCTCCTCTATGACGAAGACGGTCGCCTAAATAGGTTGAGAGCATGCAAGGCTGACGCGCACGTGGCGGGGCAATTGTCAACCACGAGTTGGCGGTCATCCACGCGCACGCTCGCGTGGATGACCGCTAACTGAGCGTGCGCGCGCCCTGTGGTTGACAATTGCCCGCGCGCCGCGGCATTGCATGCTTTCAACCTATTTGGGCGACCGCCTTCGTCTTGGAGCAGATATTATATGTGCGTGGGGGTGCCATGTATGTAAGTAAACGGCGTTGTGCGTGCGAGCTGAAACCTTACATACATGTCCTATCAACACCGCGGTCATTATAGGCTACTTTTTTGCAGCGATCTACTGAGTTTTTATATCATCTGTTGATTTGTTTCAATACATCAAGAAAAATGAAAGTACATCGTGTCTTGACCAATCATTTCCTAGGATTATGTAAAACGAGCGGTAAAGCTCATAAAGTCAGTAGGAGGCTATGATGCATCGAAAGCTTTAAATGGAGAGCTAATATTTGCTGCGCAAAAGCATGGGCCGACTTTGGAGAAGGAGAGAAGAGAGGATTAACACAGAAACAGGAAAAGTTGAGTATTTCCTAAAATTTCACAGATAAGTTCTCCCATCAGATTTCAGATAGGTCCGCTTTTTTTTTGATTCAGATGCGGACTTATCTGTAGGATTTTAGTTTAAATGGGATGAAGTAATAAGTTTTATCATATTATGCTGACAGGGACCGACCAAAACCGTTTATCTCAGCTAGTATATACATATGAAGATTTTGACAACTATTGAAGTAGTATTTCTCTCTGTCATTAGTTAATCAATGCCAGTGATGAGGCTTGCTTGCATACTGCTTCCCGTCATCTTTTTGCGATATATATAAGAGGAATGTGTTTGAGGTAAAGTTAGAAGTCCACAGAAGTTTTTTGTTCGACCGTTGAATTCTACATGGACATCAAACATATGAGAAATCTGCTCTTGAAGTTGGCTAGATCAATCTATGAAGTTGGCTAAATCAATCGAACCGTGCCCCCCCCCCGCTACAGCATAAGAACTACCTGCACCGTCAAAGTGAATTCCGAAGTATAATTCTCAACATATTCTCTTTCTTGAATGACGTCTTCACTGTCAGAAATGTTACTTCTCTGCAAATATATAATAATCAATGAGAGTGCTTGTGTCTTTGACTTCATAAACTTTATCTGAGCGCATTTAACACCAACCTCTACATAGGTTTTTCTGCAAAAAATTCTTGTCAGGTTGTCGAGGTGATATTCGCACAAATACAAAATGAGCAGAAAAATACTGCCGTGAACAAAAAAAGATACAATAATTTTTTCATCTGAATCTGGGTAAGAATTTATGCAGAAATGCTTCCGATATATTGTATCCTATATGCAAATATGCAACGCTACTGCAACGTCTCAAAATACAATCTTTTTTGGTTGCATTAAAGCCCCTTGTAAATGTTAATCTTCACTAAATGTTCCGTGATTTCAGATAGTTACAGTGCATAGAATGCTTCGCAAACTATTCCTTAGAAGAGAGAGCATCTACAGTATGTCTTCTTGAAAAGCATATGCGCTTGAAATCAGCTTAAAACAATGATTTTAAAAATTCTGTCCGTAACTTACTTAATCATTAATCTAAAGAGAGTTATGAACACTTTCTTATAAGTGACTGACACACTAGTGAGAAGATCTCTGCATAGGAATCCTGACGGCATTGGAGCAAAGGCCACGTGCATTGCATCTCCGAGAGGGAGGCTCAAAAGAAGGCTTTTAATTCTAAAGCTTCGGATTTCTGGTTTTACGCTGTCTATTCGTCTTGAGCATTTCTGCTACATCGAAAAAGAGCGCTTTGCTGTTGATACCGCGTTTCAGAGCTGTTCGTGTGATCCACTGATAATCCCTAGTAGCTGGATTTTTTCTTTGAAGACATTTTTTCATTTTTCGATTTGTGTAAAAAAAGCTAGAACGCGGCTTTTACAGCATTGCTCTCGTTTTCGTTTTGCTTATTGCGAAAGGTAGTATGAATACTTTTGGATGGATGGACATGAAATACTCTTGGCGAGTGTGTTGTCGCATGCGGCCCCAAGTTCAATATATTAGGTTGTCCGAAAATTAATGCCCGTTTTGAATTTCAACCTCAATAAGTCATGCACTTCTCACTTCTAAATAGGTTGCAAAGAACCATTCGATAGAGCAAAGCAAGCACTACAATATGGCCATCTTGCTTTTGCAACAGCTCTCATCCGCCTCGAGTTTCAAAGCAAAAAGTAAAAAGACTCAGCAGCCCGAAAAATCGAAAAAAAATCGCAACTCAGTTCATAAAAATCCTACAACAATTCTAACTTGCTCACATAAACATTATCCACATAAGACATATATATACGCCTTTGCCTTATTTTTTCTTCTGTTAGTAATCAAGAAAACGGAAATTTTCGTGCATTTGCCAAAGTGATGCTGTGCCATCCCCACATAGGTAGTTGTATACCACAAGCCTGTAGAAGTACAGACCTAAATTTTCAGCCCTTTACAAGCTTTAGTTTTCGAGAAATACCGAACATAGCTTTCCCTAGTTAGGTGCTCCAAGCTAAAATTCAAATTTTTCGAGAACTAAAGCTTGTAGAGAGCTGAAAATTTAGGTCTGTACTTCTACAGGCTTGTGCTATACAACTACCTATGTGGGGATGGCACAGCATCACTTTGGCAAATGCACGAAAATTTCCGTTTCCTTGATTTCTAACAGGGAGAAAAATACGGCAAAGGCGTATATAGATGTCTTATGTGGATAGTGTTTACGTGAGCAAGTTGGAATTTTTGTAGGATTTTTATGAACTGAGTTGCGATTTTTTTCGATTTTTCGGGCTGCTGAGTCTTTTTACTTTTTGCCTTGAAACTCGAGGTGGATGAGAGCTGTTGCAAAAGCAAGATGGCCATCTTGTAGTGCTTGCTTTGCTCTATCGAATGGTACTTTGCAACCTATTTAGAAGTGAGAAGTGTATGACTTATTGAGGTTGAAATGCTAAACGGGCATTAATTTCCGGACAACCTAATAGATAGGACGCATTATGCAGTTGTCAACCACCTAAATGTTGAAGCACAACATTCAGGCAGGAACTTTATTTTTATGATCAGTTACAGAAGCTTTGGACCTATGCATGGAAGAATCGCTCACGATGAATTTGCAGATATCTGGCGAGCTGCCAAGGCGTGCGAATCTCGCTATTTGGCTAAATCGCCTAAGGCATGCTTTCAGCTTTAGATTCAGTACTACACTGAGTCGTTCCAAAACTAATTTTGCTTTTTTCAGAAAAGCGTAATATCCCGATGAAGATACTCGAAAGGTTTTGGGCATATTCTATGTAGCTTCTCTTCTTCTTACAAATGCTCGTTTTCTCGTTCCAATTTACAAGCTTTTTGAATATGACCAAAGTAGGATCTGCCTAGGTTCCATGGTTAAGTTTCGCTATTTTTGTGAATTTTCGAGTCAATTCTCTAAGCAGACTAACAAGGGAACCTTACTTAGTGGGAGTGGCGATTCGGAAGGAAATCTGTACCCGTGGATAGAGCTCAAAACGCTGATCTCAGGCATACCTTCCATATCTGGTCTGGGACGCATTGTTTTGAAAAAAGTTATGCGCTTTTTTAAAGCCAAATTTTCGTGCATTTTGAGTCGCAAAATTATGATAATTTCTACACAAAAGTGTGCAAGCTCAAGCAAACTAACTAGTAAGCATTGTAGGTCTAACTCAAATTCATCCGAACGTTTTCGAATGTTTTCCGACCATGTTATTTATCCAAAGGTCGCCATTTAGTTTCTATCAAACTTCCATTATATTGTCCCGAAAGTTTTGTCCGTTTTTTCAAACCGCTATAAAACCACGCGGAATAAAGACCCGAATTAGTTCCAACATGTATTCGATGCAGCTTTTCCTTTTCTTTCTTAGGGGTGTATTTTCGAACCATGATCTTGTACACTTTTTTTGATAATTGCCAAAATTTCCCACTCGTCATTTTTGTCTGCTCAAAGTTAGGTTAATTTTTAGAAATTTCAATGCAAAGTTTCGGAAAGTTTTAAGTATGCATCAAATGGGACAATTCTCGGGCTACAAGTTAAAATGTCTAGCTTTTTTTAACCTGCTCTTTTTAGCTTTAAAGAATTATTTCTTCTGAGGTCTCGATTTCTGGCAAACTCATAAAACACGCAACCTCTGCAAATACACGGAAGTTTTTAAAGTTTTGCGAATTGAAACATGATCCTTATTAAACATTATTTATGCAACATTACCAAATTTGAATTGCTTTGAAAAAGCAGCATTTGGGAATTTTCGGTACTTTTACGTGGTAAACGTAATCAAAAAGCCGCGGTTTTTATTAAATAAATAATTATCACGGACTTGGCAAACGTGATGCATGTAATCTAAAATGAGTACAATGTAGCCAAAGGCTTGCTCTACATAAGATTACCAAAGCTCCTTGAAAACATTGGGATAAAAATTTTTAAAATTCAGGGAAGATTTGGCACTAGTGCTGAGCTGCTGAAAAAGCCATGGCGATAACTTCGCAAAGGCAGACTAGATCACAGAGCAAATGTAGTTGTAAGAAAGAGGATAAAAATTTGAATCAAATGGTACCTAAGTTGTCCATAGATTGGTGTTCAGCAAGTTTTAGTGAGCGATGAAAAAAACGGACAAAACTTTCGGGACAACCTAATATATACAAAAAATCCTTTAAACTCCATCAAGAAGAATGCGTCGCAGATATTGAAGATATATTTGAAAAAAATCGTTTTACGTTTTATTCACTGGTAATTTCCAAAAAGTTTCCGACGCGACACGTTTTTCTAATTGAAGGTTATGGCACTTTTTTTTACATAATGGAAGTGTGATCGAGGAATAAAATGACCTATGGATAAACAACATGGTCGAAAAACACTCGAAAGCGTTAGGATGAACTCGAATTAGACCTACAATGCTTATTAAGTGATCTGCTTAAGCTTGCACACTTTTGTATAGAGATTATCTTGATTCTGCGACTCAAAGTGCACGAAAATTTGGCTTTAGGAAAGTTCGTAACCTTTTTTGAACATTTGCATCGCACTTCCCTTGTTAGTAACCGATAAGAGCATACCCTACCGTGTACGAAACATTTTCTTCTTCCCCATAGCCCGCTCGTTAAACCACTGAATCTTAAAAGTCTGTATCAGACACAAATTCGTCAAACACCAATAAATCTCCAAAATTTGCGGCAAAAATAAATTAAACACTAATTCAAATCAAATAAGCGGTTACGGAAATATCAAATTCACGATTTTTTAGGTGCAATTGAGGTGCGTTTAAAAAAATAAATTATGAGGATTTTGCCCCTAAAACCTCCACGAATGAGAAACAAAGAAGCCTATTAGAAGGAAGATCAAAAGCTTCATCGAATGACACCCGAGTTGCTCCCTGTTAATGTTCTATGTTGAGGTCTGAGTTGGTCAGATGTGGATTTTCAGAGCACAAAAAATAACTGTGAAAATTCTGAAAAACAGACTCTGAAAGGGAGGAAATTTGATTTGTGTTCTGTGGGGTTTGCTCTATCCACTTGTTACTTGGACTTTCTCTAAGGATTGGTACAAAAATCAGAAAATTAGTGCAACTTGACTATGGCAAAAACCATGGGTCGTAGGTTTTCGATAGTTTTTTAACCCATTCACGACGACGCCTAATGTTGCGTGGCGCACAGTGAGACGACGCGATTTTGCACAATACTTGGGAAAGTTGTGTGATTATTTACGAAATGTATAAATGTTTTGCACACAACTACGGCCAACTTCTTGGACGACGAAGTCTATAAGTTCCAAGAGTGCAAAATACTTGGAAAAATGCTGAACCTTCAATAAAAATACTGAACCGGAGAGGATGTAATTCTGCGAGAAGTGTGTCGTCAACGGGTTAAGAGCTTGTTGAGTAAACCGGAGAGTTGACAAACTTTCTGAAGGGGATAAAAATCTGCATTGGAAATGCCCAAAAACTTGCAAGGATCTTTTTTTCTGCGAAATAATACGTTTCTTTCTGCAAAAAACAAAATTTCCTTTGGAACGATTTAATGTAGAATGGAAATTGAAGGAGCTTCTTGTAGGATTATGGAGAAACATCGAGCATACAGCATTATTGTGAACTAAGCTTTACAGATGCCATAAATCCGAAGAGCTGTAACAGAGTCCTCACTGGTAATTGTTACATAGCACGACTTCCTATGAATTTCTAATGCTTTTCTAAAGGTTAGCTACAGTACAAAAGAACACTGAAAAGAATGAAGTTGTTATGGCATGTCTTATTACCTAAATCATAGAAAAATACTGTGAAAGCGCAAAATTCATAACAATTTCAAGTGCTCTGATTACAATAGTATGAAAGTTAGGCGAAGTTGGTTTTATTTCAAAAGCAAAATGTGATTCCTGATGGCTCAAAAACATCTTCAAAGTTCTTGTTGCACTCTTAGAGACCTCGCTTTATACTGCAATCAAGTCGAAGCCAGCATTATTGGAAAATATCCGGAAATCGGAGCAAAATTTTATAGAAAGGAAAATACTATTAGTCAAAAATGCCAAACTTTTTTAACATTCATGGTTCTCACACATTCCCTTCTAGGAAGGTATTCGTTATAGCAAACTAAGCTGTGCAAGACTATGTTTTATAATCGTACTCAAATTTGAGAGATTTAAAGTTTGAAAGTAAAGCTGGAATAATTTGATTGCCCTAAAATCAAGAATAAATTCAAACTTCGCAGAAATGCTTTGGCCACAGCAATGCTCGGGTGTTTTTACATTAGCAATTGTATTTTTATATGCATTTACAAGGACGTTTGTGAAGTTTTGGCTTTCTACGAAAGCCACTCTTTAAGAAATTTCAAATCTAGCTACCCTTATTCAGGGCGTAGGTGCGATAGTGTGAGAATTTTCTCACCCCCTTTCACCCCTGAGCCGGGACCAAGGTAACTCTCTTCACCAAAAGCCAAGAAAAAAATCAACAATGAGGTAAGGTTAAGCAAAGGAGATATTTGTACGTGAATTGTTTATGTATAGGAAAGGAGGAGTCTGTTGAAAAAAGTGCTTGGTTACGGGTGCGAGTAGTGATTTCTGGACGTTTTTAACATTAAAAAATCCATAAATTTTGTAGATGAACATCTTTTACGGCCGAACTTTGCTTGGGGTCCATTGTAAAAAGTGCCTGGGTGAAGAATGTCCTAGTGATTTCTGGAGATTTTCGAGTTTTTAACAGAAAAAAAATTCATAACTTCTGTAGATGAACATATACGCCGCGATGGTCACCATTGGAACCGTCTCGTCCTCCGTTTTCAAAAAATATATACTTTGCTTGGGATCCATTAGAAAAAGTGCTGGGATGAAGGGTGGGTGAGACTCTTACAATGGTAAAAAGACGTCTACTTGAGCACTCCCATTATAAAAGTCTCACCCACTCTTCACCAGGCACTTTCTGTAATGAACCCCAAGCAAAGTACATGTTTTCTGAAAGCGAGGACAAGACGGTTGGTGACCATCACGGCGTACAAGATTTTCATCTACAAAAGTTGCGGATTTTTCTGTCCTAAAAACTCGAAAATATCCAGAAATCACTACCCACAATCTACACCAGGCAGTTTTTTAGCAGACTCCAGTCAAACTATATATGCTCTAGAAGCGGAAGACAAGGTAGTTTTGAAAACATTTTCCTTGACGTTGCTGCATCTACAGAAGTTACAACTTCTTTTTTTAGAAAATTTTATGATTTCTTGATCACCTGAAACACCCTTCACCCGCAGGGGCTGCGACCGCTGTGACCCCCTTCACCCTGGAGGGGTCATTCTCACCTCATCGCACCTGTGATCCAGGGTGTGTGCCGATTTCAATCTTTCTCAAGCATGCTGGGTTGAATTTTATGTTATGTCGTTAGTGACCTTTGTGAGAACAGCACAGCGTTTTGGTGAAAGCATGCAAAATTTTGCTTCCTCGAGTTACAGGAAAAAAATAAAAATAAAGTGTCATTTGCAAAATGACGATATCATAGCTAGAGAGTCCAATAATAAACTAAGCAAGACTTCCGTAATTGTCCAAACTAAAACTGCTGACAAACTTGCAGTCCCTGTTGCCGTGTTGCATTTTCTATATAACAGGGTGTCTCATAATTTTTTACCGTTTTTATAACAACCGCCGTATTTTGTATCTTTCCATTCATCTAATGTGGCTTGAGTAAGCATTCGACGGGGCAAAGCAAGCTCTAAAAGATGGCTATCAAAAGTCCTCCCAAATCATATCCCACCTAAAGTTTTAAGCTGAAATCTGTTAGTAGCAAAAACGAACTTTTCTCTCAAAATCCGTATCTCCGCCCCAAAGTAGCTGAAAAATTCCTCATTTATCCTATCATATCCTATCCTGCTTGACACATCGCACATTCGATTGCAACTTTCCGAATTTTTTTCATGGCTAGAAATGAAGAAAAAAATGAATAAGGTAAATTGACAAACTCCTTCACTATGTGCGACTAGCTTTTAACTTTGAAGAAAAGCCTGTACTTGAAGAGAATACGACGATATGACTTCATATAATACTGAGAGATTGTTGCTTTCTATAGAGCAAAGAAGGGATATCAGCAAGAAAAAGGTGTTGCGCTTTGGAGGTAAACAATTTTAAAATTTTAGTTGCACAAGGTATAGTCGATTCGTTGACCGTACGGAGTGGGCATCAGTGCGGAGTACGTGTCACAAGGTAAAAAAAAACTTGCCCCACTGTAAATGCGCCATTGTAAAGTCGTGCTCCCACAACATTTCGGCCGCGTCGCAAGTGATCCGCAACTGTTGAAGGCATTGTCTATGCTCAGTATGTAGTGGTGGGATCCTGATGCAGTACAGGAACGTAGCTCTTGGCAAGCCCAACAGACCCATGCCCACAAGCCCCATGAGAAAGGTGGATTCTGAAGCGAGAGAATTGATTCAAACAAGTTCACGAAAAGGCGGCGGTAATTTGATCCCGCCCCCTGTCGGTGGAATCCCGCCCACAGAGGGCTTCCTACAACTGCAGAAGAGCGCGTTTCGCTCATCGCTCTTAGAAGAAGACTCTCGAATAAAGGGGTTTTGCGATTTTTGGATAGTTTGAGGGGCAGATTACGAATCAGCAGGCCGAAAACAGTCAAAAGTGTCCAGAATTTTAGAGTGAAATAATGAAATATTATCTGGACAGTGCCTTTACGCAGTCCGTGCGGTCAACGAATTGACGATACTTTTGAATGATCGAAAACACTGTCAAAATAGGTGTTGCTTTCCACAGGTGAGATAATTGCAGTTCCTGATAGATTTTTTGCACAAACGTTTAGCAATGTTCATTTAATATTGAATCGGCTTTCGTAAGCATTTCCCGTAAGAACATACCAGACTTTCCAAACAATCCTTGCGACAGTGCATAAGAAGGGCTTAACCATGCGCCGTTTTCAGGCTTGAGATTTAGGCTTGAGATTTTGAAATAACTTGAAAATATGAAACTTACGTTAAGTTTTAACTTTCGCAGAAACGGTTCGGTACCAAACATACCAACGAGCTCATAAAATAACAGAAAGCACATTGCCTTCTCATTTCCATTGATGATCAATGAGATAACGTAAACGAATATAAGCTTTGTCATAATGAATGTCAATGTAATTGAGCTGAAGGAGTCAAAGGGTAATAAACAACTTACGATAACCTGTCACTTTATGAGTATGGCGTGTTTTTGTAACGAAAATATAGTGCATGATCTGAATCATAGCCAGGGTCGAGCGAGAGGTGTGGCACACAAGCGCCGGGTACGCCCCCCTCTCAACCCCCGATCTTTTGTCTCAATACCCCCCCCCCCCCTATCAGCATTATCGTTTGCCTTCCGTGAGCATGAAATAAAGGCTCTACAGGTCTGACTTTTTTCGGTCGCTAGGCGGTTCTCCGCGCTCCAAGCCCGGAGTCAGCAATCGCCCCGTCGAAAACAAGAGTTGGCTTAGTAAGTCTCCTTTGTAGGCGAAAAATGTTCATTACTCGATCAGCAAAAAGAAGAGAAACAAATCCTGCTTATTGGATCTCGCCTACGGCGCCAAATGGTAGCAAGAACGATGTCAGGGTACTCAGGGCCCTTTCGGATTGGACAAAAACGGCACGTCTGCCCGGACAACACGCCGTGAAGACTGCCTCATGCTCTGTACCTAGAATGCCAGAACAGTCTCCACAAGCGCCGACCTCCACGCTCTTCTCGACGCTGCAGAGACCTTGGATAACACGCTATAGCTCTGCAGGAAACGATGTCCACGAAGAAGGACGTGCGACAGATGAGTGATGGGACACTCATCATTCGTGGTGAAAAGGTTCCATCACCAAAAGTGAGAGGCGTTGGCTTTGTCGTCCACCCATCTATCGTCCATCTTGTCGATTAGCACGAGATCCTGTCACTTCGACTAGCCATCCTACGACTACGACCTCTACGTCAGAAGACCATCAGCATTATCAACTGCTACCCTCCAACATCAGCAGCTAATAAATCAGAACTAGATGCTTTCCACGAAGACATGGAAGAGGTCGTCCGCATCGAGAAGTCTTTTTACAAGTTCGTTATGGGCGACTTCCGCGAAGATCGGGATGCCACTGGAAGAGAAATGTAGGATCGGGAAGTTTGGATATGGGCTCCGGAACGAAAACGATAACCGTCTCGTTGGGCTTCTCTCCGCCGCACGACTTTTCCATGGAAACTCCATCTTCATGAAGAAAGAACATCGTCGGTAGACTTGAGAATCGCCCAACGGTACGATTTATGCGGAGATCGACCACATTCTCACCAACCTAAGATGGAGCTTGCTCGAGTCTCAGTAGTTTCTCCTTTTGCAGTGGCTCCAATCGCCGCCTCCTTCGAGCGAGCATACGACTCAGTAGAAATCTGGAAAAGAAAGTCTGTCATAGTGCCGCGAGAAGGAAGGAAGTCGTTTATGACGTTAACAGGCTGGAAGAGCTCATATCAAGTTGTGACTGGCCCATCGAAAAGGACTCAACGTACGACTACGACCGGCTTCTGAAAGGAGCCTGCGGAGCACAGGTGCGATAGTGTGAGAATTTTCTCACCCCCTCTTCACTCCTGAGCCGGAACCAAGGTGACCCCCTTCACCAAAAGCCGAGAAAAAAATCAACAGTGAGGTAAGGTCAGGCAAAGGAGACATCTGTGCGTGAATTGTTTATGTTTAGGAAAGGAGGATCTGTCGAAAAAAGTGTTTGGGTGGCAGTGTGAGTAGTGATCTCTGGACATTTTCGAGTTTTTAAAATAAAAAATTCATAACTTTTGTAGGTGAATATCTTTTACGGCGAGATAATCACCGTTAGAATTGCCTCAACCTCCTTTTTCAGATGATATACAGTGTGTCTCAGACTGTCCAACTGCCTGGGTGAAGGGTTTGCTCATTGATTTCTTGAGATTTTCGAGTTTTTAGGATAGAAAAATCCGTAACTTCTCAGATGAACATATTGTACCCCGCGGTGATTACCTTTGGAACCGCCTCATCCTCCGCTTTCAGAAAATATACACATTGCCTGGAGTTCATTTGAAAAAGTGCCTGGGTAAAGGGTGTGCTAGTGAATTTTGGAGATTTTCGAGTTTTAAACGTAAAAAAATTTATGACTTTTGTAGACGAATATTTTTTACGCCGTGATAATCACCATAGGAACTTGGCTTTTTTACCATTGTAAAAAGACATCTGCTTGAGCACTCCCATTATAAAAGTCTCACCCATCCTTCACCCGGATTTTTTTCTTACGGACCCCAAACAAAGTATATATTTTCTGAGAGCGGAGGACGAGACGGTTCCAATGGTGACCATCACGCGTAAAAAATTTTCATGCACAGAAGTTATGTATTTTTTTATGCTAAAAACTCGAAAATCTCCAGAAATCACTAAAACACCCTTCACCCAGGCACTTTTTTAACGGACTCCAGGTATTGTATATATTTTCTGAAAACGGAGGACGAGGCGGTTCCAATGGTAAAAAACGTCGTACAATACGTTCATCTTCAGAAGTTACGGATTTTTCTACCCTAAAAACTCGAAAAATCCAAAAATCACTAATCACACTCTTCACCAGGCACTTTTTCAACAGACTTCAGGCAAACTATACATTCTCTGAAAGCGGAAGACAAGTTGGTTTTAAAACATTTCCCTTGCTGACGTTGCTGTTCATCTACAGAAGTCACGAATTTCTTTAGAAAATTCGTAAATGCTCAAAAATTAACGCTCCATTTTAATCAGATACTCAGTAGTCCACAGCTGAACATAAGATACGAGCAGAGTGCATGTTTGCAAAGTATACCGTATGATTTCTTGATTACTGAAACATTTTCACCCGGAGAGCTGCGACCGCTGTGACCCCCTTCACCCTTATCGCACCTGTGCTGCGGAGAGTGCGCCTCAGTGACTTCTGAGAAAAACTTGAATCGCATCTTGAAAACCACCCAGGAATTGCTCGAGCTCCATGTTCATCAAACGTCCGAGATACATGTAAGAAAAGGTTTCCATAAAAGGTGCCTTCCGATTCCACTTCTACATTTTCGCAAAGGGCGTTCTTCATAAAGTGAGTCTTCTTCCCACTTATCCGCAAACCGATCTTCTTTTTAACTTCGTTCTTTTCCTTCAGCATCGTCTCTGCTTCAGTGATACTGCTTGAGAAGAGAACGATGTCGTCCGCAAAACGAAGGTTCGACAGGAATCTCCCATCAACTCGTATGCCTCTCTCGTTCCAGTCCAGTGACTTCATCACCCACAACAAGGCCTCGGCGAACAGCTTCGGCGAAATTGTATGGCCTTGTCGGACCCCTTCCCAATTGGAATAGTCAGGGAGCGATGGAACAGCTGCATCGTTGCTGTATAGTCCTTGTAGCAGTCGGCTAATGTCCTCACTTAGATGGGTCCACCCCTTGCTCGACTAGCGCAGACAGCATGGCATTGGTTTCGACGCTGTCAAAGGCTTTCTCATAGTCAACGAAGGTTAGGACGACAGGCAGTCGGTACTCCCGGCAGACTTCTATGACCCTCGAAACCTTCCGGATGTGGTCCATGCAGCTGAATCCTTTGCGAAATACAGCTTGTTCTTGGGGTTGGGCTTCATCCAGTGTCCCAGATATGCGAGCGAGGATAATCTTTATGAAAAGTTTGTAGAGCACACTCAATAGGCATACAGGACGGTAGTTCGAAGATCCTGTTCGCCCTTCTTGAAGAGAAGGACGGTTCTTGACGTTCTCCACTGATCGGGAATCTTCTCTTTTTGAAGGTAAGATGTTAAATGCGGCGCTAGAACCTCGTGTAGACGGTGTCCTCCGACTCGCAGAAGTTCGACGGAAAGATGATCTGGTCCTGAAGCCGTGTATCTTCATGGTCTGAATCCCCGTGAGCACTTCAGCAGGTAGAAAACTTGGCGGTACTTCTCCGGTGGGAACAACGGGCATCGGCACGGATGTTGATGGGCAGAAGAGGTTAGTGTAGAAGTTCTTCGCGATAGATTCCATCTTGTACCGGAAAAAAGTCGGAGTCCCGTCTTTGTTTGTGCAGCCAGCGGTACGTGATATTCGCAGGGGTCCCTTCGCCACCTCTTGAGACTTCGTCTTCTTCAGCTGCTTTCAGTACCTTGGCTTGCCTGTACTTTCTGAGATCCTCTTGCAAAGCTGTTCTGCAACTGGTGTTGGCTATCTGTCCCTCGAGATGAGTTGCATTCGGATTCTGCCTCATTAATTTCTACTCAAGGGAAGAACTTAACAGGAGAAGAAGAGCAGCCTGAGCCGCCTTCGGGCCTCTGAAGGAAGCCACCGACCAACTGATGGACCCGGAGCTTCGTGCCCACCTGTTCGACTCAACCGTTCTCCCGGCGCTCCGTTACACAGCTGAGACTTGGGCTGATACCGTAGCCACGTGGAAAGCCTTACGGACCACCCACAAAGCGCTCGAGCGCAGTCTTCTGAAGATGACCCGACACAAGCAACATCTAGTCGGATTTCGCAGTACGGATATGAGGAGAATGTGCCGTCTTCATGACTCAGCAAATTACGTTGCGAAAGCGAAGCATCGATGGGCCTGTCACATTATGAGGAGAACAGACGACAGATGGACACCAAGAGCATCGAAGTGGTTTCCTTGCAAAGCAAAACGTCCCCGAGGAAGACCACCAACGAGATGGGCAGACGTGTTCGTGGAACGGATGGAACAGCTGAGAAATCGGCTGGATACGACTTTCGCCCCTGGAACTTGTGGACGCAGCCACCGACGTCAGCCAAGAAAAAGCAGCGCCCATTGCCTCTAGTAGATCCCAGCAAAAAATTTTTCGGGAGTACTACTTCTGCAGATTATAGTGCGCTAGAAATTAGCCGCAGACTTTTTTCTAAAGGAAGTGAAGGGGCTGGTGGGTTCTGGAAAAACCTGTTGTTCTAAATTTCACTCACCATGCGTTTACCTCGAGGATGCCTAATTTTCAAAAAGAAGATTAATTGAGGCAATGCAAAACTAAAAAACAAAAGGGTCTGAACCTACACCTGCATCAACTTACGAGGCTATCGCTCGATCCACTACACCACAGCCTACCAGAGGTCGTGCCACTTCAATCGTATTTCCTTCGGGAGACCAAACTTGGCGCGAAAATCTTCCATAACTCAAGAAACGATCAGCAGAAACGGAAGCCAGATTCGGAATCGTTTTGAGACGAGTATGAGGCGGTGTGTCAGGAAATTCCAAAGGCCTGCCTGCCCCTTCTTCTCCAGGCGCGTCCTTCGGAGGCAAACATTACTACGCGCCTCTCTCGCACCTATCTCGCACATTGCTGCGTTGATTCCCCTCCGAACAGTCGCCTCATTTCCCCTGGCATTCCTGGCATAATTAGAAAGGTCCGAATAAGCTACGAGTGAATAATTCCAAAAAATAATGAAAATGTGGTGAAGAGACAATCTGATACGCAAACTGACAAGGAAAGTATTTCTGATGTGTGACCATTGAAGATGTGGTAGGTGTGTACAGGGGTATTGAAGGCTAGCTGAGTATTTTATCAGTTTTTGATATGTATAATGCTCTTCCTGAAATTTAGGGATACTTTCAGCGAAAAATTACTGAAGAAAAGGTTCGCAATTTTTTTAGAGAAATATGCACAAAAGAAAATTATGAACAAACATAACAGTAAGATAGCAGTTGAACGAACATTTCAAATGGTAAAATTTCGATTCTAATTTCGTCGAATAACTTGCCCATTTGGAAGAGCCAATGCTTCAGAAAATTGATTGCCTCTACTATACTTTGAAAATTCGAAAGTTTTTCTAATAATCAAATAATCGAATATATTCGAGAAAAAAATTCGAATAAACGAATACTTTGCGTTGATATGTCGTATATCAACTGAACTTTAATCAATAATGGAGGATTTCATGCAGTTTGAAATTTTCGTATACCGAATTTAAATAATCGGTATTCGAATTTCGAAAAAATTTCATTGCAATACTTTATTCGAATACTCGAAACCGTCTTCCGAAGCTGTCTATTTTCAAGAATAGTTGTAACTCAAACCTCGCTCTCAAGAAAACATGATCAGCTTTTACCGTACCCTCACCTATCAAATTTTGATTGCAACTAGCAGAAGCGTTTTTTTGTCATTCTGCATATTTTATTGTCTATTTCACCACATTTTCATTCTTTTTTGGAATTATTTATCGTCGCTTATTCGGCTAACCTTTCTAATTACGCCAGGATAAATAAGGCGATTGTCCGGAGGGGAACCAACGCAGAAATGTGCGAGATAGGTGTGAGAGAGGTGCGAAGTAATGCCTACGAAGGGTGCGCCTGCAAAAGAAGCGGCGAGCCTTTGGAGGATCTTGACCCGCTCTCGAGTATGATGGTATACATCATCCCAAAAGGCCACGGACACTGAGTAACGTTTCCTTGAAAGCAGTTTTGTAGCTAGAGCTCAGATCTATCACAAAAAACACAAAAAATTCTTTCAAGCGATATGAACAAATTTGATCAGCTTTTTATATGTACACGGTAGAAGTATGCGATCTTTAGATTTCAAGCGAAATTTATGAAGACGAGTTTTCGTAAGCTCATAACTTGGCTATATAGACTGGAACCTGAAAAGTTACCACTGGATGGCACAGCTTCTATTAGCTTTAATATGTAGAAGCGAGCAGGCAAGTTTTCTGAAAGATACGCGAAAAGTGCGGGCAAAATTACGCAATTTCGTGATTCAGTTACAGTCACCTCACCGTATCTATCCAGAAAGACCCTGTAATCCTCAAAGACCACGATTTTCGTAAAGATCGCATTCGAAAACCTCTATAAGCGAAGTTTTCTCACAATTCAAGGTCATCAACATTTTGACCAAAATCCATCGGCGAGCTTAGAGTGTCAAAACGATAAAAAATGAAATAAGCTGAACGTCTCGGAAAACTTGCTCATAGAGGTTTTCGACTTGCCGTTACGAAAATCACATCTGCTTAGCTCGAGCTTCATATTTTAGGGTTATGGTGTGTAAAATTTGGAAAGACATGATCTTTCTAGAATTCACCAGCCCTTCCATTTCCTCTAGAGAAAAATCTGCAGACACTTTCTGGTGCTCCATAATGCACGCAAGAAATACTATCGATATTTCTGCTGTAATCTACTAGGCGAATGCGGCCCTGCTTTACACCCTTGCAAAGAGAAGTTCGCATACTAAAATCGGACTATCAAGGACGTGGTGTATATAAAAGATACATTTTGATGAGCTGAGCACAATTTTTTCTGATGCGGAATACATCCATTATAAAGAAAGCTACAGCGAGTAGAGTTTAAATACGCATTTTTGTGGAGTTTATCAGCGCTTCTATCTCTTTTAGACCCGTATGCACGTAGATCACGCTAGTCAGGGAAGGGGATCTATGAGGGAATGTTCCAATCTCGCCACTCTAGGTATCTTTTCTCTTCCTTCTCTATCTTGCTTAAGAAAGCTCTTATAGCCTTTTAGCTGCGCGTAATGGATGCCAGGTTACTGCCATACAAGACTGGTTTTTTGCCTTTTTGTATGATCCTGAGAATCCTCTGGAAATCTTCAGGTGATCACCTCTCACTTTCAAAGTCATTTATCTCCCTGAGAAATCAACGAAAATGTTGCAAAATTGTAATCTATTAGGTTAGTGCAAAAATAATGAGCGTTTTCTTAAGACTTTTTTCAGGACAACTTTTCTCCATCAAACGTCTTTCTTTTCAACGGTTTCAGCACATTGTTAAAAAGCTCTTTTCATCTCTATCTGACGATGTTCGAAGGGAACTTCTAGGCCACTTTGTAAGAACCTATAGAGCTTCACATAATCGCGCTCAAAATTAGATATTCGTTGCATTCATTTTTCTGGCCAGAATTTGAGCGCGAATGAAGGTGGCTTATCGAAAATTTAGCCGCTATATGTAATGGAAATTGTCTACATTATGCATATTCAACCATGTTTTTTCAAGTTATCTAAAGTGAGGTATCGGCGGCTTAACATGGGTAATGGTTGCAAACACTTTAGAGCCCATAGCCCGCTCAAACTTTGCTCATCTCTGTAAGCGTGAGGGTAGGAGTCCTATTAGCGGTTTTTGCAAAAACATTTAGCTTTTCAGTACGCAGAAAATTAAAAATTCTCTACTTCGGGGTTTTGAGGCCTACTGAAAAAATGCTAAAAAAATTGATATTTTTGGATTTCGATTTTTCCCTCTTCGCTAATGTTTTTTCTCCAAGCCGTTTCTATGTATATTTGTACTACTGCTTGCGACTACAAGATAGGCTGTTTATAAATCTTAAGAACAAAGTGTCAAAGGAGTTATGTTCTGTCAAAAACAAGGCTTCAGAAAAAAAACTCTTTTTGTTTTTCAATCCATATTTTTCTGCCCATATGAGATATGAGTATAGGTCAAATGCGCTGTACTGCGAAAGGTTCGCTGCATTTGATTGTCTTTGTCATATTTCAAAATGTAGATTTTATAGAAAGTTATAGCAAGTTAAAGTGAAAAATTGAAAAACGCTCATTATTTTTGCACCAACCTAATATACAGGGTGTCCGTAAAGTATGTATACACTGTTTGATCGTTAATATCTTTCTTTCCAACAAGTCTCTTGCAATGCTTCAGGTACCGCTTTGTAGAGCTGGCTTCAACTTGGATTTGCAGTATAAAAAGAGTCACCCATCTCTTTTCATTTCTGTAGGATTACTTCAAAGAGGGTTGAGCCATGAGAGGCCATATTTTGCCTCAGGAGGGAAACAGCCTAAAAACATTTACACTAGGCTAGTTAGAGTTGCTGATTCTAAATGTATAGTTCTCAACTTATTATGATGCTTCATTGAAGAGTTATGCCAGGTAAGAGGTAGCGGCCATTTTTTCAATGTTCCTTAAAAGTGCGGTTACTCCGTTTAAAAAGCTTCATTGTGGATAGTAGAGTATTGAACTCAGCGTCCATAAAAACCCCATTACACAAGTTATCACATTTTTTTTGAAAAACTTTAAAACGGCAGCTTTTTCCCTTTTTCCCTTTTTTTTAAAAAGATTTTGTCAAATGGCATTTTTCACTATAGATTCACATGCTAGATGTTCATACCGTAATCCTACAGTAACGAAGAATGAATGGTGATTCGCTCCATACTCAAAATCTAAGTTGAACCTCGCTCTACAGAATGGTGCCTCAAGCTCGGCAAAAGACATGAAAAACGTGCTAAGCATCTTTATAGTAAAAATAAGTAGAATCTCAGGATATTAGAATTTTCGATAAACCACTGCTCGCGAGCTAGGAACAAAGAAGAATTCACAGTCTTTAGATTAAATTTCTTCTTTCGGTAACAACTTTAGCAGTGCCGTAGTATATCCTCAGTACAAGTTTGCATCGTTTTCACTGACTCCTCAGGAAGATAAATAATTGTGAAAATGAGAAGTGATTTCTTGGGAATCCCCAGGAGATCACACAAAATGGCAAAAAAAAAAACCAATCTTTTAAGAAAATAATCTGGCATCCATAATGCACAGGTATAGTGTATGAGAACTTTCATAAACGAGATGGAGAAAAAAGAAGAAAGATACGTAGAGTAGCGAGATATAACGCATCCCCTCTCAGACCCCCTCTCCTTCCCAACGGAGATGTACATGCATATGGACCTTAACAAAAAGTCTGCGGCTACTTTTTAGCACACTATAATCTATATGAGCAGTGCTATCAAATGCTACTTATCCCTATTTTTTATGTTGGATAGGCGTTGCGTTACATGCTTGCGAAAGGACCTTCGCAGATGAATTTAAGAAAACTGGAAACGGTATATCGAGGACATGCTGTACATTAAAAGATTTGTTTTAACGAGTTGAACACATTGCTGCTTCCGGATTCAAAATTTATTCATTTCGAAGAAAGTTACGGCGCTACGTAGTTGCGGGATTTGCGGATTCCGCGAAGTTCCCGGAATTCAGTGACATTCATGAAAATTTTGCACATTCTGTGAGCGGTACTGTAACTTCTTTCAGTGTATCGAAAATACAGGGAAAGTATGTTCGTGATCAGCATTTCGAGGAGGTCACTATAGTATACACCTTACTGTTAGGCCATTTCGAGTTAAATACCTTCTTTGTTGAGCGTTTTTCGAGTAGCACACAGTTTATGAAGGCGATCAAACTAAATGAGAAGCAAAATAAATAGATTTTTATTTTGCATTCATTCTGGAGGTTTTGAAAGATTAGAGAAAGGTGAGAAAGTGCGATTTCGTTGGTAAATAAACTATGCATTGGAACACAGCACAACGGATGTATGCCATATCTAATTCAAAGTTATTCACAATTTTTTGATCATGTGTCTAAGGCGACCGCAGTCAAAGGACAAGATTTTGAGTTTTTCCCCTGACTATCGTATGGAAATTCTCAATTCGCTTTTCGTTTTACACAGTTTCATACAATTTTCTCTTTCATAGGTAAAGGTTGTGCTTTCAATCAAACTGCAATTGAAATTGGATCAAAATCGCATTCTTAGTCCCAATTTTGGAATATTTAGAATTGGATGCTTCTACTTATCAGCTTGTTGCAGCAAAATGTCAGCGATTTCTTGCTTTAACAGTTCTAAAGAACAATCCTTTCTGTTCAAAATTTGACGGATTATACAATACAATTTTCGAAAAGAAAAAGATCTGTAACTTGAGAAGCAGCAAGCCGACACAGTTGACGCAAGATTGTGGGCTCACGTAATGATTTCGTGCTGCTAATGCAACACACGAGATTGACGGATGAGTAAAAATTTGTGTCAAATTTTCAATATAAGTAGAGAAGCGTTAGTAAAAAAATAGCAGGGCAAGAAGGATTATAAAACACTCACAAAAGCATCCACCAAGATAATTGTAGAATAATCTTCATAAATGTTACCATTATAGCTAAGACGGATCCTGTCAAGCAAACGTCCCAAAAAAAGGTTGCTGTCCAATACACAAGCGGCGATAAACCGGCTAACATTTGCTAAAACATTTCTTTCAATTAATAACACTTTATATTGTTTAAAAGTTGTCCTTTCTTAATAAATCAATGCTTTATAATGACGGCTTATTCACCTCTGTCTGTCCGTTACGAAAATCGGTAAGGAATGATTTACATTACTTGGAAGCATATCATGGTTTCACGACAAACAAGGTTCATTTCTATCTGTCTATTTGTTAAGTGTCCATCAATGTCTTTGCCTTTTATGATGCCTTTGCCTCTCAGCTTTCACTTAATATTCCTTCAGTGTGAGATTCTGGTCGCAGCGGTCGCATTCGCCAATATAAGGGCAGGGCATACATCACATACTGTTATGTACAACCTAATATTATGGGCAAACTTTGGACATGGGCTAGAGAATTATTGACATCCCAACTCAAACGGGATGGTTATCATCATAAGTTATGCGTAATTCGTCTGCAGCAAGAACTGCATCGGACATGAAAGCGTTATTCGCAGCCATTAACTAAATTTACGAGTATCCTACAATTCCAATCCTTATATCATCTTTTTCGTGATCTTCTAGAAAAATATACCAGTGTTGCTTTCATTTTAAAAGGATTATAGCGAGCCCAAGGCTAGCTCGCGTGCTTCAAGTACCATATGTCGAAAGGATCTTGTGTGCTTACTGTTCTCAATTACTCTTACCTACTCTATGCCACTTATTTGTGTGATTGCCCCAATTCTATGGCTCGACTGTTATGATATTACCCCTAGAACTTGTGCTTATTGCTTTATTAGAATAAATAAATAGCGTTGTATCAGCTTGCTGTTTGTTGTTCATTAGTGTGAAAAAGTAGTATTATGTCATCTAGCGTTTCCTCTTTCGATAAAAAATGGATTTGAGTAGGGTTTCACTGTTTTAGGCTACTTTGATTGGGGTTTTAGGGGCTTTAGTTGGGGTTTCAGAGTTAAGGCACAGTCAGTTTTTTTTGGAAACCTCCGGAAGACAGATCGAGAGGTTCCGGGAAAACAGTGAGTACCCATCGCGGAGTAACATGCTATCATGCTATCGGTGCTTTCCCGAATGCTCCACGGTACCCCCACACCGACTCTCTGGGCCCGGTTTACATTCGGAAAGAAAACCTTATGAGGTGATAGTCAGAAATCGAAGTACGATCCAGGTGAGTTGCATACCATTAGTTGTAGCATGCGAAGATGGCCCCAAATTTGTCTTCCTTATCTGTCTTCCTTATCTGCTGAACACTTTGAATGATAGAATGTGTGTGTATTGTGTTCGTCAATCAGATTTTGCGGTAGAGAATTCATTGACTTAACGTTTCGACATCGGCATCATCATCAGAGATCTGAAAACGGATTGTAGGCTTTTCAACTTGCTCATCATGCCCACAAACGCCTCTTCTCACTGTGTCAGTCTAGACTTAGTCTGAGACTTACAGCATGAGACCTCAAAGCCAGGAAACGAAAACAAACCTCAACCCCAGTTAGCGACAAGCCCGCACGTGTGATGGTAACGGCCGTCACTGAGTCCATTCGTGAGTCAAGGCCTTTCATGTGGGTCACTAAGCCCACATAATGATGAATGGAGATAAGTCACTACTGATAGACAAGCACTTATTCTTGACATTCAGCTCTGGATTTTTGACACTAATCCATGCACCTCGAAAATGTTTCTGGCGCATATCTCGGTTAGAATCGTACATTTCACTTCATAATCATTTCCGCCATGCGCTTCAATCTTATGTCGTCCCAACGGTGCTGTTTGTGTCCCTCGTTTTCTGCCGACTAAATGTTCCTTTAACCTTACATCTAGATTTCTACCCGTTTCTCCAATATAACAGCCATGACAAGTCAAACATTCTAGCTGGTACACCCTCACCAGCCTTTGTACATTTCTCCAATATAACAGCCATGACAAGTCAAACATTCTAGCTGGTACACCCTCACCAGCCTTTGTACAATCTTCTACTCTGCCATAGGGACAAACAATACAATGCTTCATTATGCAATCGCTATCATAAAGTCAGTTTCGCATCAAGCTTCTCCACATTCGGGATATTGACAAGCATCATATCATCCCGCAGTTGGGCTCTATATCTATAAGTGTATTGTTTGATTGCCTTGCTAACTTCGTGCAATAAGCGGCATGCAAAGAGGGATTTTGTCGCAGTGAGTGCGAATATGATTTTCGGAATGCTGTTTAATACGCTGATGTTCTTGCAATACATATCCGTTGCTGCGCGCTGATGCAAGCTTTCGTGACTCAAGCCGCTCTTCGTGACCCGTGCACACCATCGAAGCAGTTCTTATCATATTACGAATGACCGCTTTTTTCGTCTCTCTGGGGGTGAGCAGATTTGGCATGGACCAAGATGTTCTTAGAGCTTCCTTTACGATACCATTGACATGGACAACACCACCGAAGAAGTTGATCTGAGTGTTAAGGTAAGGAAACTACCCGTTTCGTGGAGTTTCTCGAGTAAGCTTGATATACTCGGACTGCTGGTTTAGCAATTTAAAACATTCATTTATTTCGGACTGAGTAGACTATATTACACAGCAATCATCGATGTAACGACAGTACATCAGTGGCATACGCGCAAGCATTGGCTTCTCATTCTACTCATGAAGCACACCGCAAGGACCGGCGCTAAGCGTTGGCCCAATGCGAGTTCTCAGTTCTTAAAGAAGTATCTTCCAAAAAACTTGAAGATGTTACAGCTCAATGCTTGCGTGAGGACCAGTACTTGCCTTTTACTCAGTCCAAAGGGTTGAGCTAGAGTACGCAGCGTATGCGGGGTACCTCAGATAATCGCCGGGGGCAGGCGGCCATGCCATTTTTGGGCAAGCGGGCACCGGAAAAATAGTTCGCTGATTTTTTGCGGTCCGCTTGCAGATATCTGGAAGAATGTTAGCGAAATTTTGAATGAATGCTTGAAGAACAAATTCGGTTTCCTTGCAGATTAGCTGCGGCGCAGTGGCCGCATTCTCGCGGACTTTCCGCGAGAATATGAAAATTTCCGTGGGCCGCACGGTCCTTTGTGGAGGACCGCGCAGCCTCCAGGTACTTTCCGCTGAGAGAAAGTACCTCAAACTTGAGTAATTAAACCAACGGTGACACCTCCGCCACATAGAGTCTTACCTGTGCTCGACGTACACCCGAAACTGTTTAAAAACCGTCCGAGCGCCAGCTGAAAATTTGACCAGCGCTCGCTGAAAGAGATTATTTGACGAGCGCCTGCAGAAAATTCTGTGTTGCTGCCCCGCTAGCAGGAGTTTCGACCGTAAAGGAGGTACCGCCTGCTGAAAATTTGGCCACGCCCCCAAAATTCTGCTGACCGCCTGCAGAAAAGCGCGAGTTTGTGGACCGCCTGCCCCCGGCGATTATCTGAGACGTGGCGTACGGAGCGTACGCTCGGTTCGTTTTATTATAGGAGCGTACGCGACGTGCGCTGCGTACGCCGCGTGACCATTCCCTTATTAGGTACAAATGCAGATCCACATTTTGTGTATGGAAATTGAGACCACTATAACTCCAGAAAGTATAGGCTGCTGCATGACAAGGACGCAATATCTTTGGGAGCGACGCTGTTTTAATAGCCGAGAGCGCAGGAGGCCCGGGATTTACAACGGCGAGGATACGCGCGCGCCGCGTTTGCGCCACTCAATTGATACTGCTATTGCGCCTTCGTCATGCAGTAGCCTCTATATAACTGCAAAATTATTAGCTAAAATAAGGCAGTGTGGAATCAGTCACCGTTGAGAAAATTGGTGAAAAATCAAATTTTTTTCAATGGGATTGCTATCGTTTGGAGCGCAGTCGAATTCGAAAAGAAAGCTTCTGTTGATTGTTATATAATATTATGCCAGTGCCAGGTTTGTACGGTGGAATTTTTTATTGGCCTTACATTCCGACAATTTCGTCTTCGTCGGAAGCTTGAAAGTAGATTGCAGCGTTATATTTGCGAAACCAGACCGCCAAAGGCCTATCTGCACTGCTGAGTCTAGACCTCGTTCAGCACTCAGCGTACTGAGACATGTTGATTAGAAAACGAACCTTTATCCACCCTGGTGTTAGTGAAAGGCAGTAGAGCAGTACTTAGCCGCACCGAAGAGACAGGCTACACTGAATCATGCTCAGCGATCGACACCTATATAGGTGCAGGGCTATCGCTCACAGATCGTTAAGATACGCAAAAGTTCGGTTGTTATCGACACGCATTCATTTCTGCTATTCATGCTAGGCTAGGATTTCTGAGAGAATTCGACGCTGCCTCGACGGTCTTTCTTACTGTAATCTCTGCCTCGTATGACAAGATAGTGCATTTAACGTCAAGTTCATCGCCATTGTGCGTCCCAATCCTGTGTCTTTCTAACGGTGATAACGCATTTGGTCGTCTTTTAGCCGCCAGATGTTCCTCAAGTCTAACGTTCAGCAGTCTACCCTTCTCCTATATATGTCGCCTTACACTTTAAGCATTCTAATTCATATACTACTCCTGCCTTTGCGCAATCGCCTGGTTTTCCATATGGACGGACAATGCAGTGCTTTGACAGACGTTCTGCGTCGTAGAGTCTGTTTCTTACCAACTGCTTTTTGATGTTCACATTCGGAATGCTCACAAGTATAACATCATTCTGCAGTTGTGTTCGCGCTTGGCATTGTTTTATTGCTGCACTGAATTTATCGGAAATAAAAGGCATGCACAAGGGTACTTTTGTTATCGCGAGTTTGGCTACCGTCTGTAAGCTTCGAAGCGCAGCAGATCTTGTGGTGAGTATCCATTACTATGCGCAATTTGTGTTTAGCCAACCTTTTAGACTCAGGTCGTTCTTGATCACCCGTGCATACACTAACAGCAGTTCGAAACATATTGCGCACAACGGCTCGTTTCGTCGTTGACAGATGCGCTGAGTTGACGTGTAGCAAGATGTTCTTTGAACTTTCCTTTCTGTACCATTTCGTGCGAATGGTATCATCACACAAACTTATTTAGGCGTTTAGAAAGGAAAGCCATCCTTTTTTCCGGATTTCTCGCGTAAGCTTGATGTGCCGTGACTGCTCGTTCAAAATTCTCAAGCATTCGTCCATTTCAGACTGCGTCGATGTTATAATGCAGCAGTTATCGATGTAACGGCAATACATCAATGGCAAGCGTGCAAGTACTGGTTTTTCGACCTTACTCATAAAACAAATTGCAATGACTGGGGCTAGACGTTGTCCCATCGCTAATCCTTTGATCTGCGTGTAATAGCTCCCAGACCACTTGAATATGTTACATTTTAAACATTCTTTGATGAGGACCTCTTATCCGTATCACCATTAGCGACAAGGGGTTGAATTTGTAGTGATGCCGCAAACGTTAAATAGAGAGATCGCAGAAACGCACCTCTCCGATTCTACAATATACCAGCGTTCTTCAAGGAAAGAATTCCAGGCACAGTGCAAAAAGCTGAACGATGTTTGGTTGGGCAGGAAATTCACTCTATCTCCGCAACAACTTATAAGGTGCGTCCAGTGATGTAAATGTCGATCGCTGAGCAAGACTCAGTGTAGTCTGCCTCTTCGGTGCGGCTAAGTACTGACTCTATTGACTCTTACTAACATTACGGTGGATAAAGGTTCGTTTTCTGATCAACATGTCTCAGTACGCTGAGTGCGGAACGAGGTCTAGACTTGGCAGTGCGGAGAGGCGTTTGGCGGTCTGGTTTCGTAGATATAACGCTGCAATCTACTTTCAAGCCTCCGACGAAGCCTAAATTATCCGTAAGGCCAATAAAAAATTCCACCGTACAAACCTGGCACTGGCATAATATCATATAACAATTACTAACACACTCGCGAATGCCAAAGTTCAGAGAAGAGAGAACATGGAGCTTTTGTTGATTTTTTTGAACTTGTCGTATTTCCACGGTTTTGGTACTGTTTTTAACGCGAAGGTAAACTTGCATAATGCTACGAAAGTTTCGATAGGGGAAAGCGTATGGACGTTTATAAAACCTATGATCACAGCTGAAAAACTATGCTATATAAAAATTTAAATTTTGTATGTTTGTAGCGATGACTTGAAAATCTATTAGGTCGGTCCTAATGTTCGCGCTGTTTTTCAGACCCATGCTCAAACCATTTAGAATGAAAATAGAGAAACGCTGTAAGCACTATCCGATGACAATTTCTTCCTCTTTCTGATAGTTGTGTTTTCGTTCAGATTCCCTTGATGTCCGCTCAATAATCGGCAGGGATCTCCAACCCATAATTTCCTCCATTTTTAGTTTGACTATTTTCAAAATTTCTATTTTCAACTTTTGGATTAGCTTTGATAATATTGTATAGAACAAACAAAATGCAATACATTACAGTTTTTTTGGCATCCCTAGCTGGCTTCTCAAAATTTTTGAGAATATTTTTTTTGATGTATCAAATTTTTGGGTAACTCGATCCTTACAGAACAATAAACGACTAGCAACCAAAGTGTCATTTGATGCAGCTTTTTCCCTCTTTCTGATAGACTACTTTTCTTCCTGTTTTGTATAATGTTCGAGGAATCATTACAATTTTTGTTTTCAGACGTGTCGGGCTGTAGACACAAAATGCGGAGTTCGATTTTTCGAACCGCTAAGCACTCACTTGGTTGCTTAGATTGGGGTGTATGACTTTATGAACGATAGCATGTGCCAGCCGCCAGCTGGGTACCGTACGCGTTGCGCTGATCGCTCCGCCTACTTGTTAATTAGCCTAGAAATGCGTTGCAGCCATTGGAAAACTCTCTAATATTTCGTTCATGCTTCTTCAGTTGGTTGCAATTTGGATAACAGTAGATTTTAAAATTTCGATTAAATTAAAAATCAGTTTTCGGATCTTTTTTCATTACAATTAGTTCGCAAGCACTTTTCAATGTATTTCAGTTATTTGTTCCTAGTAGGTTTGTCCAAATTGATTCTTCATTGTAAATATGAGGAAATTTTTTTATTCACATCTGTTACTATATTGAACACTAGCTGGCTTACCCGGCTCCGCCGTATGTTCCGAATAGAAAATTCCATTTCTTAACCGATCCGTACCAAACTTGGCACACATACACTTCGGGCCCCGGCGGATGTCACAGTCCACTAGACAGACAGACATACAGACAGACATACAGACAAACAGACATTCAGCTTTATATATAAGATTATTGTGCACTCTTAAGTTTAGTTCAAAAAGAAGTCAGCTTATCGAGAAATGTTAATATCATTGCTAAAATGACCAACACGATTATTTCTTTTATCGGAAAAGTAAGTTGAAACCCTAATCATGGCTAAAACAGATTTCATTGTGACGAGAATTCAAAACAAGCATTATAGGCGGATTAATTTCAATAAATACCTCATTGCATTTGGTAGTGTTTCGCACAATAAGATATCACTCGTTTTACAAATATGCGGTCATTTCACACAAAGTTTTTCAGATTTCAGGAAGAGGAAAATCACACTGCACAAAATCACTTATTTTTTTCTCGAATCTGCTTTAAGTAACAAAATACTTTTAATTTGCTTCCAAAAACTGCTATCCTCAAAATAAATCGATTTGTAACACAATCGAGATTGCGTGTGAAGTTGTCGTAAGATGTGAGGTCACTCAGACAATCATGCCTGAGGTGTTCTAGATTGATTTCACACTTCAAAGTTGGATATCCAGGAGTCACTTGGTCATTCATAGATAGAACAGCAAATCTCTTGAAATTCACGATCAACACATCAGCTGTTCATTGACTGGCAAAGAAAAAAGAAAAAGAAATCAAAACAATTTTGTAAAAAGCCAAGCTTCACCCCAGCTTGCAACAAGCTTATAGCTCACTATCAGAAGTTGCTTTCACTTGATTAGGAAACTTGGCCATGAACCAGTACTGCAGAGACTCGTCCATCCTGCGATAGGCGGGGCTAACGGTGCGCACCTTATTGACACACGCCTGCCTTAGCGCGCGCTATCGTTCATAAAGTCCGCCACCCCTTAGATTGGTGCTAAGGTCAAATAATTTTTTTGAAAGCTTCTAATTCCAAACATTTTTGAGTGCTTGAAGCGATGTGTAATATGCGACTTCGCACAAGTAAGGTCTTTTGGGAAAATTATTTTAAGAAATACTAAAGAGCTAGTTGATGAAGCCGAAATAGCTCATTGTATTGCAATTTGTTTATTCTATCCAACTGTTATCGAAGCCAGTCCAAAAGTTGAGATTGGGAACTTTAAAAAATAACCAAATTGAAGATGAATGAAAATCATGAGTTGGAGAGATTCTTGCCGGTTAGAGCGGAAGTTGAATGAACCCATGCAAAAACGGAAGAAATTTTGTATCGAATATTGTACAGCGTTTGTCTATCTTCATTCTAAGTGTTTTAAGCATGGGCCTGAAAAACAGCGCGAACTTTCGGATCAACCTAATATTTAACTTTTAGGGAGAAATATTCGAGTTCTATCTGAGTAGAAAAGTCTCATACGACAAGATAAAGTGAAGGAGATGCGAATGCGATTTCTGCAACTTGTAAGGGAACTAGATTCAAAGGCAGGTTTACCCCGACAGTAAAACTCTATAGATCGAATACTCCGGGAAAGCTTATGGGGTTTTAGTGGAATAAAGCTTTTTCTACATTAAAATCTGACATTCCTTGGAATGTTAAGTGAAGAAGATCAAAGAATTACTTGGAAAATCACCGCAACAAGAAGGGCAAAATTTGTACAGTGCGCGCGACATTTATCTCCGTGTACAGCATAGCAAAAGATCTATCTACCAGAGTCTTTCTTTCAAAGTTCAATGTCTCTATGAAGAATAATATTGTTAAGCTTTCTGCCCAAGACGGAATGTTGCCAAGAATAAAAATGCTTACTTGCCTATCACTATATATGCCCGACCCTTGGTAGCAACCTATAGGATCGCTAATATAATTTTAATTGTTTGAGCATCTACCTGATGTCGAAAACCACAAAATCTTTCTTCAATCAATGGTGTGACAAACGATGTTTCAAGAAGTAACACAGCTAGGAGATACAATATAGGGCCCATTACGGCGGCGCCGGGTACATATAATACAGTTTTCTCTCTTCTGATTACTTCCTTGGCAGCGTGGAGTTCAATTTGACCTGAACGAAGTTTTAATTGGAAATACCATGCATGTATGAGTAAAAGGCGAGCGCTTACTGAATGAAAACGTTGTTACCGAATAAAATAACAGCGCTGATGTTCACTTTTTGATGAATTAAACACTTTCAATATGCTGAGCAATTATTAAGTTAATGCAAAGGAAACGATAGTGGCTTTTGTCTAGGCGAGTACAAAAAGTCATAAAGCAGCAGCTAGAAACTATAAGAAATCACCTATGCAGAAATCCACGCTAAGGTGTTAAATCGACATATATGACCATTTGAGCTTTCTAAAAGTCGGGTATTTATCACAAGAAGGCGTGAGCACTTTGCATGGTCAACATTTATTCGACAGGTATGAAGCATAGCTTTCTGTACGCAATTGCTATAAGTTTTTCTAGCTCAGATACTGAGAGAAAAAGATGATGAAACACAAGCATTTTCACCGTTTTGAATCTTTCAAATTATTAGCCGTATGCTACAGCATAAAAAGGAAGGTCGTTTGGTCGAAGAGGCCTTTTCACATAAAATTGAAAAAGCATCGAACGCTAATTTCAAATCTGTCTTCGTTATCCGCCGAACGGCTCTGAACATTGAGTTATGAGCGTTTTTTGAGTTGCAAAGCGTGATCAGCACAAAACTTGTCAGAATTGTTCAAATAGTTCAATGTTGATTACCAGAGCACCCCATTTAAGCAATAAATTCTGTTTAAAACGCCCATACTTAACACTGCTCTACTTAAAGGCGGTGTCCTGGTCCCGGCAGATTGGCGCCTTGGGAGATGTTGCTATGGTGAGATTCCTGGCAATCCCACTGACCTCCAGGCGAGTCCAGCTGGTTGATGTTCCTCCCGAGACGAGAGAATAGCCCTTTAACCGGCGCGCGCATCCTCAATTTTCGCGAGCTCGGACGACTTCGCTTACCGTTCAGCGCGGGACCGCTCTCTCTCATTTTGCATGCTATCCAAAGCAAAAATTACAGGCAGCAGGTCTTTGTGCTAGGGCCTCCCAACTTTCCATTGAAAATCTCGTTCGAGCTTTTTTTAGAAATTGAGTAAACGCCTTGGAAAAGCTCTTTTTATCCGTTTCAAAGCTCATATTTGGAGTCTATACGGGTCGAAAAGGTCCAAGACACGCAAATGATGGAAATGCAAAATCTGCCGGGACACTGCCCTCAAGCGCTGAAAAGTCCGCAAAGTTTGGATTTTACCCATATCATGCGCTCTTTTTCGTTCCAAAAAATATTTATAACTCGTCATGCAGAGGCGCTCAGCAGATAGTGAAAAATCAGATTTGGAATTAGCGTTTGATGCTCCTCAAGGCAAAGTGGTGTAAGATTCATTTGGAAGAGTCATTTCTAATTGGACCTTTCTTGTAAAAAGGTTCACCATACATTCGCGCAGTTGTACTTTGTTTAGCTCTCGAGTATTCAATAAATGCTTGCTGAAGTTGTTGTAGAGATGTATGAAGGCATTTTTGCATGTATTTATTAGATGCTGACTAAATAACTTTGCAAGGATTATTTTGAAGGTTTTATACACTTTTTTTGGTACTTTTCCGTTATCTGGACCCATTTTTTCAAAAACCGCTCATAAAATACTATCTTTAGTCTAAGAACAACTTTTCACGGACTCCACGAGGACTGCCTCCCTGCTACGTGTAAGGAAAATATTAACACGTTTCAGTCCATTTTACATGTTTTTTCGAGCTAACTTCCCGTGAGACAAAAGAGCATTTTAATCACCTAAAAGCTGTTTAATTGTGTTCCATGAGAAAAAAAAAACAATCTAGAACTTAAATCAGAATATCTCAATCGTTTTCAGCAATGATTCATCATTGTCTATTTTTTGAAACTTTTCTCCTTGCGAATCTAGTCAGATGAGACTATAAATGATGGTTCGAAGCTCTTCGCTATTTATTTATTTATTTTCGATGCACCTAAAAGTGCTCTGCTAATACTACTATCTAGGAGCGGTTAGAAAAACAACAATGCAACAGCAAACCATATCGTTAGTAACAGAAACTGAAGCAAGAGAATTCACTCCCAGGCATAAGATGAAGCTAGTTAGATGCGTAACAGATCATGCCAATAGAGGATAAGTAACTGCGATAGATGTCAAATCACACAACGTCATCAACTCCACATAGCTGCAGAATATCTATTATACTTTCTTTAGCAATGCTTTCAGTTGAACTGCTGAGTTTACGGCTAAGAAAGACGGTGGCAACTTGTTCAATAAAGAAGCTGCTCGATAAAAGAAATTGTTGGACTGTAGCGAAATGTTGTACCTCCCAAACCTAAAAACAAGCAGATTAAGAGATGCTCTACGTTCGCTGATAGGTCGAAAAACTCAGTATTTACTAGGCCTCAAACCTACCTCGGCTCGCAGCACTTTAAAAGCCATAAGAATGCCAGCCAAAGCCTCCTGTAGAAAAGCGTTCTGAGACCCAATTTACGAATCCTGGTTTTATAATTCGGCAAGGCGGATGGATATTCTGGATTGGGGAAGGCACGATAAAATACAATCTTTGTGAATGTTCTTTGGATTTTCTCGATCTTATCAATGTCTTTTTTCAATGTAGGATTCCATACAAAGCTGCAATATTCTACCACTGGCAGAACAAACGTCTTATAGACTCTCACTAGAAGTTCGGGGTCACAGGACTGAACAGTGCGCATTAAGGCATACAGTGTTCGAGTACTTCGAGATAAGATTTCATCTATGTGACTTGAATATTTTAACTTAGAATCCGTATAAACACCAAGATCTTTGATCAAAAATTTGCATTCAAGTTCAACGTTATCTCTAGGATGAAACGGCATTCTGCCAATGGGAACTGTGCACCTCTTGGCGTAATTTACCTTGATATTCCATCTACTAGCCCAAAGCATCATTCGAGAGATTGCATTGCGGAGTGCTACATTAGCTCTATCCTTATCATGCTGGTCATAAGCGATATAAATTTTAATGTCATCAGCATACGCAGCTACTCTAATTCCCGGGTCTATGGTGAGAAAGCTAGGTAGCGGCAGTATATATGACAAATAGAATTGGCGACAAGATACTGCCTTGCTAAACCCCTGATCTGCATAATCTTGCCGTAAAAATTTTATCGAGGATATGAACAGAAAAAGTCCTGCCTTGAAGATAGGATTCGAACCATCTGAGCTGTAAGCCTCTAACTCCCAAACTCTCCAACTTGGCCAAAAGTAGGTTGTGATCTACTGTATCAAATGCTTTACTTAAGTCAAAAAGACTACATCTATTGATCGGTTTAAGCTTAACGCTTCTGTCCAATCGAATTGGACATCAAGAAGCTGCGTACCGGTAGATCGGCCCTGCAAAAATCCATGCTGCTGCTCCGGGAGACATTGCATTTAGTCTAACCATTTCAGCAAATTTTTTGCAATGATCTTTTCAAGTAGTTTGCACGGTGTAGGCAAAATGCTTATTGGTCTATAATCATAAAGTCTGGGGTTAGAGGTCTTAGGCAGAGGGGTGACCACAGCGGCTTTCCAAAGATGAGGAACTTCTGCCATCATCAGGGAAACATTGAAAATGTGAGCTAAGGGGAAGGCCAATTCATTGGCGAACATCTTGTAAAAGCTGGCTGGAACATCATCGGATGTTAGCGATACCGCTGGACTTACTTTCCTCAAAAGTTTTCTTATCATGCGAGGATCAATTTCTACTGGGGCACAAGATTCAAGAGATCTGCTTTCTAGTAATGGACATGAGGCAACAGGAGCTGAGAAAACGCGTGAGAATTGATCTGCAAGAGCTTCAGCTTTAGAGGTGGAGGTATGGTAGATGTAACCATCACTGTCCTGTAAAGGACCAGTAAATCTGCTTCCTTTCAAGTGTTTATTGAGATACATCCAAAAGTTACTTCCACAAGCCCTATTAGCCATTCTTTTTTCCTTCTGTCTTAAAAAGCGTCTCAGCTGATACGAAAGCTCTTTAGAAACAGTTTTATATTCAGTGTCACTCAAGGGATCTCGGAGGCCAAAGAACAATCTCATCCTTTTGAGAAACAGATTCTTTATGTGCTGTGGGTATCGTAAAAAGGGAGGAATTCTTTGTTTGAAGGGAACAAATCGAACAATCAAATCTTTGATTACATTCAGGAAACGGTCATAAAGATCGTCTATGTCAGCATACCCATCGAAAACGTTGAACCAGTCTATACTGTTCAAAATGGCCTTGATGGATGCTTTATCTGCATTAGAGTAGTCACGTACAGACGAATATTCAGAAATATCGCTACGACCAGAGACAGATAAGACTACTGTAAAAGAGAGAATATTGTGATCAGCATTGCAGAAGGGGGGAAGTATTTGAATCTTGGAAACCATCTCGCTTCTGGCAAAAATCAAATCCAAGATTGATGAACCTCTCGTGGGTTTTCTGACAAGTTGTGCTTTGCTTGTTTTGTCACTCAGATGATGGGATCTTGGCTCAATTCTCTATTCTGGGCAAGTATAATCTGTTTAGTTAGTAACAGATTGACATTATTATGATAACAATGCTCGTTTTGACACTGTTCAATCGAAAATAGGGCCACCATTGAATAAAAACGGATTGAATTTACATCGCTAGGTAGGGCAAATCAAACTCTTGTTTAAACCTGTTAAACATGTAAGTGGTATGTCAAATTTTTTTTGACACGTGGCAGGAAGGTTGACACTCCCTCCTATTAAGTCGGGACGAAATATGGTACAAGGGAAGAAGCAATATCCTGCTTTGAGAAAATGGGTCCGGATAACGGAAAAGTACCCTTTTTTTCCCTACCGCCTTGTTCAGAAAATGAACGTTTATCATGTTGAGTTTTCAAAGTAGAATCATCGTAAACATTGGACGATGAGCTTTTGCGTCGAAAGTTGCTATTTATACGAAAAATGTTCTTATTAGGTTTAGCCGTGAATCAAATTGCTGGGTCCGCTCCGTTTCTCCTGTGCAGTACGTACAGTTTTCAGAGAGTCCTAATTAGATACGCGGAAGTTGTTTTTGCCAGAAATTGTATATTCTAAAGTAAGCATGTGGTTTCGAGAGCGGTCATAATATCTACGATTAATACCGACTTAAAAAAATTTCCTCCCCACATCGATAAGGCGTCTGTATAAATTGGCCTGATGTATATTGTGAGGCCAATGTATGCTAAGGATCCAGTTTTTTTCTAGATGTTCGACTTTGGGATGAAAAATATGAAAAATAGAGGATTTGGCGTCTTCAACACCCTTTGCGGGCATACGTCGAACGCAAACTACTTCATAATCGAAGAGACTACTGAATGCATGCGAGCCCTTTATAGTGAATTTCAGGGGCCAGCTGATCGCCAAGTCTGTGTCTTTATTTTCTCAGATTACTCTAGTATCAACTGAACGACCTCGGAGGGTAGAGGGCTTGGATGGCCCCGAGGGCGGGATCGAACCTGGGCTTGCATAGTCATCGCGGCGCCTCATACTGCTACGCTTACTCCCCTTTCAGGAAGATATACACGTTGATTCTCAAATGTTCACACTTCTAATTTGTTCGCTTTATGCAGCAAAGTCACTTGTCAACAGAAAACCAATTTCGTATTGGGACTTGATTTGTTGTCGAAGAATTCTTGAAGTGCACAAAAATGGACTAGGAGTATTCCAGAACAATTGTGGTCCAAAAACATGTACAGGCGAGATTTAATATCCGAGCAGGTAATCGAAAGAGAAGGATAAAAAAATGAAAAATAAGTGAAGACAGAACATAACTGGAATAGATAAAAGTCTCTTGATGAAACGCAAAAATCATGCCCGTCGCAATCTTTTTCAACAATGAAATTTTGAAAATATATGCCGCGAAACAAAGGGAGACTTTGGATCAGTGCCTTGATTGCTTGCGCCCAAAAACCTCAAACTACGCTAAGTAAGTTCATATGGGAGTGGCTAAGTGGCGAGACAAACGCAAGCGGCTTGACGCAATTTTCGGGATTTCTCCGGAATTAGATTTGCATTCAGACAACATTATCAAATGTTTTTGACATACGGCTGGTAGCTACTACGTGCTCCTAACAGACGTTTTGGCTTTTTCAAAATGTGGCCAAAGAGCCTTTGTTTCTTTGAATGCTCGCATACAACCGAAAATGAGTGCACGATAGCATGTCAAACTGGATCCACCGTGCTTATTTTTCTCAACGGATGGCAGGTAGGCAGCCCTCACGTACTGTACGAAAAAAAAATCAATTGAAGCACTACATAGAGAGCCTTTTGAAAAAATGGCTTGAGGTGGAGTAAATGAATTTCATATTTATCTCGTTTAGCTGGCATTGTATTTTTATGTTTTCTTTCTTATGCTGAACCTTGATTGTACGAGTAAAATAAAGTAAAATAATCTTTAACAATCATGGTTAAGTAAGCAGCATTTTTTGAACTCATTCAGAGTGAAGTTAGCTAGCTTGTTTTAGAGTCTTTGAGAACAACAGATTAATGCTGCATTTTCGTTCAAACCGCCTTCCAAGCTTTTGTTTTGATAACTCTGAAAACATCGGAGCAAGATGACAGAACTTTCCAAGAGCGTATGTACATTATGTGCTTTGTAATAGAGTCAAGACTTTCACTGGGCATTTGGTACAACCTGCTCTGCCACTCTTAACGTATTATTCTGTAGAGCTGGGCCCGAACTGAATTTGCAGAATGAACCAATTTACTGATCTTCATTACTGTAGGAGTAAGGCAGAAACTTTCAGTAATTAATGGCCTTTTTTGCGCAAAGCAAAACAAGCGACATTAAGAGATTTATAATAGAATAGACTAATCAAAAACGCTGACACTAAATGTGAGATTTGCACTGTTTCGCGGATGTTACACCATTTATACCTGATGACTGTTTTCTCAATGTCCTTCAAAAATGTGTGCAAAAGCTCAGCTATTTGGAATTGTAAGTTGAGGACGTTACTTGTTTTAAATCGGCAAGAATCACAATGACGCTGTATGCTGGAGTTTCTGCAGTAACCGTAACCTAATAAAAGTGATCGGCAATTTGCTTCGTATTGTAAAAGTGAAATCGTTAAAATTAGTCATAGAGGTTGGCAAGACCAAAACAAGGAAGAAGAGATAGAAGGATCAATTAGTTTGAGGAAAAAGCAGTGTTTGCTTTTGTGACAATTTGTTGTAGACCTACCAAGAGGTTTAACTACATTTTTGAAGTCACGACGGTGCAGCTTTTTGGCTATGCAATAGTATCAACATTGATTTGTATTAATCACTCATCCATTCTTTATTCTCAATTTTCCTGAAGAAAGCGACAGGAAAGCACTATGAACCTTATGGAGGTAGCAACGATTATCACAACCAAACGGTAGCTTCTCTCGTTTGCGCATAGTTTAATTGTGGGAGGACCGAAAAAGTATGCTTGATTTCCTGGAAATTTTGTGGTCGTTAACAAAAGTCGTTACGTTTCCCATAGTACACATTGTAAATGCATTCAAAATTTGCGAAGGAATTTCTCAAACAAAGTTATACTGGATTTCACGGATTTTGCGGCGCTTCATTGAGACTTTATTGACGGAAGTATACCGGGCGTTAATAGCGTGAGTTAGAAGAGAATTTACAAGGTGAATGGAAACTGTTCGAATGCCTTATGGAGCAAACACATTTGGGTTTAAAATTTTCCGCTTTTTAGTAAAGAATCAATCAGGCAATGTCATCAATTTATTTTATTTTACTGTACGTTGAAGACTTTTGCAAAATAAATTCTCAGTACAATTCTACACCGTTTTCCTGAGCTTTATAATGAGACATAACTTTAAAAATGAAAGATTGGTCCCAAAGAGATTTTTACGGCACCGCACAAAGCAGTAAATCTCATGTATAGCATCCTCCTAGCATCCGTTATGCCCAAGTATCAGGATATAAACACCTTCATAATTTACATCAACAGAAAAGAATACAGATATCTTAAATATTGAGATACGACGTGTCATTCGCAACTCCCTCTCCTCTCTCCAGAGGAAATGTACCTACGGGTCTGAGTATCGTACACGCTCATACTGTATGGTACGGTTTGCTTACACATTCGTTGAATATCGCTTCTGTTATAATTTTCATAAAGAAAAAAAAATCTTTGCCACAAAAACTTGTTTGTCATGAAAATCATGATTTCTTGGCAGACGCAAAAGCCTGACTTACGCAGCCGGACCAGATACCTCATAGTCTAAGTCACAATCTCTCGTTGAATACGTCTCACAATGCTTCGTTGTTGAGCAGTTGTGAGAAAACTGAGTTGTTCTTTATAGTCTCGTCAACGACGATGGCATGCAAAACTAGGTCGCTGACTCGTATTTTTGGAAAGTCATGATTTGCCTGAGAAATAAATAATCTGCGCCCCACGATTCTAGCCCAAAGAGTGCTCAAAAATTTTGCTGTTCTGCGAAAACAGCACCAAAAAATGGTGATCGCATAGATGTTTAAGCTGGCAAAGTTGTGACTATTATTCTTATGACGATCCAAGAAACCAACACAAACTCGTTAATTTTCTTAGAATCACGAATCTTACACGGAGATGTTTCAAAAATGAACAGTTCTTCACATTTCATTTGTGATGTTCAGCATCACTCTTCGAAGTCATTATTATGCGAGCACGAGAAAGGCATACAGATAGCAGAGCCAGACCTCCGCGAAGGAGGGGTGCTTCACTGGTATAATTATATGCTAACAACAATTACATAATATCAAACCTGCGAATTCGATTTGACCAACGAAGGGAAAAAAGAAATCTCTGGATCTGGGCAGATAAGAAAGCAGCCAGACATATTCACTCGAACTCTGAAGCAGTACAAGTACTCTAGTTTGAAAGCTTCGAATGTCCTTTTTTCTATGCACTAACTTTGATAATATCTTCCCTGCTTTTCAAAAAGACACCACCAACTGCATATGGATAATTTTTAGGCCATTTTGCCAAGATATCCTCTCCGACATAAACGTATTTCATAACCTGTATCAGTCGCCATTAGGATTAGATTATACAAAGTAAATTCTCAACAGAATAAGTTATTCTTTGAATCCTTTTTTCAAGCGTCGTTCACTTACACCAAGTTCTTGTAGAACTTGGTGTACTCGGTGTGAACTTCATGTCAGAAATCACAATCTGAAAATTTTGCTATTCTAGCAGATCAAGCAACACACTTTATAAAGTAAAGCAAGGGTTCAAAAGATACAGGCTTAACATATCAAAAATGTATTGAAGTACACCAAAAAATAGGTAATCAACAAAATTAATCGCCTACAGTAGATTGCTCTACCGTTTCGTTTTTCTTGACACTTCAAAAAAACCCTTTGAAATACTTCCAGAAAATTTGCCGACTTATAACCCTAAGATTTTAGAAACGGGGTGCTGCGGTAGCCACGCTACAAAAAATTGGTTTACTAGGTCTTAATTTCAAGAAACCTTAAGTACTATAAAATAATTATACGAGTATAAGCAAGTCAATTGCACATTCCTACAACCCATGTAGTGACTTTCAAGAATTTCGCTACTGATTCTTGGAAATGGGGCTCCTCCGCCGTATCCTCATATCTTTCTAATATTCTGAGCCTAAATACCATAACTCTAAATTCATCTCTTTCAAGTATGCAAATGAATTCTGTGCATTGAATTGTTACCTCAAGCATTTCCTAAAATGTCTAAAAATCATTTCGGTAAACCATCGTAACATTTTTGAAAGTCTGTTAACTTTGGACAAATACTAAATTTTTTTAGAATTCACAATTTGTAAAGCCTTGTAGGGCGCATTTAAGATAAGCGATTACTGTTATGTTAGCGTAAAACAAGATCGCTTGCACTGTAGTGATGTCGAGTTATCAAAAATTCGATGATAGGTGAAAAAAAAAGACTGGCAGTAAGTATTATGACCTACTTTTTTTACCAAAAATTTTTCGTGCTAATCGAAACTCTTTTGAAAAGCATGATTATCGCGAGCACAGAAAATTTTTATTGTCCTGTACTTTTTGGTAAAGAGCTGCAATAGGCGTGGCAGTTTTCTGCCTTTACTTCAACGGTGCCAACTGATAATGAAAAATTTAGTGACATTCATCAATCCAGTAAGGACTGTCAAAAATCACAAGCTAAGTTTTTGCACTCGTAAGATTTACTGCTTACAGGTACTGATATTCTATGGAACTTACCACTTAAGAATGTATTATTAAGCCTTTTTAAAAAGCAGCAATTACCTCACCTCTAAGCGAGGGTACTTTCTTCTCACTAGCTCCTCCAAAAATGCTTGTTTTGTTGTATTATTATTCTTGTCAAATATCAAAAACCGGCCACTTTCAAACATTTTGAGTGACAATTCGGGGACTATGAGTATTATGGCTTTTTGCTTGTTGTTTTTCATAAGTAGAACTGACTTCCTATAACTCTCTTAGTGTAAGATAAAGCACTCTTATCAGTAGTTCTTGAATGGAACAAATACAAGAGAACCATCAGCGTGATAGGCAATAAAATCTGGAAAGACTGACTTTGGAAAGACTTGATTGGAGTAAACTCAAGCATACAAAGGTTGAAAAAGTTGTAATGATCGAGTTGAAAACATTGCGCTATCAAAACAAGTGATTATTTATCTTTGAAGTCAGTGCGAAGTAGCTAAACAATAGCGCTATTAGCGGTTATTATTAAAAAAGCATGCACATTGATCACAACACTTTTGATAGACTCTTAGACAAGTTCTAGTTGCTGAAACATTTGTTTCATAGGCATATAGTGCAATATTTTCAGATATACAGAGTGTCTCAAAAAAGGTTTCTGGTGTTTGTAATTATTTGCTTATTGTCTTTCGCCGTCTTTAAAGGCAGTGCCAGGGCAGATTTGGACGCTTCGGTTCCAACAGATTCCAGAAGCGGGCTCCACACAAGCTACAGCCCGACTGTGGCTGCAAATTGGACCTTACGACGCTAAAAAACCGGTCTAAAAAGCCGGACAAAAACCGCCCTTTATTCGGTCTCGTTCGAAGCTGTCAGTGTTTGCAGCAGCATGCCCGGCACGATCTGCTTCGGTAAGAAACGAGACTATATAGAGGGGGTGCTATGTCCAAACTTCTGAAACAATTTTCTCTTTACAAAAGCGAGTTTTTCCAGCAACAGTGTGGCTATAGCTTGAATGTGGAGCCCGCCCTTCAGTGATCTGTTGGAAATGAGACACTCTTTTAAGATACCATTCTAAAAGTAAAGCTGGCTTCAACTTAGTTTTGCAAGAGATGGAGCAAATCACCAATCGTTTGCTCATGTATCACGTATCGGTGCCCATGAGATAGGCGGCATCATAGTATTAGGTTGTTACATAAGTCTTGTTACACTTAACTTCTAACGGCTTGACATTCTGTCGCGGTATTGTGATCTTGAGCAGATCCTAGAACAAATTCGATCAGAGTGGCTCTCTACCATACTCCTATAGTATACTGTCTATGTGTCATCAGCGACAGATCAATGGTAACACTGTTATCAGCACACTTAATTCAACCAAAATAATAATCGATTTTCCTGAAAACTAATATTGTATTCGGAATTCCCATGCTCGATTGCCCCCCTATGCAAACTCCCACCCCGTAGGTGAACTCTGCAAAAAAATCGATAAAATCGATATCGATCGATGACGAAAAGTAGCCTATGACACCCGCCGGGGCCCGAAGTTGTATGCTGCCAAGTTTGGTCCGGATCGGTTCAGAAAAGGAATTTTCTATTCGGAGCATACGTACAGACAAACAGACAAACAGACGTTCAGCTTCATATATAAGATGATGCGTCTCGAAGAGCTAAATCGAAAGGTGTCCTCGGATTTAGAATTCGTCCATTCTGAAGCGAGATATGGCTATATTAACGACCATTCAAGCGCACTGCGGCGGAGTGTGGCGCACTCTGCCGCCCTCCGGCGCACTCTGCCAGACTCCGGCGCACTGCGAGGGAGTGTGGCGGAGTGCGACGCAGTCCGGCGCCTTTTTTGACGAATTATGAGCGGTATTGTGTATCATCATGACTTATAATAAACCTCGTGTCTGTCTGTCTGTGTGTTTATGTCTCTCTGTCACGAAATTCATAGAGCGTTTTGTAGGCAAGGTTTTAAGCTGAAATTTTGGTCATAGCACCCTACCAGCATGTAGGTAAAAAGTGCAAAAGCACAAACTGATCCGTTATTTGGGACCTAGAAACTGCGCGTCAAACGCGCCCACGAGGCTTTTGGCAGGCAAAACTAGGTCGACTAAAAACTAAACTAATTCGACTTTTTGCGAAGTCATGATTTGCCTGACAAGTACATCTGCGCCTCATGAATTTTAGCCCAAAAGGTGCTCAAAAAGTTTGCTTATCTGCGACAATAGCGCCAAGAAGTGGAGGTCGCTTAGACAGTCGATTTGGCAAGGTTTTACCTTCAGACTTGGAAAGATTTTTGCACGGAAATTTAGCTCAAAGTGACTATTATCCTAATGACGACTACCAAGCCAAAACAAATTCAGTAATCTAATCAAATTCGCAGGTGTTCCTTTGCAACAAGTTTTTTCTCTCAAAATTAACGATCTTACGTGGAGATGCTTCAAGAATGAACAGTTGTTTACTATTCATCTGTGATGTTCAGCATCGCATGGTGGGTTTCAAAGTTATCATTATGCGAACATGAGAAAGGCAAACGGATAGGAGAGCCAGTGCGAATCTCCGCGAAGCGAAGGTGATGCACTGGTAAATTATAATAACGGGCTAAGGCTTGTTTACGTTTGTGTGTGTGTGTGTGTGTGTGTGTGTGTGTGTGTGTGTGTGTGTGTGTGTGTGTGTGTGTGTGTGTGTGTGTGTGTGTGTGTGTGTGTGTGTGTGTGTGTGTGTGTGTGTGTGTGTGTGTGTGTGTGTGTGTGTGTGTGTGTGTGTGTGTGTGTGTGTGTGTGTGTGTGTGTGTGTGTGTGTGTGTGTGTGTGTGTGTGTGAATTTTTGTCTGTCACGGAATTCGTAAAGCGATTCCAGCAAAGATCTTGAGCTAGAATTTTGGTGGTAGCACCCTATCAGCAGGTAGGTAAAATGTGCAAAAGTACAAGCCGATCCGATAATTGGAACCTGTGAAATTGTGCGCCAAACGGATCCACGCGACATTTCGCGCGCCATAATGGGCCTGTAATTGGACTTCTTTCACAGTCATAAATTCGTTTAGCAAGTAAATCCGCAAACCATGGACCCTAGCCCGAAAAGTGAGCAAAAAGTTTGCTTTCGCGTAAGATCGGCGCCAAAAAGGAATAATTGCATAGATGATCGATTTGTCAAGGTTTTACCTGGGAATGCGAGACAATTTTTGCTCAAAGATGTAATTCGCGGTTGCCATCATCTTTATAGGCAGTGTCCGGGCAAAAAGTCGATTTTGAGATTTTGTGCTTTCTGGGGCCTATTCGCTATGCTGAATTCGAAAATCCACACTGGAAAGCGCGAAAACTGCCAAAAAGGGCTCTAACGTAGGCGTGAAATCAAAAAAAGACGGGGTCTTCCCCACGGTCTCAGCTTCCGGAGTGATCTTCTCGCTTCCGATTTCAGATCATGCGTTCGCATTTGGTCTGTAGAGATGTCAGAACGGTAAGCGGAATTAAAAAGATCGCTCCGGAAGCTGGGACCGTGAATTCACCGTGGGGAGGACCCCGCCCACTTTTAATTTCACTCTTGTGTTAGAGCCCTTTCTCGCCGTTTTCGCGCTTTCCAGTGTGGATTTTCGAATTCAGCATAGCGAATAGGCCCCAGTAAGCACAAAATCTCAAAATCGACTTTTTGCCAGGACACTGCCTTTATGGCGAGTATCAAGTCATTATAACCTCAATAACTGATTCAAAATCGCATTTAATCTTTTAAAGAATACTTTCTTTCCCTTAAAGTCACCGATCTTACATGGAAAAGCTTCTGGAATGAGTAGTTGTTTACATCTCATTCGTGATGATCGGCATCGCGAGGTAAGTTTCAAAGATCATTATGCAACTACGAAGTTGGTATGTGGATGGTACAGCCAGTGCGAGCCTCTGCGAAGCAGAGGTGACGCACTGGTATCATAACTTATAATAACGGGCTAAGGTTGTTTACGTTTTTTTGTGTGTGTGTCTGTCTGTCCGTTACGAAATTCGAGGAGCATGTTCCAGCCAACGTCCTGATCCCATTTCTTGCATAGCGCATGCGAGCAGCGTGAAAGTACACTATGCGAAAGCACGAGCGGATCCGCCGACTGGATCCCTCAAAAATCGCGCGTCAAACGGATCCACTTTGCTTCTGACCAGCAAAATTGGGCCTGTACCACCACTTTTTGCGAAGTTGGGATATGTTTGACAAGCTAATGTGGAAGCCATGGACCCTAGCCCAGAAAACTGAACTAAAGTTGATAACTTTACGAAGTTGGCGCGAAAAAGAATTAGTTGCGTAAATGTTCAATTTACCAAGAATTTATTTGACCATTTGAGGAGATTTTTGCACAGAGATGTAGCCCACGATGATTATTGCCCTTATGGCGACTGCCAAGCCATAAGAAACCCAAAAACCGAATCAAATTTGCATCTATTCTTCTGGGAGAAGTCTCATCCACGCGAAAATACCGATCTCACACGAAAAAGCTTTAGGAATGAGTAGTTTTTTACAAATCATTCGTGATAGCCTGCATAGCGCGGTGAGTTTCAGTGCCATTATTATGCGGAAATGAGTAAGGCATACAGAAAGTAGGAGTGCGAACCTCTGCGAAGCAGAGGTGATGCACTGGTTTGAAATAAACGTGCTAATGATGTGTTTTGAAGTGAACTCAGCGAAACCTTACAGATTTTATTGAGTAAATTTTGTTGTAACGTACTGCGAAGAAAGTAGGTCGATCCAGGCAGTAACGGCCGAGAACCAGAATTTTGAATGATAAAAAAACGATAAATTATGCGAAATTTCCACTGTTATAAATCTGTCGTTTGAAGATGTCAGCAGTTGCGACTTCACAGGTTTTGAAGGCTAAGCGTTGTTCTGCCAGATAGTGAATAAATTAGGTCGATTTGAGCGATGGTCGTCAAAAACCAGACTTCTAAAAATTTACGCCATTTTTGCGTGTTTATTGACAGCTGACAGTTAAACTCATATACGAATGCGAAAGTGTGTAATGTTGCGACTTCATATGTTTCATAGCGTAAGGTTTGCCTTATCAGAATATATCTTAGCCGTACCGATCTAGAGATACCGCTGAGATTCAGGCTCTCAGAAAAAAAAACAGGTAAAAAACCGCTTTTTGAACTCCAACTATTCAAAGGTTAGATTCTCCTCATCAAGAGGTTTTAGATGATATAAAGTATAAAAATGATCGCCCTCTTTCAAAAAAGGAGATTGATGCATACCGCCCCTGATTTCATATCTAAAATCAGCGACACTGACCAATCCGGTGAGATATTTAGCTTATTTTGTTCTTTCCCAAAGTCACAGTGCCCTTGCTGGCTCATTTTCTTAAAAGTTCATGCCGCGATGGTAAAGCAAAGAAAAGCGATTAGTATTTGCTGTATACTGTAAATCCAAGTTGAAGAGAGCTCTACAGAATACCTCAAAAGCGACGAGATAGACAGGCAAATAGGCGAGCAACATTAACGCATTTTTATGGAAAATGATAAAAACAGCTAGCGGAATCTAGATAATAATTACTACTACAGCGCTGGCAAAATTATAGGTCTACTTTAAAAAACGGCATAACTTATGCTGTTATTAAAATGTTTTAAAATTTGGTAAAGCCGTGTGTTCACCAACCTACTATCAGTCATCAGAACGAGTCTCGTTTTCGCTTGGCTATCCACGAAAAAAATCGAAAAGTTTCAGAAAAGCAGGCTTGAAGGCTGGTCAAAATTATAGGTCTACCTGGAGTTTTTACTGATTGAAGCACTTCGCAGCTTCCGATTTTTTTAAGGTGGGTTCACAAAAGCATTAGACATTTGCTTTAGTCAAGCTGTGTCATACCTTCAAAAGAACCGATCACCTGGTTTTTCTGTCTTGAAATTGCTTTCACATGAATTTCGCTTTAGAGACCTGCTCGTGGGAAATTCTGCGGTTTCTCAGCTGGATTGGAAGCGACGGGGTTTCGTCTACCTTCTGGATATTTTTTGTCGTGGCGGTGAAAAAATCTGGCTTTTTGCTGCTGAAGCAAATCCGAGATCGACTTAATCGGGAGCCTGAGCCTCAGTTTTTGCCCTAAACTCTCTATGCATTATCATTATAACCTCAAAATATTGTAAAAACATTTTTTACACAAGAATAAAACTTTACGCCATACTCACAAGTGTTCATAGCTGCCTTTGCTTCTTGTTTTGAAACATGAGTTGTGCAGCGTAATGATGGTGTGCTACCTCACTTAAATTTTTGACATAATTTATTTGCTTGATAGTGGATACAGTTTGTATTGTATGTTAGCACATGATTCCCCTGAAAAATTGTGTCAGAGCCACAATTAGCTTAGGTGCTTGTCGCAATCAGTTTCTGCAGGGTGTCTTCAGTAATTGTACATGGTAATCTCTAGAAAGTTGTAATCATGGAATGCGGACTTCCTTTGTAGAAGCAATGCCTTTACTTTGATGCTTCTAAGGACATTGTAAAGGAAGTTTGGAGGTAGAAATTTGAATCAGGATTGCAGTAATGTCAATGTCGGATTTGCTTTATAAGCAAAAAGCCAGTTTTTTCCTCAAAGCTCACTTCAAAAAACATCCAGAAGGTAGGTCAAACCCCGCCGCTTCCATTTCAGCTGAGAAACTGCAGAATTTCTTAGTCAACGCAGGTTTCTGGAGCGAAATGCATGTGAAAGCATTTTCAAGGCAAAAAAAGAAGCTAAGAAGTGCTTCGATCAGTAAAAACTCCAGGTGGACCTATACTTTTGACCAACCCTTAAGGCTGCTTTTTTCAGCTACTACTTTCAGCTACCTTTTTCTCTACTCATCTGGTAGAGAAAAGCATGAAATGAAATGCCCGTTCGTGGAATGCCCGTTTTTAGCTTTTGCTAATTCGATTCTATTGAGTTTAAGTTATATTGTATTGTATGTTGAAAGTATTTTTGCAAAGCGAAAATAGTTGAAAGGATGAATACTTGTTCTACAATTAAAGGTATGCTGTAGATCGTACTCCACCACTTCTTCAACCAAATGTATTTAGCTTGCTGCAGAATTCTAACAACATTATCTGCAAAGTATTATTTTCTAAGGACTTGTACATAGCAATACAAAAAATAAAACTTACTTTCTTGCAGTTCAGCATAGCGCGGATCCTCTAAAAACTCTATATTTTTGTTTTCAGCTTTGTCCCTAATTTCGCCGATTCTGAATATAATGCTTAGCATAGTATGCAGCTACTTTGCTTTTATACCTGAGAAATGCTTCTTCAAAAGCGTTCGCAGATAAACCAAAGCTGTCAATTTTTAGCGTCTTCTCTTCATTTTCGAAGGTTGCAAATAATTTGAGAAGTCTCAAAATTATTTGTGTTGTGAGAAAATAACAGCAAAAAATCAAACCTTTCTCGTTCGGATTTGGGAATTTCTGCTCGGATTTGTCTTCCACTCTCTGTCCTGATTTTGACATTTTGCAGTTGTTGCACTATAATCTAAAAAGCGTAGGTGTGTGAGCTTAAAAATTGCTATAGATATCATCGAGAAATGCGTAGCGAGCAGATATAGGTGCCGTTGTTAACACAAATTTGTTTTTGAGAACAAGAAAGCAAGAACGACGATCAAGGTAGCACTCATACGAAAAAATTTTAGCACATTTTTTACCACCTAGTAGCTGCAGTGCCTGGTACTATTTTTCCTCATTTCTACCGCATCACATCAAGGTTGAAAAAGCACGTTTCTAAGGCAAAATGAGGCATTCTATAGTTCAAAAAAATTTCTAAAGTCCTATCGTAGATCTACAGCGACAAAAACGATGGACGATTTGCCTTGTTCTTTGTGTCCAACTCGAAGCCGTCTCGCAGACTATACACATTATTTGGCAGCCATTAAACGATAAATTTCCGACAAGCATGACCGAGTGCTGCTGCACTCGTTCATACTCTAGCTCATTCCCTCAGAACTGCATTTGGTGTGAGATTCCGCTAAGCATAGACTCACTTCACATTCGATTTTGTGTGACCGCGAGAAGAACGGCCTTTTCGCACGGCGATCCACAGCAGCAATGACTTTTGAACACGTTACGCAAGCGACAATTATTTGCCTTCATTTTCGCTCTTTGCTTAGTCAAGAGCCACCGCAGGATGTTGCGAGCGGCGGCAGGCGATTGGAAAATATCACGTTCTTGCAAATCTGCCTAAAGCTTACCGCATCGTTCTCACCACAAAAAGAGTTCTACTCTATTGCAGGTCTTTGTTTGCATAAAACCATAAAAGTGGCTTTTTAGCGCCATCAAATGCTTTTGTTTGAAAGTCGTGTTCATTGCAAATCTCCAAATTAATAAATCCTCAAAAGCTTCAAGATGTAGCTTAGGCAAATTGCGGGTGAAAACATAATGCAAAGAATTCAGAGCGGTTTGACGGCAGGCTTCCCAGCAACAACATACCCTTACCACACTCAACTCTGAGCTTTAGTTATATTAGGTAGTACAGTAAGTCTTGCACAAAAAAAGTTCATAAGTGGAGTCAGAATGTGTTTAATAATGACGCCTTACAAGCATTTTATGAACTCCTAATTCATATTTTACAAGTATGGAAACTTACAGAGACAGTACAGTGCTCACCCTTTACTCTTATTAAGGAATGCCTTGGATGGAGTATCTTTGAATGGCCGAGCAAGTTTTATGCACAGTTAAAATGGCTGACATTAAAACAGAGATCAGCTTTAGTTCTTGCTATATGCTTTATGAGCAAACACAACGCCAATTATTGTACTGCTGCTATACGGTATACTTGGGTCCGAATCGAATAGAAATTCGATCATTCGAATAAAACATTCAAATATATTCACATTCGAAATTCGATATTCGGAGTCTTTCCATTTTCGAATAATATTCGAAATCGAATAAATGAGAAAACGGGTTTCCGAATAAAATTTGAATTGAATTATCAAAAAAACAGGGTTTCGAATAAAATTCGAAAACTCGAATAATCAAAAAACGGGGTTTCGAATAGATTTTATTTGAATATTTTATTCAAATGTTTATTCGAATTTGTATTCGAATGAACTCCGTATTCAGATTATTTGACTTTGTTGCAGAACCAACTGCTGAGTATCATGTTCCCTTCGTCTGCGTTTTTTGCAAAACTCGGTAATGCACTTTTGCAACCGTTGTGACCTTTGAACTGTATGGAGAGTCGTATTTTTCCGACTGCTTGCGACAGTAAAAAAATCACCGTAAATTTTGATTGATGCTTTTTCGATCAATGAGATAGTTTGCACTACTGCTGGCACCAAATCAGCAAAAAAAACAGCTATCAAATTCAAGCTCATATCCCGAGCCCATATGCTGAAAGTGTGTTGACATGCCTGTTTCTCTTTCTTTGCATTGCTCATGCTTGTGGTACGCAAGGTCCACACTAGTGAGCACTCTTGCTTGCAAAAATCATGTTGCACAACTGTCTCTATTCTTACCTTAGAGATTTTTCACGAAATGGTGTATTTTGAGTAGAGGACATCGCAGCTGTAGTGGAGGATTAGACGCTTGCTGAATTTTGCAGTTACATCACCTTGTTCGTGGAACGGATGGACCAGCTGAGAAATCAGCTGGATACGATTCTCGCCCTTGGAACTCGTGGACGCAGCCACCGACGACGACCAAGAAGATCGTGGATGTCCGAAGCGAGGGACAGGGATTAATGGCAACTTCTTGGGGCCCGCACGTCACGTGAGGACGGGCCATCTAAGTATCTAAGTATCTAAGTAAGTATCACCTTGCAATAAAGTTTTGTAGTAGATAGTACATGATAGTTCCGTTATCACAATGCATCCAAGATTTTCACGAGGCTTGCAGGCACTTTAACACCGAGAGCTATCAGCCCACTAACTATAGTAAAGGCTAAAGGTGGAAGAATAAAATCCACATTTAGAAATGCGAGCTTCGATTATGACATACTTCACGCGATAGCCGTACGCGATTTGCCACTTACGAGATGTCTTCAAATGTAACGCCAGCTTACCACATAAGCATAGCGTGTGCAACTTACTAAATCGATCAATGCTTTGCGTTCCGTACTTTTAGCAGGATAAGTTGTAGGCAATTCGACTATTGCCAAACCTCGTCGCCACTGAAATGCCTATAGTATCCCCGGGGCCATAGGGGCATTCGTGCTCGCTTCGCAGAATAAACTTCGACTTCCAACGTTTGAATATATTTGTTATGAACTTGTTCATTCATTCGATTTTTTTGTTTTTTCGATTTTATTGGGCATTCATTCATTCGAAAATTTTAAATGTCGAAATCAATCAATATTCGTCTATTCGAGACTTTTTATTTTCGAATTTATTCGATATTCATTCTTTGTTGAAAAACTTCGATACCCAAGTATACTACACAGACATTTGTTTTACTGTTATATCGACTCAATCTGAAGTGGATAGGGGTTTTGAGCTCCTCACTGAGCAATCACAGTACATTAGCAGAGAGGTGGGCGATAAGTGCTATTTTTTTTGAGGCACAGATGATGTTGGTTAACGGCGCTGTGCCCATTGAATGTTATTGCAAAAAAAAAGCAGCAGAGGCATTATCGCTCGGCAGTTTACCAACTAAACCCAATCTATGAAATACAAGCACGTAAGTTATTCGCATTCTTGCCGGCGCGCTGAGTAGTCGGTTTTTTCTAGCGATCTGTTTACTTTTCCTGTTTTCGCTATTTTCTGCTCTAAATTTTTCTTTTCTCAAAAAGTAATTTGGTCTTCCTGCCGAAAATTTCTTGCCATTCTCATTTAGTTTTTATTTCATGTCTTTTTCTTCTTTTAAATGGCTATTTATCTTGCGAATTATTTTTGTGGGTATGTGCTGACGGATCAGGTATCTAGGTCAACGATTCTTTCCTTGCCTGCTCCCTTTCTTCTGCTCTGCCGCCTTCTTTTTCTATTGAGACTATTTCATTGCGCCCTGATTACTTTCCTTTCTATCTTTGTCCCCTCAAATTGAAATTCACTACACAATGGTACTATCAGTCGCTCCTTACAGGGCAACAGAGTGTTGGTCAGCAACTACGTATAACGCCCGCTGTTCCGCGGTGTTTATTTTCATAACTGGGCGGGCGTCGACATTAATGAAATTTAAACACAATTCCGGCCCTTTATGCTTCCTTTTCTACTCGCCAAAACTAAGAATCTTTTGACCACACCTTTATCTATAAGCAGCAAAAGCAATGTAGAGTAAATATATAAAGCACATTAAGATCATAAGAACTTGCAGAGCGACTACATAATTAAGTATATCGAAACACCACAATAATAAAAGACATAAGCCAAAACAACATTCACTCACAAGGAGTCCACCGGGAAGCGCGTAGCCACAGCGGAGAAAAAGCCGCTTTCCAGAGCGAGCATTTCCAATTTCGACCCTCTACAGCTTCGCCTCTCGCCTTTAGCTAGAAACTCGCACTTTTGGCTTTGAGTTTTGCTCGCGCTTCGCTACGGAACACGAGCAGACCAGACCATAAAGGCGATAGGCATGATAAGATTGCTTCGCCTAAGGCCCCGGGCAGACTTCACGCGATTTGATCGTCGCGACTAAATCGCGAAAGACAACTGTTACAACAACATTCCAGCCGATCAACTTGCATTTCGGTTGTGATACTTTACCAGCCCGAAATTTTTGAGGTTTGAACATCGGTGTGCGACACATCCTTGGAGTTGCTCCAATCGCGGATAAAACTGAAGTTAGGTTGCGATGGTCTGGCTTTTACGACGTGATGACAATACAGTAGCAAAAAACTCTTCGCTCAGATTAACAAAGAAAAAGATCTTGCATCCGGACGAGGCAGTGTTGGTTGGACGCGTTTGGGCCCGTACGTAACAAAAGGGAGGCTCTCACTTAATTTTTGTAAATAAATGTGGAATATAGGCCCATAGTAAATCCCCATCAGGGCATCTCTCTTGAGGTGGACCGGGGTTGATCTCATCGCGCCTCAGCACATTGCCAGGGGAGCGGTGGATTTCGAGCAGATCACTTACTGGACGATCGCGTTTTCAACGTGGAACGTTCCTGCCATTTGTGCATTACTAGTCGAATGGATAAGACTAATGCATTTCAAGCCGGCAGAGCCGTGGCTCAAACGCGGCTAACGGGACAATTTTTGCTACTTAGCCTGGCGACCTTTGATAGGCCGTTATCGAAAAACCGATGATAGCAGCTATCAGGGATTTTACTTAGCAAACAAAGAGATAAAACAAATACACATTGTTTTGGCATTTATACGAGGAAAATTACACTTGGCGAAAAATGAAAAGAGAGGTAAATCTACATTTTTGGCATCTGAAGCGGTTCTTAAAGAAAAACAAGCAAAAACTGCAAGAAAAATGCAAAAAAACCTTTTTTCCGATTTCGTCGCGCAATCAGCTGTTCACCGATCCTCACTCACTTAGGCGCCCGAAATTGTGCAGTTCTGGAGTTTGCACCGCAAAAGAATGTCAGCTGCGGTGTTTTGTAAGTTACTCGGAAGCAACTTACTGAGATTTTCTCTGTGCTCTCCTCTTTAGCACAGTATTTATCCTATGTCGTCGCCCGGCTCATCTCCGCTGACTCGGTCGGGAGCTGATCTCCCTGCCTGGCTTCATCTGAAGCTCACCTGTAGGGTGACCTTGCATACTTACACCACGGAAAAGTGGGCAGTCCTCATCTCACCCGACAAAGCCTCATATGAGGGCCTCAGGGGAAATCATCTCCTGTGACCGAGCTTTACTACGGGCCATAGTTATGGAGACAAAATGGATAAGAGTATTGAATAAAATAAGCACGTGCCTTTGCTGAAAAGGTTCGCTAATGTGCAGAGAGGTGAGCAACTCACTTTTTTTGCATTCTCTACATTTTCTGCAAGAACACTTTCTTTGAAAACTACAGTAAGTATATTCCCGGGCGCAAACCTGAAAGAGAAGAGCATTGTTTAATGTTGAAGACAAGAATTATACAGAGGTTTTCAAGGAAATGTGGAACACTGTTTGATTGTCAATGACTTCCTTACTTTCATGTCTTTCGCCGAACTTGAAAAACCATACTGTAAAGCAAGGTTGCATCTCATTACTGTGGAGTTACGGTAGTAACTCCAACAGCGATTCGAGGTCATTGAAGGCCATATTTTGTCTCGGTACAAAATTTTACCACATCAAAAACTTTTATACTATGGTAATGGAAGCCGCTGATTTCGAATATGAAATTGCCACTTTACTGTGATGCTTTTTTCCAAAGTTATCCCAGGTAGACCGTGTTAAATGTGATTACTCCGTCAAAAAGTGAAAACACCAAAAAGAAAAAGTCAGCAAGAAAAAGTCACTAAAAATTTATATAGTGGAATCAGCGTCCGCGAAAAACCTAGTACACAATTCTTCAAATTTTTCCTTGAAAGAAATTTGTTTGTTGGCAAATTTCATGGTTCCATATGCTGGAATTTTTTACCTAATCCTACAGTATGAAGAGCGATTGTGTGCTCCAAACTGTATCTCAGCTAAACCTCGCTCTACAAAATGATACCTCAAGCTGGCGAAAGACATGAAAGCAAGGGTGTTATGAATGATCAAACAGTTTTCACATTTTTTGTGGCATCCTGTAGAGTAAAACAGAAAAACTACGATTGTATAGAGACAATGCTATAAAAAACCTCTCTTTTTCTTGCAAATGACTGACTTTTGTTGGAGAAAGTATGGAGATCCACTACAAACGGAACGTCCCATATGCATTATATACATCCAATCCCCCATTGCTTCCGCTTCGTCCAGGTAATGCGTGGTGAGAACTATTGCCCTGTTTAATATTTAATTATTCAAAGATATGAATGCCGTCACTCTCCTTGCCTTCTGTTTTTTTCCTTTTCAATGAACTTTTTCGCAAATAACCTCGATCGGGTGTCCATTCCCGCGGTTGGTTCATCCAAGAGAATTAGTTCACTTTTACCAACAAAGGCCATGGCCAAACACAATTTACGTTTTTCTCCCCCAGAAAGTTTGTTTGCTCTCTAAATTAATACTCTTGAAGCAAATAACCCAAGGTTCCAAACTATGTCCGACTTCTCAGTCCCTTTCTCCAATTTGTACGATGCTTTATGGTTTCTGTCACACAACCATACTAAAAGATGTATACTTTTTGAAAATTCGTCTTCGTTGCTTATAGTATAATCTTTAAGCTGCAGGGTAGCGCATGAGCCTTACGGTAGGGTTGAGGGTTTTTGTTAATGTCAGCGGTCATGCAAGATTTATTATGATTCTTCGATTGCATTCAAAGGGTCATAGAAACGTAAAACAAATATACTTGGAAATTGTATAAGTTGTTAATATGCAAAGGCATATTTTTTTCGATAATTTATGGTAAGTGGTAAAGCTACTGGACTCGTTGCCATAACAGATGTGCGTGTTGTGTGACCTATAGAGGGCCTTGCGCGTGCCGGTTAGGCTGAAACTCTGCACACGTATTCGACACTAGCGGTCATCCACTTCTTGCAAAATATCAATTCGTTCACTCATATCTATGAAAAATGAAAGCTTATCGTTTTTGGCTGAATGGGATGGAGTGGCTAGCTTCATGATATTTTGCTGATAGTGTGCGAGCGAAGCCAAGCATCTCATTTACTTCCCAATATTTTTATTTCCAGGTATTGCAAAAAAATTCTATACAGTCTGTCGTGGCCAAAACTTTGCTCCATAAAGCTGCACATTTCGTAAATAGAACAGCTGTTGATCTGAAGGCATTAGGCCAAATCTCATTAAGACTGTGTGACTTACGACAATTGCATTTTCTAAGATTTTGAATGCCTGCGCTAGAATCAAGAGAAGCTATTTCGAAATCAAGAGCTGATTTGTATTTGTAACTGGTTGAATTACGCAAGCACCAAATTTTTTGTTTCCATGTTTTTCCCTGTAGATTTATTGAGAAAAGTATTTAGGCTTTTAGACTTTGACGCACTTTGTATATATCTATTTTTTCTAAGCTAGGATATAAGAGAGAAAATTCACACATTGCCAAAGCGATGTCTGCTGTTTTTCCCCCATGTAACTGTATATGTAAAGCTTTGGTAATACAACAGCAAAGTTTGCCTTGTATGAGTCTTTTCTGATATATCTTCGAGGATTTTAATGCTTATGGAAAGCCATAATTGCGATTAAGAAGAGTTAATGGTATACAACTCTAAGCAAACGATAAAATAAGTGTAAAAATAAATGGGGAAAAATGGGGTTGGGAAGTACATGGGCGTGGACGAATAAACAACCCGTAAACTCTTCGAATAAATAGGCGAGTCTAAAATGAGTTTAAATTTTATAATTATACGTTATGCTTTATATAAGAGAATAAAAGTTATCTTTTTTCAAAAAAATTTCATTGCAACGAGCACATAACGACACTGAATGATGCAATCACTAAAAAAACTATTATTTCTTAGATGGCAAGGTGGATGTCGCAGCACTTTTAAGCCTACATACCTAAGCGGTTCTGGTCGCTGCGCGATTTTCTTGTTGGACATGTGTTCCAGATCCGCCGTGCGAGCACTTCACGGTATGGTCGTCCCGCGTTTTGCGTTAGATTTATGATGCGACAAATGGCGGGCCATCCTTCAGTATGGATATCTTAGCGACATTGCTGCTTTTGAGGGATATTGCCATCGTTTGGTGAAATAATTACGCTAACCGTCTGAAACGTTTTGCCGAAAGGTATCCTCGCACCTCGTCGCACTGAGATGTGATATTAGCGTCAGGGCCAGCGCAAAATTATCAATATTTATATCATTTTGAGCAACAAAAAATCCTATAAACCGCTGATAAAAAGCAAATAAACAAATTATAAAGAGTAGAGTTTTCCCAAAGGCTTTAAAACCCGAAGTTGAAATAATTCAAAATAAAAGTGTTTAGTTGTCAGAATTTTTTCTGGGATCCAAATGAGAAAATGTACGATAAATAATGATGAAGAAAGTCTGTTAAAAATAGCATTTTAAGACTTAGTGTGTTAAGCGAGCTGACTCAATTTTTGATCTACTTCGGCTCATTTATCTGACCTACCCTGGCTTCTTCAGCTCGCTTAACATCACTGAGTCTTGAAATGCTAATGTTCACAAACTTTTTTCGTCGTGTCTTGTACGTTCTCCTCCGATTTTGATTACCAAAAAGCATTCTGATATTTGAACAATTTTTTGCATCTTGAATAAATTGAATTCCATAACCGTTTTCCCTTGGGAAAATTCTTCTCTGTGCAGATTTGTTTTTTGCTGTTCAAAATGATATGAATATTGATCCATGTTCGACTATCTATTAATCTTGGCATGATAGTTATATTTCACTGATCTTCTTTTTCCAGCTGTAAATCCAAGACTGGTAAAACTTTTTATTAAGACTAACGTTTTGGAGATTTCGCCTTCTTGGGGGTTTGAAAAAGTCAAGTGCTTAGAGAACATTCCGTCAGCCACCGCATCACGACCGAAAAATAAGCTGACCTGTCAGTGAACCAAAAGAAATCAAATAACAAGTGCAGGCCAATGCTATCTAACCGTCAACAATGATCGAGTGTTTATTATGCCAAAAACTGACCAACGCTTTCATTTACAGATCTAGTGATCCGGTCTCGGCCTGCTGTTATCGCAGAAGCCACATAGCGGCTGTTACGGGGCCACTTGGGTGATGGCTAAGCACTCATCTTTCCTATTCATTTTAGGACTTTCAGTCGCGATCCAAAACGCCTTTAAAGTTTTGCGTGTGAGGATCTCGGGTTCATAAGCTAAGATTGTAACCTCCATGTTTATTTCTGCATCATTGTGGCTCTGTCGGCGGTGCATGCCCAATGGCGTAGTAGGATTCGATCTTCTAAACCCGTCTGAGTGTTCTTCAATACGTGTGCATAATGGGCGCCCAGTTTCACCTATATATGATTCTCTGCATGACTGACAGGTAAATATGGTACACTACACCAGAAACCATACAGTCACCTTGCTTTCCGAATGGGCAAATATTACGACTGGGAGTCGTACATAGTCTGTCATAGGCTCGATTGAACAATTTGATGTTTGACAGGTGGTATGTCAACGACTCGTACCCAATCCTGTAATTCTGCTCGGTCTATCAACTTTCTGACTGTCATACTTAGTTCTTCTGACACAAATGGTAAACAGAATGGAATTTTTGTTGTGGTTGCCGCAGTTCTGGTATTGTCATTGCGCTTGCGTAATCCATGGTTGCGCTTTTTTGGTAAGGTACCCATTTGAACTTGCTACCGTTTCTGCCAATGCTAGCGAATAGATTTTTTCTGTGGTTCCGGACGAGACGTTTGCAGCTGTTCTATACATGTCGCCAATTACCGACTTTTTGATGTGGGCCGGATGCGCTGAAACGTAAGGTTTACGATATCATCTTGTTTTGAATTCCTCGTCTATCGATCGAATCTCAACGTTTAAAAATGCTAGCCAATCGTTCATGAGTTTGTCTCGAGTCTCGAGTCAACTTGATATGCGGAAACTGCTGATTCAAAATCTCGTAACAAAGGTCGAGGTTCGGCCTGAGTTGGACATACAATGAAACAGTCGTCTACATAACGACAGTAAAGCAAAGGTCTTCTTTCAAGGACTGGAGCTTCCGCTTTCGACATAGATACGATAGCTAGCGTTGGGGCTAAAGTCCCGTGGCAAGGCCTCTAATTTGCTCATAATAGTGCCCGGACCACCGAAATATTGAGCAATGAAGGCACTTATTTAGAAGGGTCATAATCCCTCTAATAGAAACGCCGTGCAAGTTGAGTGAAGATTGGTGTACTTGCAATTGGTAATTGGCAACATGTATAAAACAGCTGCAAACGTCTCGTCCGGAACCACAGAAAAAATCAGCAGTTTCCGCATATCAAGTTGACTCGAGACTCGAGACAAACTCATGAACGATTGGCTAGCATTTTTAAACGTTGAGATTCGATCGATAGACGAGGAATTCAAAACAAGATGATATCGTAAACCTTACGTTTCAGCGCATCCGGCCCACATCAAAAAGTCGGTAATTGGCGACATGTATAGAACAGCTGCAAACGTCTCGTCCGGAACCACAGAAAAAATCTATTCGCTAGCATTGGCAGAAACGGTAGCAAGTTCATATGGGTACCTTACCAAAAAAGCGCAACCATGGATTACGCAAGCGCAATGACAATACCAGAACTGCGGCAACCAAAACAAAAATTCCATTCTGTTTACCATTTGTGTCAGAAGAACTAAGTATGACAGTCAGAAAGTTGATAGACCGAGCAGAATTACAGGATTGGGTACGAGTCGTTGACATACCACCTGTCAAACATCAAATTGTTCAATCGAGCCTATGACAGACTATGTACGACTCCCAGTCGTAATATTTGCCCATTCGGAAAGCAAGGTGACTGTATGGTTTCTGGTGTAGTGTACCATATTTACCTGTCAGTCATGCAGAGAATCATATATAGGTGAAACTGGGCGCCCGTTATTCACACGTATTGAAGAACACTTAAACGGACTTAGAAAATCGAATCCTACTACGCCATTGGGCATGCACCGCCGACAGAGCCACAATGATGCAGAAATAAACATGGAGGTTACAATCTTAGCTTATGAACCCGAGATCCTCACACGCAAAACTTTAAAGGCGTTTTGGATCGCGACTGAAAGTCCTAAAATGAATAGGAAAGATGAGTGTTTAGCCATCACCCAAGTGACCCCGTAACAGACGCTTGTGGCTTCTGCGATAACAGCAGACCGAGACCGGATCACTAGGGTTGTAAATGAAAGCGTTGGTCAGTTTTCGGCATAATAAACACTTGATCATTGTTGACGGTTAGATAGCATTGACCTGCACTTGTTATTTGATTTTTTTTGGTTCACTGACAGGTCAGCTTATTTCTCTGTCGTGATGCGGTGGCTGACGGGATGTTCTCTAAACACTCGACTTTTTCAGACCCCGAAGAAGGCGAAATCGCCGAAATGGTTTTAATAAAAGTTTTACCAATCTTGGATTTACAGCTGAAAAAAAGAAGATCAGTGAGATATGAATGATAGCGCTGCCCCTGAGGCTGACATCGCACCTCAGCGCGACGAGATGCGAGGATACCTCTCGACAGGAGATTCGGCCAGCGTAATTATTTTCAAATGCGGCGGCGCTGACGCCAGCTCTGGCGGCTGGCTCCGACAGCAGTCGCTGCCTGGGTACCACTTGCTACGCACCTTGCTTGGCAAAGGTAAAGTCATCGAACGCGCCATACTACAAGCCTAGAAAATTCAGTAGAACATTTGCTTTCCAACTAGCAGAACGTAGGCTGAGAAATGCTTAGCAAAAATAGGCTATGTACCTTATAGTAGCAGAGGCAGCAATGATCAGCAGTGAGCAGCGCAGCATCGCTAGCTATAACGGTCGGTATCGCGTTCGCTGCAGCAGCTAGAAGCAGCTCAACGATGCGGCTGCAGTCGATATGACCAAAAGCGTTGCCGCTTGCGGCGACAAATCGTTAGGTATGGCTACCCCCTGGTAGTATGAAGCCTTAAAGCTTACCTATTTCTAACAATATACTCGCTTTCCCACGCATATCATGATTCATAATAAATAAGTCAGGTGGTCTGTTACGAAAATGCAGTGAAGGATGATCTACGTGCGCCAAAGCAAGTGAGATTCACATAGCAAGAAGTCATTATTGTTCGGTTTTAGTGGTCACTGAATGAAGAAAATGGAAAGGCCACTACTAAACTTTAGTTTAGTAGTGGCACGTTCCTATACCAATTCGGCCCCTGCCAAGCGGAGGTGACGCACTGGTAAAAAAATATATGACATACTTCCATCAATTTTCATGTTCCGCTTTGTATGAACCTTGGCATTGTTGATGTTTCATTCTTGCTATGCCTACAGGTTTGTTAAGATGGTATATTTACTCAAATCGGCCTAACATTTCGGCGCCTTCGCCGTCCTCAGAGGCCTAAAAAGAACCCAAAGCATCACCTCTATCTTCAGACCATCAGATGTCTCCTCTGGCTTGGCTAGTTTTGACTTTGTTTCAAACCCAGCCCGCAAAAACTCTTCAAACAGAAATGAACCTACCGTTATACTACCGCTATATGATGTGTCCGCACCGGAAGGAATTGACAGAAGCGGACAAGTGAGAAATACTGTAGAGAATAGACAGATGATATGCTATCTACCATCTACAGCTTACATAGTGCTACGAACGCAGAAAGTCGGCTGTAATAGACAAGCACTCGTTTTTATTATTCATTTCTGGATTCTTCGAATATCCAGGAAGATTCTAGTGCATTTCCAGCCGAGATCTCTTTCTCATAGCTTAAGATTTTGCATTTGACTCTAAAATCTGCTCCATTATGTGCTTCGCTTTTATGTCTTCCCAAGGGTGTTGCTAAGCTCTTTCGTATCATGCTCGGATGTTCCTTTAGATGTACACTTAGTACCCTGCCGGTTTCGCCAATATACAAGGGCCGCTGTGATCTTATTAGAGATGAATGGGAGGCATAATGGAATTTTGTTGTTGCTTCAAGTGCGGCTAACCTGCGCAAGACGTCTAGTTCGTAAAAAAGCGGAATAACCGTTACTGCGTACGATCTTTGAGGCTAACAAGGAAATGGTCAGAAATCGAAGTGGCCAATCCATACAAGCTGCATACCATTAGATGCAGCATAAAACCCTGACTCCAAACCCGTCTTCCTTATCAGCAGAGCGCTTTTGTGGACGAAATTATAAGCCGTTAAAGCCCATTTTTTGCTAAAAAACTGTTCATGTAAAGTGCAAACTTGGCCATAAAAGCCCGGCTCAGTGTTGGACCAAAGCATGCATCTAGGTCACTTCATATGATCCGTACTTAGAGGTGAGCTGAAAGAGCACTAATGTGCCAAATTTCGCAATTTTTGTATACGATTTTTTCGCAGTAAAGCTACTCATAACTTCGTCTACAAAGGCGCTCTGCAAATAAGGAAGACGGATTTGGAGTTAGGGTTTTATGCTGCATCTAATGGTATGCAGCTTGTATGGATTGGCCACTTCGATTTCTGACCATTTCCTTGTTAGCCTCAAAGATCGCACGCAGTAACGGTTATTCCGCTTTTCCACGAACTAGACGTCTTGCGCAGGTTGGCCGCACTTGAAACAACAACAAAATTCCATTATGCCTCCCATTCATCTCTAATAAAATCACAGCGGCCCTTCATCGATGGGTTGTTTCATACTGCCGCACTGACTGCAGCAGACTACAGCTGACTGCACTGACTGCGCAACTGAACAGTGCATAGCGTGTCCGTATGGCAAGGAAGGGAGTATATAAAAGTGGGTGTTGCATATCAATCTCGAATGCATGGACTGCGGCGCGTTGTATATTGGCGAAACCGGCAGGTACTAAGTACATCTAAAGGAACATCCGAGCATGATACGCAAGAGCTTAGCAACACCCTTGGGAAGACATAAAGGCGAAGCACATAATGGAGCAGATTTTAAAGTCAAATGCAAAATCTTAAGCTGTGAGAAAGAGATCTCGGCTGGAAAAGCACTAGAATTTTTCTGGATAATCGAAGAATCTATAAATGAATAATAAAAACGAGTGCTTGTCTATTACAGCCGACTTTCTGCCGTTCGTAGCACTATGTGAGCTGTAGATGGTAGATAGCATATCCTCTGTCTACTCTAGACAGAGGATACAGTATTCCTCACTTGTCCGCTTCTGTCACTCATTTCCGGTCGCTCTGTCAATTCCTTCCGGTGCGGGCACATCATATAGCGGTGGTATAACGGTAGGTTCAATTTGTTTGAAGAATTTTTGCGGACTGGGTTTGAAACAAAGTCAAAACTAGCCAAGCCAGAGGAGACATCTGATGGTCTGAAGATAGAGGTGATGCTTTGGGTTCTTTTTAGGCCTCTGAGGACGGCGAAGGCGCCGAAATGTTAGGCCGATTTGAGTAAATATACCATCTTAACAAACCTGTAGGCATAGCAAGAATGAAACATCAACAATGCCAAGGTTCATACAAAGCGGAACTTGAAAATTGACAGAAGTAAGTTATATATTTTTACCAGTGCGTCACCTCCGCTTGGCAGAGGCCGAATTGGTGTAGGAACGTGCCACTACTAAACTAACGTTTAGTAGTGGCCTTTCCATTTTCCTCATTCAGTGACCACTATAAGCGAACAATAATGAAGCCTTCTTGCAATGTGAATCTCACATGCTTTGGAGCACGTAGATCGTCCTTCACTGCATTTTCGTAACAGACCAACTGACTTATCATTACTTAACAATAAAGCGCTAAGCGTCTGTCTGTTTGTCTGTCTGTGTGTATATCTGTCTGTCACGAAATTCATAGAGCGTGTTGTAGTCAAAGACTTGAGCTGAAATCTTGGTCATGGCACCCTACCAGCATGTAGGTAAATAATGCAAATGCACACGCCGATCCGATAATTGGAACCTTCAGAAACTGGGCGTCAAACGGGTCCACGCGACTTTTGACCGACCAATGTGGGTCGATGATTGTACTTTTTGCGAAGTTGTGGATTTGCTTAACAAGTAAATGTGCAGACCATAGGCTTAAGTGCAGAAAGTGAGCAAAATATCTATTTTTACGCAAAATCAGCGCCAATAAGGAGTGTTTGCGTAGATCATCAACAGGGTCAAGCGTAGGGTGCGGCACGCCACACCTGGGGGGTCGTAATGAAGAGTCAAAAGGGGAGGGGGTCGTAATTGAGTAATCTGATAATGGTGGTAACATGATTCGTATCCTATCCATAATTAGCATGTCAAATAACCCCTGTAGACAAAGTTTGAGCGAATTCTGAAGATTCAATATACTAGGCTACCTAAATGAAATGGTCAAATTCCAACATGGTTAACTTTGTTTCAAAGGTGATTTAACTATTCGTTTTTGCACTCAAGACAAAGCACTACTCCTTTTTTGTCCACCTCAGGAATCCCGCTCCAGAAGACCTCCAAATTGTGGAATTAGAAGCCAACCAAAATCTCATTTTTCTTATTTTTCGCTTTTGATCGCTGTGCTTTCACCAAATATTACTCAGAGCTAAGAAGATGAATCAGGCTCCAAACAGTCCTATGGAATCTACAAAGTTTTAGGCTATCGATTTATGTAAATATTGCCCGCTAAAATTGTTTTTTGATATAGTTAATGGGGTGCGGCACCCCCTCAGAAGCTGCGGCGGCCGCAGCTTTTAAGGGGGTGTGCCGCACCCCATTAACGATATCAAAAAAACGTTTTTAATTATTTATATGAATCGATAGCCTAGATCTCCTATTTTTCACAGGAGTGATTTTAGCCTGATTCGTCTTCTTAGCTCTGAGTAATATTTGGTGAAAGCACAACCATTAAAAATGAAAAAAAGGGAAAAATGAGATTTTGGTTGGCTTCTAATTCCACAGTTTGAAGGTCTTCTGAAGCGGGATTCCTGAGGTGGACAAAAAAGGAGTAGTGCATTGTCTTGAGTGCAACGACGGATAGCTGATTCACCTTTGAAACAAAGTTAACCATGTTGGAATTTGACCATTTCACTTAGGTAGCCGAGTATCTTGAATCTTCAGAATTCGCTCAAACTTTGTCTACAGGGGTTTGACATGCTAATTATGGTTATGTTGCCCATTATGCTTGACAGGGCCTTCAAGTAATGTTATCTTAAGTGTATAGTTCAGGGGGGGGAATCTTATAGACAGCAATCAGGGGGGGGGGGGGTCGTAACCAGCGATCGTGTGCCACACCCCTTGCTTGACCCTGATCATCAATTTGTCTAGGTTTCATCTAATTTCTTGTGCAGATTTCTGCTCAGAAATGTAGGGGACAAAAGTAACTATCTTTTCTAAAAATTAATCGGCAATAATAACGTCAGTAACTGGCCGACATTCTCTCATTCTCTTTTGATCTTCTACGCAAAAACTTGCTTCTCCCAATTTACCGCTATCATGACTTATAATAACGGGCTAAGGGTGTTTATGTGACTTTGTGTGTGTGTTTGTGTGTCTGTTACGAAATTCGTGGAGCGTGTTCCAGCCAACCTCCTGGGCTCAAATTTTGCACAGAGCATGCTACCCGCATAAAAGTCCAATACGCGAAAGCACGAGCAGATTCGTTGAGTTGATCCCTCAGAAATTGCGCGCCAAACGGGTCCACCTGGCTTCTTTACCGCAAAATTCGGTCCGTATCACCACTTTTTGCAGAGTCGTGGGTGATTTTGGTAAGCAAATGTGCAAACGATGGAGTTTAGCCAGAAAAGTGGTCGAAAGTTTACTACATAACGAAAACGGCACCAAAATGAATTGGTTGTGTAAATGGTCAACATGCCAAGGTTCTAGCTAAGCGTTTGAGAAGATTTTCGCACAGAGATGTAGCTCACGGTTACTATTACCTTTATGGCGACAGCCATGACAAATCCAAAAACCTATTCAAATTTGCGTTTGTCTTCCTGCGAAAAGTTTCATCCACTCGAAATCACCGATCTCACGTGAAAAGACTTTCTAAATGAGTGGTTGTTTACATTTTATTCGTGATAGTCGGCATAGCGCGGTGAGTTCCAGTGCCACGAATTTACGAGAATGAGTAAGGCACATAGATATTAGAGCCAGTGCGAACCTCTGCGAAGCAGAGGTGACGCACTGGTTACATATAAGATCTCATAAAATGAGTAGTTGTTTACAATTCGTTCATGATGGTCAGCATCGCATAGTGAGTTTCAAAGTGACATCATGCGAGCAAGAGGAATGCATAGAAGGAGCCGCGAGCCTCTGCGAAGCAGAGGTGAAGCACTGGTTTATTATAAATCATGATATGCATGGGAAAGCGAATATCATAACTTATAATAACGGCTAAGGGTTGTTTACGTGTGTGTGTGTGTGTGTGTGTGTGTGTGTGTGTGTGTATGTGTGTGTGTATGTATGTATGTGTGTATGTATGTATGTATGTATGTATGTATGTATGTATGTATGTATGTATGTATATGTGTGTGTGTGTGTGTGTGTATGTATATGTGTGTGTGTGTGTGTGTGTGTGTGTGTGTGTGTGTGTGTGTGTGTGTGTGTGTGTGTGTGTGTGTGTGTGTGTGTGTGTGTGTGTGTGTGTGTGTGTGTGTGTGTGTGTGTGTGTGTGTGTGTGTGTGTGTGTGTGTGTGTGTGTGTGTGTGTGTGTGTGTGTGTGTGTGTGTGTGTGTGTGTGTGTGTGTGTGTGTGTGTGTGTGTGTGTGTGTGTGTGTGTGTGTGAATTTTTGTCTGTCACGGAAATCGTAAAGCGATTCCAGCAAAGATCTTGAGCTAGAATTTTGGTGGTAGCACCCTATCAGCAGGTAGGTAAAATGTGCAAAAGTACAAGCCGATCCGATAATTGGAACCTGTGAAATTGTGCGCCAAACGGATCCACGCGACATTTCGCGCCATAATGGGCCTGTAATTGGACTTCTTTCACAGTCATAAATTCGTTTAGCAAGTAAATCCGCAAACCATGGACCCTAGCCCGAAAAGTGAGCAAAAAGTTTGCTTTCGCGTAAGATCAGCGCCAAAAAGGAATAATTGCATAGATGATCGATTTGTCAAGGTTTTACCTGGGAATGCGGGACAATTTTTGCTCAGAGATGTAATTCGCGGTTGCCATCATCTTCATGGCGAGTGTCAAGTCATTATAACCCCAGTAACTGATTCAAAATCGCATTTAATCTTTTGGAGAATACCTTCTTTCCCTTAAAATCACCGATCTTACATAAAAAGCTTTTGGAATTAGTAGTTGTTTACATTTCATTCGTGATGACCGGCATCGCGAGGTAAGTTTAAAAGCCATCATTTTGCGACTACGAAGTTGGTATGTGGATAGTAAAGCCAGTGCAAGCCTCTGCGAAGCAGAGGTGACGCACTGGTATTATTATCGCACTTTAAGGCTTCATACTACCAGGGGTAGCCGTACCTAACGACGTGTCGCCGCAAGCAGCAACGCTTTTTGTCATATCGATTGCAGCCGCATCGTTGAGCTGCTTCTAGCTGCTGCAGCATACTCGATACCGACCGTCATAGCGCAACGTTAACATATGACTTACTGGTGTTTTGACAAAATTGGTGTAAAGTAACCATGTTTCACCCTTACACATACTATAAACCTGCAACCATTTACAAAAAATCACAGATATAAAAATCCTTTTTCAACGAAAGCAATAGAACTAATACGATCTAATATAGGCCTAATGATAATTGCGTACCTCAAAAACTACTTTCAATAGAGTCGGTGAATAGACAGGGAGAATTACAGAAAAATAGCGCATGAAGTATGGAACTTGAAAGCAGCCGTACTGCAAAGCAAGCACCACTAACACAGGATTTGCGAATGAGTTCAGTGTCGGCAAGCCTAAACACTGATCCACCAAGTAGGAAGCGTGGTGATGCCAAGAACGATGCCGAGAAAAAGAAGAGGTCATTAAACTTAATGAGAATGTCGAAGTGCAGATGTGAGAAAGCAAGAAAGGAATGCGTAGAAGCAATGGCATAAGTTGAGGCTGAAGAAAAATCATTAGGAATACTGACAAACTAAGCACGCCTTCTTCATGGAGGCGAAGCAAATATACGTGAAAGAGCTTCACGGAATTTGGACGTAGCAGAAAAAAAATCCATGAAGTATACAAAACACTTTTTATTAAAAACAAAAATATTGCAACATAAAGATGATCGGCGCACATAACCGAAGAATGGCAGACTCACTTAAAAGACCACTACAGCAGCTCTTTTATTCCAAAGTGTGATCTTAAAAAATGACGAGTAGCAACAAACAAGGTGTGGCTGGTAGTAACGAGGATGAAGGACGCCATCAGCGTGACGACCCAATTTTTGGGATGTATGCGGACAGTCTAAAGCCTCTCAGTGCTCAGGTCTCCGCAATAAAATCATTACGTTCAACAGTATGCGATGCGACTGTACAACATTAATTCTGTGCAAAAATGAATGAAGCTTTGCTACTGCGCATCGTACTGTCAAATGACTGTCACTCGGTTAAGGTCTTCGAACAAGTAATCAAAACATTTTGAGCTTTATTATTTATTTTTTATTTTTAGCGTTATTCAAAAACAAATGAACTCTTTGTAGCAGGCCCTCAATGCTCCACTCCTCTCGTACTGACGGAAAATTATAGAAAAAGTGGAAGAGATTGCACACACCTTTCCTGGAAAAGAAAACCGACAAAGTGGCTCCCACGTTTTATGGTGGACCCTACGAAAAAGCATAGTGCCAGCAGAGTATATCCAGTAGATAAGATTTGCTAGGACGAAAGACTTAAGAAAGTTACAAACGTCCGCAAAAGATTAGAAAAATTCCAAGACAGATCTGAAAATACTCGTCCTCACCTTACTAAACACGATAAATTTGAACACAAACTAGGCAGGATGGTCGCAGTTGAATTGCACCCTCAATCCCTCAGTTGACTGCACCCCATTCCTCAGTGTATATGCACGTTTTTTTGTTTTGTTTTACTAATTGGTGTTTTTTTTGTTTTTTCAACTTTCGCGTTAGAGCTGAGGATGATGTTGTTATTGAGATTTCGCAAACTGCCATATTCTTTTCCATCTGTTTTTTCATTGAGCTTCTGCGGCGTATTACTTACCAAGCAGGGAAGTATGAGCAAAAGTATTTGACCTTCATGGTTTTACACGAAATTTAAACGAAAAAACGAAAATGGAACTTACCTAAATTTAGATTCAGACAAAAGAGCACAATAGAAAGGAACATCGTTCAAAGTAACAGCAAAATCATCCCTACCAAGAATGTCATTTAAGCACTTGGATTATTAGCTAACTACAAGAAAAACAGGCAAAAGCCATGCGTAAACTTGAAATAAGGCTGACAGTGCCGCGCCGTACGGTCACTGGCCTGCTTCAGTTCACATTCGGATTCAGTCTTTAAAGGCAGTGAATTGGCAGAATGAGTCCCGTGGCAAAACAAGGTCACAGGGTAGGAGCCCCCATAATGAAACCTATGGGCCAAAGTTCGACCTTTCTTTGCCACTTCCACCCCCGAAATTTCAAAGCAGCGCTCATCTCAGACAGGTTAAGTCCCGCGGGTGAAAAAGTTGTGTCCCGCCGGAATGACTGCGGGACACAAGTAAAATGGTTCGCGAGAAAACCGGGACTCCCGGTTTTTGTTCGGGATAATGCGGCGCGACACGCGGTTTTGTCCCGACATGTTTTCTCGCGATTCGGCCACCGCTGGGACTCCCGCTCTAGACTGCAGTCTCCTGCGGGAGACGCGATATAGCAGCGACCGATCAGCTTCCGGCTGGGCTTTTTCTAGAATTGGTTCTCCTTTGAAAATTTGTACTACACACATCTTACAAAGGTGCTGTGCTCAACACAGAGTTCAGAAACACTCTTTATTAGCATTCGTGACAGAAAAAGAACATTGAAATCACTATAACTAAGTGAACAGAAAAAAACAGGAATGTCGAGATCAATGTGTGAGATTGAATCCATAATTCAAATCGACTTCATATTTTCGATCTCTTCGTCTTGCTCATGCTCCGACTCATTAGCCTGCTCGTGCGCCAAAGAATCTTGCGTGGTAGTAAGGCAAAAACGCTTTTTCTGGGAAAAAATAAATAACGATCTAACACTAAATTGAAAAGTCATATATGAATATTACCGAGGGTGGCGACAGCATCTCCTTATCAGCATCAAAATGGTAGGCGCGCACATCTCCTCTGAACTTCATATTCAATAGATTCATAAAGACTATCTTTGAAAGAAACCCACAAAGCTCTTCCTATAGCCACTCGTGCTAATCCATTAAGCTTCATCCTCGCCTCCGACAACTTGTCAAACGTCTTCGTCCTAGCCTCATCGTCGTTCTCTAGGCCCAGCCAAAATCTAAATCAGTGAGGTATCAAGGGGTAGAAACACTTCTATCTATACCTATTTCTTTGCCGCGCGCATTCGGTAGCACTCAGCAGCAGTTCTTCTGCGTAAAGGCCAACACCATCAAGAACGAAATCTGGAAGATCTATTTTAGAATTTTCAAAGAGACCATCAATCACTCACTTATCAAAAATATGACCAGACTTTCGGGCAGGTCCTGCAGATGCGGAAATCTTCCCTTTTTCCATGGCGTTCTCCATGCGCTGTTGAAAAATGTTATATTCTTCGAAAGATAGCTAGCAATAGCCAAGACATTTGTCAGACTTCGTTTTGCTCAAAAGGGCCCAAAAGAGCTTAAACGTGCTTGATCTCTCTTCACATTCCTCGTCTCTGATCTCATGCGTTCGGCGCTAGCCTAAAAGCGTCAATACGCTCCCCTGATTGTCCCGCGGTAGTACTTGCGTGTCAAGAGAGCGTGCTGGCGCTTTCAGGCTAGCGCGGAACGTGTGAAAGAAATAAAAAGTGTGGAGAGAGATAAAAAAATTTTTGCGCTTCTGGGCGCTATTGAGTGAAGTCTGACTGGTGTTTAAGCATGCTAATGTTGCTGTCTAATGACATGACACTAGCAAAGTGACTCCAGTTTATACCCGTTGCGAAATTTAGGGGTATCATATTTACTACGCATGTTCTAGCTTACTTGTTATGTGCAGTCTGCTACAAGTTGAAAAATATCAATAAGTGCAGTACAGAGCGCGTATTTTTTAACGCAAAGCACGACTCATTGTCGCGTTAATCGCAGCTAGAAGCTCATATTCAACTTGGAATTATGCATGAGCGCCGTACATGGTCTACATATAATTAATTCAGAATACCTACTTTCACGACCTTCAACCCAACGTCCGTCAGCTCGATCCATAGCATACTCGGCATCACGACGGCTGAAAATAACGTTAGGTATCTAATCAGAAGTTGCGAACACAACCACCTTCGACGACGGCAACAGCGTAAATGGAAAAATTGCTGCGAAAGCGGTGCTGCTGCGGTGCAACATGTCACAACATGTTGGCGTGGCTAAGATGTTCTGTCAACATGTTGTGGCATGTTGCAAACATGTTTTTGCCGCGTTGCCAACATGTTACCACACATGGCTGGTATGAGAGCACACCAAGGGGGTAGCAGCATTTGTGGAGGGCGATATACCTGTCTAGATTATACAAGTCAGTCAAAGAGTAAAAAGATGTGAAATCGAGAAAATCCGTCGTGTGCGAGGAAAAACAGCCTGTGTGGAAACAAGAATGAATCGATACTGACGCGCAATAGCGTCAAAATCGATGATCGCGACTCCCGGTAATCTCCCGCCACTTTTTAACTGTCGGGATTGTCCCGAAAGTCGGGACAAAACCGGGAGTCGCGCAAGACAGACAAGAATTCTCATTTTGTGGGCGGATCTCCAACGGGACTTAACTGCAAATGTCTGAGATCTTCTCTCCTCTCCAACCCCGCCCACCCCACGGACGAGTGAACGCGAAGCCCGCTGTGGCGAAGACGCAGAGTCGTCGCAGGACCCTTATGCTCATAGCATTGCGGCATGCGCGCTCTGACCGTGGAAGTCACTCGTCCATGGGGTGGGCGGGGTCGGAGAGGAGAGGAGATGAGCGCTGCTTTCGCGTTGAAATTTAGGGGGTTAAAAGTGGCAGGGGAAGAAAGGACTTTGGCCGATAGATCCCATTATGGGGCTCTTACCCTGTGACCTTGTTTTACCATAAGACTGATTCTGCCGATTATCTGCCGATCCACTGCCTTTAACGGCGGAGTGAGGTCGAGTATACATCAATTCGATCTATTTTTTCCTATTATTTGGAGCAATAATAAATTCCATGATAGAATTCCTTAAAGGTGAGTACTAACACTTCTATATACAAACCTGCAGTTAACAGGCAGAAGGTAACAGGCAGAATAAACACATCACGGAAACGAAAAGAGAAATTAAGAGAAGTCTGTGTGACGGCGCAGACAGTGTAGCAAAGATTCTAAGAACATCACACTCATTGAGCCAGCAGCGCTATATTGAAGTAAGTACTGTTATACCGCGTTCAGGAGCTTAAAATAGGTTTTGCGGAGTCAACGATAGATTTTTTCCAACATCACATATCTTCACATCTGCAGAAACTCGGTGCAAGCACAAATAAAAGTATTCTGTTTGTCCAAAAATGTAGGAAATAGGATTGTGATGGTATGATTAGCTTAAAGAAGGAGAGAGAACACGTTACAAAGTTTGCTTTGGCAGTGAAAGCACCAAGTAGATGACAAAGAAGTAGACTCAAGTTACAGTAGACAGGCAAAATAAATTTTTACCTATGAAGCTTGCAAAAGCTAAAGAATTTGCCTTGAAGAAAAACATGTTAGTTTTTGCCAAATTTGCTAAAACTTTTTTATCTTCACGTTCTGATAGTGGATTACCAGAAGATAAGTACGTTTCCCAAGTGTACAAAAATTCAGGGTGTCCCAAAAATAAGCCTACTGTTTGAATGTATATAACTCTCTTGTTATGTAGTCTTCCAAAAGCTTCAGGCACTATTTTGTAAAACTAGCTTCAACTAAGTTCTGCAGCGTGGAGAAAGTTACGGATCTTTCTTTGTTGCTATAAGATTACGATAGGAACCGTAGAGAGGATTTTGCATCATCAAGGACCATACTTAACCCTAAATCTATAATTTAGGCCAGATAACCCATATAAACTAGTTTCTGAAATTCGTCAAAAATTCAATTTTAAATGGCAAAGTCAGCATGCATGAAAACAGTATTACACAATTTTTCAGAGTTTTCAAAATTGTCTCCGAAAATTTCGAAAGGCCTATTTTACAGCTGCGCCATATGCTGTATACAATAATCGTGCAGTATGAAGAGGAGTCGATAATTCGCTTCATGATGAAGAAATCTGTGAAAGTAGCCCCAAGTAGCTGAAGCTTCTCGCAGTTTATCAAGAGAATTACTAACAATCAAAGTAGCCATACTTTTTGTACCATGGCAATTAATGTGCTGAGTTGGAGCGAAAGTTCTTGCCTAATTCCAATGAAATTCAAAAACTTTTCTGATACCAAGCCTACATCCATCGTCCCGTATGTGAATTTAAATTGCCCGGAAGATCGCGGAGGGCCGCCGTCTAGCTTAAAAAATCTGTTTTCCTTACAAAGCTGTTTATATGTTACTTTGGAATGCTCAAGCCTTCCACGGAAATATAAAAAATTTCTGAAAAATTGTCATTTTCATAGGATAAATCCCCTTATCGTTGCAGTCTTTTGCACAAAGACTGTTGAGGACCGAAATTTAGACATAACGCTTAATTAAGAGACTGTGGCGTTTTTTAGAGCGTCAAAAATTGTGCTGAAAAGTGCAATAATGAGAGAGCTTTCCCTGTGAAATGACAATCTGCAGAGATTTTTGTTCTTGCGTACCCGTACAGAATTAAAGCTTGTCACAATAACGTATTGTTTTTTTGCTGTAAAACCAATGTTGTAGGTTTTTTAATGCTAGCTAGGGGTTCTCCGCGATTTCTTTGCACTATACTCAAAATCGCAGAATTTGTAACGTCATCTCTGAAAGCTTCGTCCACGGTAATTATACCATGGAATGTTACGCAAAAACATCTGTTATGGAGCGTAAAAGTTTATCAGTCATGTTTAAAATACCAAATCCTGAATTTAGGCTTAGTAATTGAAAAGTTATTGAATTTTTCTGAATTATGCAAGAACATTCACGCAAATTATACAGTATTACAATCATTTTTTCTCAAATTCAAAAATAGCGCGATTTTAAATTACTAAAAATAGGCATGCTTGAGGAACTATGCTTACTTATCAACTGTTATGAAGTCACCTTATGCATCAAGAAAGCCATGTCCAGTTGCAGACAAATTGATTCCGCTTCGTCCATCCATACGCCTTCTCCTTTCTTTAGGACGAAAAGTAGTCGCAGATGATCTCCAACTGTGAGTGAATTGAATGTGCAGCTTGCTTGAGGACAAAATCCAATAGGAGGTCGCCGTGCGCAAATCGCGTTTGAATACTGCTCTCCCAACACCGTGATTCTGCCTAAACGTGTGTGACTGGTGGTGTGTGAAAAGTTAAGATAAAAGGGTTATTAAACGCACAAAACCGCGGACTCTTGTGAAAAAGAAAAACGAAACACGAAGACGAAATATTGATAGGCAATTTAGCACACTTGTGAACCTTGAGAAAAAAAGCAATCTTCAAAAAACTTTACACAAAGGAGAATTTAAAACATGTCTTTACAGCTCCAAAAATTCAAAAACAGCGGAAGCCTTAGTCACTTCATTTCAAACCCTAAGGTGAAATAAAATATTATCACACTATTAATTTTACAGCCATAGCAGAACAGACTTTGCTATACCAGATATGTTCTTAGAGATACAAATAGGAAAATGCAAAAAGGTCTTTTCTGTCACACAAACACTGGTTCAGTAGCGTTTACGTAAGTTTAGGTTAAATAGTATTGTAGCACCCATATCTTCATCTATTTATTCCTCTTTTGCTGGAGTGTTTTCACAAAAAAGGGCTGTCAACCCCTCTCCAATCTATGACTTAATAATAACGGGCTAAGGGTGTTTACGTCTGTTTGTCTGTGTGTCTGTGTGTACGTCTGTCTGTCACGAAATTCGTAGAGCGACTTCCATCAAAGATCTTGAGCTAAAATTTTGGTCATAGCACCCTATCAGCATGTAGGTAAACTGTGCAGAAGCAAAAGCCGATCCGATTAGTGGAACCTGTGAAAACTGAGCGCCAAACGGGTCCACGCGACTTTTGGTCCGCCAAAATCTGTCGGTAGTTGGGCTTTTTGCTAAGTCGTGGATTTGTTCAGCAAGTAAATACGAAAAACATTGACTTCAGCTCAAAAAGTAAGCAGAAAGTCAATCTTTACACAAAAATGGTGCCAAAAAGATGTAAGTGAGCAAATTGTCGATTTGCCAAGATTTTTCTATAAAAATTGAGAGGATTTTTGAATAGATATGTAGCCCAAAGTGGTGTTTATCCTTATGGCGAATATAAAGCCAAAATAAGTTCAGTAACCCATTTAAAATCGCATTTGTTTTTCTGCGGGAAAATTTTTTCTCCCAAAATTACCAATCTTACATGGAAAAGCACTAAAAATGAATGGTTGTTTACAATTCATTCGTGATGTTCAGCATAGCGCGGTGAGTTTCAAAGTCATTATTATGCGATCACGAAGAAGGCACGGATAGTAGAGCCAGTGCGAACCTCTGCGAAGCAGAGTTGACGCACTGGTACCGAAATATTTGCTCAAAGATTTTACGTAGTTTGACCACTAGCATCACACCTATAGTACTGTATTTATAGCGCATCGTATAATTTTTTCAAAAAAAGTTCAGGTTTAATTCACGATACGCCATCACCGACGCTGCAGTAGCGTTAGGGCTGCCTCCCGGCTGTACCATAGGGTCACGCAGAGTCATAGGGGCCACGACATTTGTATGCGACAACAGTGGCACAGGCGCCCGCTGTCAAAGCACATACTACCGATGGCGCTTCTACATTACACAAAGGGACAACAATTTAAAATATCCTTCAAACGCAATGCCCTTTACCAGTTTTCTGCACTCCTCACAGAAGCGCAATTACCTATCGGCACGTTCGTCCCTCGATTTCGCTGCCGTCTTCACTACTTTTGAGGAAGTGCAAAAAATGCGTCAATGATGTATTCGAATAGCTAGACTCAGTCTGTGTTTCGCGCGCAAGATCTTATATATCTCAGAAGCAATTCGCTAAATGCTCCGAGCATGTTAAAATGAAGCTGACATGGCAGTCACAGGAAAAGTTGGACATCGATATGAGGTAGAAAACAGACAGAATGTTTTTTTGCGATACTTTCGGGTGCAAGCACCAAAAAAATCGCAAAAATATGCATCATTATCAATTCTTCGTAAAATCATTTTTTGAAACTCTTCATCAAAGCTCTACGGAATTGTTTTTGCCATTTTCAATTTTTACAACTACTCACTTTATCACCATCTGCATGAAATGATCAATTAAAGCGCGCTAATTTTCTTGAGAGGATCGACGTGATTGCTATCTAGAATTCTAACAAAATATCCTGCATTTATATAATCACAAAGAAATTATGTGAGCTGAAAGTGTCATTACTCTCAAGCTGACATTTTGGGTGGCATTTACCACTCAAATGTGGAGAGAAAAATCCGAATGCAACCCATCTCGAGCAACGATAGTCAACAGCTTTGCAGGAGGATTTCAGGGAGTACAGCAAAACCAAATACTGAAAGCAGTTGAAAAAAGACGAGGTTTTAAAAAATGCCAAAGCGACAGCTTTGAATGTCACGTGCCGCTGACGCACTACTAAAAGGAGACGGGACTCGAACATCTTGCCCATAGAGGACAGAATCTATCGCGAATCTATCCACTCATTTTTCTCTCATCAACGCTAGTGCCTATGTCCGTTGTCCCACTGGAGAAGGTTTTGGAAGTACCATCAAAATTCTACTAGCTGAAGTGCGCAGGCCACGAAGACGTCCATGGCTCCAGAATCAGGTCATCTCAGTTTTTTTTAACTGCAAGCCCCGGAGGACGACGTCTACACGACATTTTCACGTCGCATTTAACATCTTACTTCCGAAAAGAAGACGACTCCATTGTACCGCTCTCTATAGCAGCCTAATTAGTGCGCGCTTCTGATTGGTCAGCGGCAGCGAACCGGTGAGAGCCCGAATGTCATCAAAGACTGAGATGTGCTGAACAGAACAAGTTGCGCAAACGCATCCCCACAAAGAAAAAATTTAAAAAAAACCTCGCGACGAAAAACGCAAGATCGCACACCGTTAGCTCTGCGGCAACTAATTAGCTCCAAGACGGAGGGATGCAAAAGGGTGTACACTCTTCCGAAAGGAAAGTTTCCGACCAATGAAGGATTGAAAACTGTCCTTCTCATCAAAAAAGGAGATCGAGAAAGTTTTCAGAGCTAATTCCTAATATAATTGTTGAGTGTAATGAACAAGCCTATCACAGAAATTATCCTCGCTTGCATGTCTAAAAACTAGATGAAACCTAGTCCCAAGAGCAGGCTGCACTTCGCAAAAGAAAATTTAGCTGCATGAACACATCCAGGTGATTACGAGAATTATCGAATTTCGCCAAAATCTTAGTCGGAAAAAAATTGACAAGCAGCGAAAATGCAGCTCCATTGACCCGCGACAGTATAAATTGAAAGGAGGTCCGATATAGACAAGGAGACAGCTTGCCAAAGGTGTTCACCGCGATCGTACAGTGGGTGATGAAGACACTGAACTAGGACGAGAGAAGTAATAGAAGATTGAAAGGCACTTCTTTAGTGGCAACCTCTTCTTACGTGTATCTTGAACGTCCGATGAACATGAGGAACGACTTGAGGGAAGAACTTACCAAGAGAAGAAGAGCAGCCTGTCCGCCTTTGGGTTCTGAAGGAAGCCATCGACGAACTGATAGACCAAGAGCTTCGAGCCCACCTGTTGAACTCAACCCTTCTTGAGGCGTTACGCAGCTAAGACTGTAGCCACGTGGAGAACTCTACGGACTGCTTGAACGCAATCTTCTGGAGATGGCTCAACGCAAACGACAACTTGTCGGATTTTGCAGGTTAAAGGTTATAAGAATATGCCGTCTTCGTGACCCAGCGGAGTATGTTGCGAAAGCGAAGCATTGATGGGCCGATAGCGTCATGCGAAGAACGAACTACGGATGGACACTAAGAACATCAGAATGGATTTCATGCAAAATCCTTAGAGATTTTCTTCAACAGAATGGCAGACGTGTTCGTGCAAAGTATGGATCAGCTGAGACTTGTGATGCAGCTACCGACGACAACTGCGAAAATTGTGGTTGTTTGAAACGGGACAGAAACCATTAAACCTTTGCGCTGGCACCCATGCCTATCTATTATATAATTTTTCTAATAAGATCTCATTTCTTGTTCTTGTTGTCCACTATGCAACTACATACCAAGTTTAGGGCCATCTCCGCGCGAACGAGCCACTTTTCAAAATTACATTGATAAATAATATTCAAAAAAAGCTTGCCATAACCCTCACAAACACAATCTGCTAACCCTTGCTCAATTATATGCTAAATTTCGTGCACATACTTGTGCCTGTAAATAAAGCAGATCTTTACTACTTTGCACAAAACGTGATTTTTTCTTAAAAAAGCGTTTTGAAGAATTTCGTGTTTGTGTAGGTCGATGTAACAACTTGCTAAGAAATAGGTATATGCGCGTGAGCGTGTTCGTATTCACGATACCCTTTTTACTTTTCTCACATTATCAGCTTCTAGCTTGACATTTTTCCACCCTCGTGCAGAGCCCTGAGCCTCATCAGTAGAATGGCACCAAGAACAGTTTGTATAGAGACATCGGATCGTGTTTGATATTTTTATGGAGAATAATGTGATCAGAAGCCGCAGCAGTTTTCTTCTGGCTGCACAAGCAAAAACCTGCCAGTTGCATGCTATTGAGCTGGCATCGACTTACAATTTTCCCACCCCATATGAATATGAAGTGCAAAAAAACTTTGCCAAATTCTAGCATATACAAAAAAGAGTGGTACTTTTCCGTTATGCGGACCCATTTATTCAAGGAAGGATAATGCTTTTTTTCTTGTACCATATTTGCTCCTAAATTCACAGGAAAGAAGGGAGTGTCAACCTTCGCCACGTGTCAAAATAAATTTGACATGTCATCCACATGTTTAGCAGGTTTTACCAATAGTTTATATAGCCCTACCTACTAACTCAAGTTCAATCGATTTTTTTTCAATAATGACCCATTTTCAAGTGAACAATTTCAAAAATATGTATCATTATGATTATAAAGTTATTCTATTATTAATGAACAAACTGGACTTGCTCAGAATAGAGAATTGTGATAGATTCTCATCATTTTAGTGGCGAAACAAGCAGTAGCGAGGTAGATACTTCAGCCATCATTTACAGTCCTTCTTGGCTAAAATCGCATGGCGGACAGAGTTTAAAGAGAAAGTCATTTTTGAATCATGCCTAAAAGCAATAAATGTCCTAATATAAGTTCTGATTTGTTTTTCTTTTACCGAAACCGTTAAACGGCTTCTAGGTAATCATAAATGCTCTTTTACCTCACCGGGAATACTTTCGATAAAAACATGTCAAATTGGATCAAAACGTGTCAATTTTTTTCTGACACGTGGCAGGGAGGCGGTCCTTGTAGAATCTATAAAAAAATGTTCTCAAACTAAATAGCGCAATCATGAGAGCCTTTTGAAAAAAAAGGGTCCGGATAACGGAACAGTACCAAAAGAGTTTGTAGCGACAAATTTCAGGTGATGTGCCAAACCCTAAATGGAGCAAGATACGTGCTGGAAGATACGTGCTAAAGTGAACCATTTATTATAAAGCTGATACAGTCAAAATTATTTGTGCACAATGTCAAAAGTTGAACTTCTGCTGAATTAGTTTTATTCATGATCATCTAATTTTGAAAACAGGAAAAAAGGTCGGGTTTGTTCAGATGTATAAAAAGCGTTTTACGTCTCTTAGTCAGAGAATATCATATCTTTGTGCGAAAGGCTAAAGGCTTATAAGACCGAATCTGTAGCTTCAAATAATACGCATTTATTTTCAGTTTTCATTTGCTCCCTTTTTCAATACCTTGAGAGAAGAACAAAAGTGAGGGATAAATTAGCCTGAACTCAAAATAACTTATCCTACTATAATAACGCGCTAAGGCCGTCTGTTTTTTTGTGTGTCTGTCTGTGTGTCTGTGTGAAAATCTGTCTGTCACGAAATTTGCAGATGGAGTCCCAGCCAACATCTAAAGCCCAAATTTTGCACAGCGCATGCTACCAACATGAGAGTCCAATATACCAAAGCTTGAGTGGATCCGTTCAGTGGATCCCTTGGAAATCACACGTCAGACGGATCCACTTTTCTTTTTAGCCGCAAAAGTAGTTCAGTATGCAAACTTTTTGCTAAGTTATGATTATGTTTAGCATATAAATCCGCAAAAATTTATCCGGCAACTCAAAAAACTACGAAAAATTTAATCGCATGCGAAAACGGCGCCAAAACGTGGCAGGTGCTCACTTCTTCGATTTCCAGAGGTTCTATTAAACGAAATTGAAAGATTTTTGCTCAGAAACGTAGCTCACATTATCAGTTTCTATAATGGCAACTATTGAGTTTTCAAAGTTTAATGTTCATTCTGAAAAAGTACTCGTTCTCCGTTCGAAAGAACCCTTTCATACAAAATTACCAATTACTTACGACAGTGCATCTGAAATGAAAAGCTTTCCCCATTTCATTCGTGATGCTCGGTGAGTTTCATTGCTAACTTAACAGAGGAAGAAAGCAGGACTTCCAACGCGCTGGCCACACGTGTCAGACCTTTGGACAGGCGGAAGCAGTTTGACTTTACAACGCATAAATTGGTCTGTAAAACATCAGCGTTTACAAGCATATGTATAGGCTCATAGCATACCGTACCGGCGTGTAGGCCCACCATGCAGAAGGACGAGCCGGTTCGATAAGCGGGTCCTTCAAAATTTGCGCCTCAAACGGGTCCACCTGGCTTTTGGCGCGCAAAGCTAGGTCACAAATTCAACGTTTTGCAAAATCTGATTTGCCTGACAAGCAAATCTGCGCTCCAAGAATTCTAGCTCAAGAAGTACTCAAAAAGTTTGCTTTTCTGCAAAAACAGCGCCAAAAAGTAGTGGTCGCGTGGAGAGTCGATTTGGCAAGGTTTTATCTCAAAATCTGAAAAGATTTTTGCACGGAAATATAGCCTTTATAACATTTATCGAGCTAAAACAAATTCAATAATCTGTTTGAATTCGTTTTATTTCTTGGCAAAATAGTTTTCTTTCTCGAAATTACCGATCTTACATAGGAATGCTTCAAGAATGAACAGTTGTTTACAATTCATTTATAATGTACAGCATCGTGCGGTGAGTTTCAAAGTCATCATTTTGGGAGCATGAATAAGACAACAGGGTAGCAGAGCCAGTGCGAACCTCCGCGAAGCGGAGGTGACGCACTGGTAGTTTCAAAACATCCTTGAAAAATGTTTCGATGGAAGCAGCGGACACTGGTTGCGACAAAAGAAAGGCTTGCTTATGCATTTTTATGTCAAATTTCGAAACGAGATATCGCCTGAGGGGGGGAGGGAGGAAGGGTGTGGGGTGGGGAGAAGGCCAAGGACCAACATCGTCATAAAACTATTAAGCCATCACATCAAAAAAAAATCCTCACAGAGATGTCTAAGCTATGGTAAGTTTTTGATAGAATAAAAAAAGATGTTCAAAAATTTGAGGATGTTTTGCTTCGGATCATTCTTGCACACCGGCACATGAACGGGAGCGAACCCATTGCGATAAGTTTACGAGCCGCATTCCAACAAAAGCATGTACATTCTTTAGATCCCTTCTGGACAGCAATACTATATTCGCTTTCCAAACCTGAGACAATTCTCGAAAGAAATTACAAACCCTTGGATCTACAGACTCTACCCGTGTAAAACCGAATTAAATGTGAGTAGTGAAATGAAACACCGCTACTGCAGCAAAAGGCAGTCATAAGGACTACCAATATTAGCGGAGAGAGTTTCGGAAAGAGTTGGACAATCTTTAAGTCTTTACGAATTATTAAAAGAAGAGATTTGTAGCTCCTGTAGATGTACAGCAACGTCAGCAAGGAAAATGTTCTTAAAACCACCTTGTCTTCCGCTTCCAGAGCATATACAGAGTGTCCCAAAAAGATGTGCACACTGTTTGATCGTTAATATCTCTCTTGCTTTCAAGTCTTTTGCCGAGCTTGAGGTACCATTCTGCAGAGCGAGGATAAACTTAGGTTTACAGTGTGGAGCGAAACAGCAATCACTCTTCAATACTGTAGGATCACGGTATGAACTTTCAGCATACAGCGTCACTTTGGAATAAGCCTTTTAATGAAATAATTTCAAAAAAATCTAAAAATTTGTGTAGCAAGGTTTTCAGGCGTGCTGATTTCACTACATAACTTTCCACCAGTTTTTCGAGCTTTCTTGATGGCATATTCACATTTCTGACGAACATTGCAAAATCAGTTGTTACCCTAAATCTGAAATAACTTATGAAAGAAACAGTGTACTGATGTGCAATTTTCATATTCAGAATCGGCGGCTTCGATTAACCCAGTTCAAGAGTTTCTTGCTTGTTTGGCTTTTTTCTGAGACAAAATACCGCTTTCAATGGTTTAAAATCGTTCTCAAAATTCCTACCGTAATCCTACAGTAATGAAGAGCGGCTGATAGGTCGCTCCACACTGTGAATCTAAGTTGGACCTCGCTCTAAAAAATGGTGCCTCAAGCTCGGCAAAAGACGTGAAAGCAAGAGAGTTATTAACAATCAAAAAGTGTGCACATTTTTTGGGACACCCTGTATAGTTTGCCTGGAGTCTGTTGAAAAAAGTGCTTGATGGACGGTGTGGGTAGTGATTTCTGGATATTTACGAGTTTTTAGGATAAAAAAATCCGTAACTTTTGAAGATAAACAGATAATACATGGTAACCATTAGAACCGCCTCGTTTTCCGCTTCCTGAAAGTATATACTCTGGCTAGGGTTCGTTACAAAATGTGCTGGGTGAAGGGTGGGTGAGACTTTTATAGTAAGAGTGCTCAAGTAGACGTCTTTTTACAGCGGAAAAATCCTCTACTTGAGCACTCATCACTCAGCACTTAAAATTTCACCCATTCCACCCTTCACCCGGCACTTTTTGTAAAGAATCCCAGGCAAAGTATATATTTTCTGAAAGCTGAGGACGAGACGGTTCCACTAATGGCTATCTCGGTTACAGTATGTTTATCTACAAAATTTGTGAATTTTTTTATGTAAACTCGAAAATCTCCAAAAATCACTGGGCACACCCTTCATCCAGGCACTTTTTGAACGGGTCTCACAATCAGACATGCTATATATTTTCTAAAAGAGGACGAGGCGGCGCCGATAGTAACTATTCCGTGTGCCAGCTATTCATCTACAAGATTTATGAATTTTTTATGTTGAAAACTCATAATTGTCCAGAAATCACTAAGCACACCTTTCACTAGGTATTAGGTTGTCCGGAAATTAATGCAGGTTTCAGCAATTGCAATTTCAAAAGGATCATTCTTCTGTGTATGTGCATCTTTCGACCAATTTCGCATACTGAAAGAAGCCGCTCTTCATGCTTTCTCTTATATATATTATTTCTACGGCCAACTTCATTTGTTCGATATTTACAACCATTCGAAGATGAAGCTTTGGATTACTAAATTTACGCTTTGCACTATTTTGGATTGAACTTATTCGGCAAGAGGGGTATTTCCATGATAATATAGCCGAAGCAAGATATCGAGTGAACTTACAAAATGGATAGTAGAGCTTCTTTTGAACGATTGTAAGAGTAGAGAGACTGAGGCTTTAACATGAATAATTCAAATTATTTATTTCACCAGGGGGAACGTTGTACAGCGGAACTTTCCTCGCTGACGTTGCTGTGCAGCTACAGAAGCTACTACTTTTTTTCCTCCTGGAAGTTCGTGAATGCCTATAAATCTTCTTCCTCTTTTCCGATACACAAACACTTCCCATACAAATATCTCCTTTACTTAACCTTACTTCACTTTTGATTTTTTCTCGGCTTCTGGCGAAGAGGGTCACCTGGGTTCCGGTTTAAGGGTGAAGAAGGGGTGAGCAAATTCTTACACTATCGCATCTATGATGTTGACCATATTAGGTTGTCGGATAGTTTCTGTAACGCTTTTATTTTTATCTCTTAAAAATACAAAAAAAACTATCTATTAGGTCGTCCCAAAAGTTTTGTCGCTTTTTTTCATCGCTCATCAAAACTCACAAAACACCAATCCTTGAACGTCCTAGGCATAATTCTATTCGGACCTCTTTCTTACAGCTATATTTGTTTTCTGATCTACCTCGTCTTTGCGATGTTATCGCCATGGCTTTTTGAGACCGCAGCAGTAACGCCAAATATTTCCTTTTTCAAAATTTTTACACTTATATTTTCAGAGAGCGCTGATGACTGTTATGTAGAGCAAGATTTGGCTATATTGTACCTATTTTAGATTACTTGGTCCACGTTTATTGAGTCCGTTATGATTGTTGATTCAATTAAAATCGCAGCTTTTTAATTACGTTTACCACGTAAAAGTACTGAAAATCAAAAAGCTGATTTTTGAAGCTAATCAAACTTGGTTATGCTGCATAAATGATGTTTAATAGCATTCAAGCGTGAATTCGCAGAAAATTCAATAGTTTTCTTGCCTTTGCTGCGGCTGCTGTTTCGTGACTTTGCTAAAATTCAAAGCCTCCGAGTAAATAATTTTTTGGAGCTAAAAACAGCAGATTAAGAGCCTGAAAATAGCACCTGGTAGTCCGAGAAATGCTCTATTTGATCCATACTTAAGCGTTTCCGAAGCTTTGAAATGAAACTTTCAAAAATTAGCCTAACTTTGAGCAGATAAAATTGACGGGTGTAGAATTTTTGCAATTATCAAAAAAAGCATGCAAGATCTTGGTTCGAATATGTATCCATAAGAAAGGGAAGGAAAATATGCATTGAATGCATCTTGAAACTCGTTCAGATCTTTACTGTACGTGGTTTTATAGTGGTTTGAAAAAACCGACAAAGCTTTAATTATGGGGGAGTGTTGACGGGGTGCAAATGTCTACCTACAGATACTGTCAGAATACTAACAGTGTTAGATGCTGTTATCCGTGGTCTGTGCGTTACTCCATGTAGCGCGCATTCGCATTTTAACACAAAGACAGTTTTTGAAAACTTGTAAACTTATTTCCAACCTCTCCTTATCAAATCCTACATGAAACACACAAAAAGAAAGATTGCCTAACTTTATTTTTCTGACCCCGCCTTTGCAGAAAAATACGTTTTGAAAATCTACAGAAGAAAAAAATACACAATTAGACGCAGAAAAAATCAAAGAAAAAATGACAATTCGAGTATGCTTACAAAGTCATCATAAACTTGCTAGCTAATTGTGCATTTGCGGCAACAGGCAGCATGCTGTTGTATGCACCCTCTCGTGCCCTACATATAAGCAAATTCGAAGGTGCTAAAAATCTTCTAAGATTTTTCAGATTTTTGATGTGTTCTCGTCTTGAAACCTGGGCATCTTCGACTGTAAGTTGATGTTCTAATATTTCTTATGCCGCACAGGTTGGTATGGTGAAACTTTATTGACCTAACGTTTCAAACAACTCGTCTTCGTCGGAGGTCTGAAAAGGATTGTAGATTACGTATTCGTTGTACTGACAATACCGTCCGCATAAAATGGTACAGAAAGGAAAGCTCGAGGAACATCATCTTACAAGCTACGTCAGCCCACCCCTCAGCAGTCAAACATGCTATCATACATAACATGTTTAAAACTGCTACGGAAATGTGCACAGACGATGACGAGCGACGCGAGTCACGACAATTGGCAGCTGACATTGCACTCAGTAACGGCTAAATGCTTGAAACAGGAGGATCATGTAGAAAACAGATTAGTTGTCAAAAATTTGTTAGCCTTACGGAGCGCAATAAGAACAACAAAGTTCCTTTGTGCACACCCTTCGTTTCCGATAAGCGAGGCTGTAAGGCCTTGCATCCTGCGAGCACATCTACAAAATGAAGTACTCAGACGAGATGTATGGCGGCACAGTACAATATACGTAAACTATTAGGTTGGTGCAAAAGTAATGCGCGTTTTTCTAGCCCTTGTTTTAGAACAACTTTTCTTCATCAAGCTTTCTTCTTTGGAAGAAACGTAGCACATTGCCAAGAAGGTTCTTTCATCCTCTATCCAATGTTTGTTAAAATGGGCTTCTAGCATCATTAGTTAAAAAATGATTAAGCTTCACATCTTCTTTGGGAGAAACTTAGCACATTGCCAAAAAAGTTTTTTCATCCTCTATCCAATGGTTGTTGAAATGGGCTTCTAGCTTCATTAGTTAAAAAGTAATAGAGCTTCACACAACCGCACTCGAAACCAAAATTTAATTGCATTTACTTTTCTGGCCAGAAATCAAGCCCAAATAAGGGAAAACTTTTGAAACTTTACTCAGACAATCGATCGGACCCCTCCGCCGGACAGTCCGAATCTGCCAGAGTCGCGCCGGACTCAGTAGACCAATGAGAGAGGGGCAAATAGGCGGTCCGTCGCGGTGACATCACTGGCAGGCAAGTGGGAGGCTTCTCCGGCCCTGCTGCAAAGGTACGCCATTTCTCCGGCGCGACTCTGCCAGATTTGGCGGACTCGCGCCGGAGAAATTTGCCCGGCGCGAGTCCGCCAGATTTGGAAAAGCCGCGCCGGAGAAAATCGGAGGGGTCCGGAGCTGAAATGGGAGGCCTCCGGAGCAGAAAATGGGAGGTATCCGGAGCAGAAAATGGGAGGTATCCGGAGCAGAAAATGGGAGGTATCCGGAGCAGAAAATGGGAGGTATCCGGAGCAGAAATGGGAAATCTCCGCCGGAGAATTGGGAGGCTCCGCCGGATAAATGGGAGACCCACGCTGGGGAAACGCCGCGACCCTGCCATTTCTCCGGCGGAGGGGTCCTATCCGTTGCCTGAGTAGCTACTGTATTTGATAAAAATTGTCTACATTATGCACATTTTACCATTTTCTCAGAAATCACCTAGAATGAGATTTTGACGCCTCAACATGAACAGATATTTTGATCATTCTGGGACATATAAATTTCCTGTGAAGAAGGCAATCGCCTAAGCTCTGCTCATTTCTGTAAGAGTAAGGATGGACCTCCTACTGACGGTCTTTTCAGGACCGTGTAGCTGTTTATTACGCAGAAAATCAAAAAAACTCCACATTTTGGGATTTTTAGGCCTGCGAAGAAATGTCCAAAAAAGCGGGCAATTTTGGATTTCAATTTTTTTCTTTCGGCAAAATCTGCTCTGTTTGGCCCCCTTTTCAACTTTTTTGTACTACTGGCTTTCGCCCACATATAGACTATTTACTATCTACATTAACAAATTTTGAAAAAAGTCATGATCACTTGAAGACAATGTTTCAGAAAAAAATTTTTCTGCTTATCAATCCATATTTTTCTGCCCGTTAAAGATATGAGTATAGGGTGTTCGCTGTATTCTAAAAGGCTTGCTTCCTCTAATGTTTTTACCGCATTGAAAAATGTAGATTTTTTTAGAGAGTTATAACACATCAATGAGAGCTCGCAAAACGCGCATTACTTTTGCACCAACCTAATACAATCTTTTTCGGACCTTTGACGAAAACGAGTTGTTCGAAACGTTAGGTCAATAAAGTTCCACCATACCAACCTGTGCGGCATAAGAAATATTAGAACATCAATTTTCAGATTTTTACAATAAAAGTTCAACAGAAATCATTCCACACCTAATACTTTGACTACAGGCAAGGCAGATTGTGAACTCGAAATTCAAGGCTTTTTGAAGAAGTTTAGCATATTTGGGAAGCAGATATGTTATCGGTGTCCCAAAGAAATCTTTTCAACGTACATCTTCTTGCTGAACGCTAATGCGACTCGGTATTTATCTCTGTTTAGCAGACTCACCTTCTGTTACAGAAACCGTTCCACATATCACCGCGTACATAGTACTCTTCCCCGCTCCATTATGTCCAAGAAGCACGGTCACCTGCTTGTGAGACATGTATTAAGTATTTTCGGAAGTCCCGCCCGATTTTAGGCTCCCTTGTTTTTGATGCAGCATTTTTCTCTTCTCTTTTTTTCTATTATTGCAGTACTATAAAACCATTCACAAAACTTTTTCTGCTCTCTCTATGTCTTACTAATTTTTGTTAAAATACTAAAGTACATACACAAATAGATATATTTCGCAACCCCAGCAGTAAGAACATCGAACATTATGGCTCTGCTTTCTAATGGAGCACAAAAATTTCGGTGCGGTGGTAGTCAGCATGTATATGACGGCGATGTCGGTCTTTTCAGGCGGCCACAGATGTTAAATCACATTTGCCTAAGCAGATAGCGCGGTTGCCCTGTAAACAACATACCACTGCTGTCCGCGGAAGAGCAATTTGCCAAAATCCAGCTATACGATATCTGTCCTTGCGTTATATCTGTTTGTGATGATCTTAGAAGAGCTATGAGGAAAAAATTGCAGCACGCAGGCCTATAAGGTGAAACGTCATAAACATCTGGCCACCCAATCTCAGAAAGCAGCTATACGTTATCTGTCTTTATGAGAGGTTAGGGAATTGCATGAGTCCGGCGTGGTCTAAATTATCACCTGGGCCGGTAGTAATCTACGCTACCTGATGGCATCATAGATGCCGGCAAGTTGGCACACATTGAGAAAGTTGCCATCTCCGGCGGCAGCCTGCCTAATGATTGTAGGTTCTAATAATCTTATATAACCTTAGTACGCATTCATTTCGCACATTGAGCTTTGATGATGCAGACAGCCGCAGAACTGCTACATCGCGCGTGTTTGAATCTAAAATCTAGTCTAGGCGCCACCACGCTAACCATTCGGTCAACAACAGGAGGAACGCACTGGTAAGTGGCCGCTGTAAAAGGAGTTGATACATTGCGTGAGAGACTTCAACTCAAAAGAACAGCTGATTTATATGAGCAAGAGAGGGGCGAAATCAGTGCCAACGAGACTTAGAGGGGATTGCCAAAAAAGATGGTGTTCTTAATGGTTCTGAGGCATTACTAGATTTTTTCCTGTGAGAAAATTGTCGTTTAAAAAGAAAAACTCATGTAATGAGAAAAGTGATAGTTTTTTGACGGAAAGTAGAATTTTTTGATTTTTTCGCCTTACGTAAATTGTGTGATATCGCCGCAATTCGCAAACTCACAGACGCCGTCGGCAAAGGTGTCACCACCTCGACGTGGTCGGGGCACGTCGAGATGCCGGCAGCTCCCTCTCTCAAAAGAGAACGCTATTTCCCGTGCTCTCTGACCTGCCGGCAGCTGCCATCTCGCGGAATTCGACGAGCTGCCGGCAGGTTGCCAGCAACTGACCTCGCAAAATTGCCGGCAGCTTCTCCTGCGCTTCCAGATATTCCCCTACAGGAGGATTTCTGAAAACGCAAATTTCGATGGAGGTTTCTACAGAGTCGAGGCGGCATCTTCTTTTAGAAAATTTTTTGAAAAAGGCCTGAAACGGCTTAAATTTGGGGTTCTAATTTCTGGCCACTTCACGAATAAGATTACAGCGACCTGCCGACGAGACCTGCCGGCAGGTCGGGCGAATTACTACCGGTCTGATATCATGTGGTATCAGTACATATGAGAAACCGGCAGACCTTGATGCATACGGGTCAAGAAGCATAGACGGTCTCGAAAAATCGAAAGCATCTACCTTTCTAGGCGCTTATCACAGGGGTTCGTTCAAGCAAATGTCGTAGGTCTGCCTTGATTTCCTCTAATCACCTCAACTTGGGTCCTCCTCTCTGTCTTTTTCCTGGGACATCCACTAATAGTGCCAATCTTTAAAGTGTCCACCTTCTTTTCTAGTCACATTTCCATACCATTGAAGACGCTTCTCTCGTAACTTCTTCATAATTGAAGCGACTTTCATTGTGCTAAGTATAGTATCGCTTGAGATGTGGTCCAGCATAGTCACGCCTGCAGTCCATCTGAGCATTCCTGTTTTCATTACTCCAAGCTGACGTTCTTTTTTTCGCGTGCAAGGCGGTCAGCATTCGCTGCCGTAGAGAACAGCTGGTCGGATAATCGTGCGGCATATCTGGGACTCTAAGGTGCGTGGAAATCGTTTATCGCAAAGCCCTGCCGTAAGGCTTCTAACCACGCTGCATTTATTCTGCTGTTCACCTCGTCGTAAAAGCTCCCATCTGCAGAAATACGGCTCCCTAAACATTCGAAAGAGGTCTTTTTGATTTGCGTCTCTCCAATCTGAACGGTTCCGGGTGTCTGGGCTTTAACTTCCATGTACTCGGTCTTCTTTGTGCTTAGTGTCAACCCATGTTGTTGTAATTAAGGCATCCGACTCTGTATACCTACTTCAGCTCCGCACTGCCTCCATCAGGGCTATGTCATCCGCGTATATAATTGTCCACGGTGGTTGACGTATGAAGTCTTTGACAAGGCATTCATGACCGTGGTAAAGAGGAGGGGCGAAAGTACAGATCCTTGATGGACGCCGACGTTTACTTGAATATCTTCTGATTCCCACTGCTGTTTGTACGTAACTGGTCGCATTTTTATAGATCATTTCAATCCAGTCTACGTATTCTTCCGGTACCGTGTGCTTTTGCAGTGCCCACCAAATCATGTTATGCGACAACCCTATCAAACGCCTTCTCCAAATCTAGGAATGCTGCGCGTAGTTTGCACTGCTTCTCCCTACTTCTTTCCAACATTATTCTAACACTGCGGATGCCGTACTGTATCCCTCAACGAATCCGCACTGGTTTGGAACCAACTCTACAATCCTTCGAAGCCGTATCTTTAATACTCTTTTGAAAATCTCCAAAGTATGCTTATAAGTCGAATAGGACTATACATGGTGCAGCCAGCACTGTCGCCTCGATTTTTCCATACCGGTGTTGTTATGCTTCTGTACCAGTCTCTTGGCATTTTCTTAAATTCTACTATTTGGTCCGGACTGTCAGCCATGAAGCTCCGCTCTGTCCGCACTTCTTCCAGAACTCGTTGGAGATGTCGTCTATAAATCTGTCGCCTTGCCGTTCTTAGTTTTCGTTATGGCGGTACAAACTTCTTCCTCAATAAATTTCGACACGGGTCCAAGCACTGATTCAGCTGCGGCACTAGATGCACATTTATGTCTGGTGGACGCCAGCTCTGCAAAATGCAAACACCATCGTTCTTTCATCTGTTTTGGTTTACTCAGCATTTTTTCCACTTACATCCTTCGCAAAAAGTGATCTACGTTTTTCGTCGCGTGTGCTGTTTCGACTTCATGACTGTTTAGTTCCCCGTACAGCATCGTCATATATGCTTCTTTCGCGTCTTTGGCAGTTCTCTTTGCTGCAGGGTTAGCGCTCAAATATGTTGATGAGCACTTTTTGACCTCGTATTTTGCCACCTTCTGTGAGTTACCTTCTATTCTTTATTATATTCTGCACCAAATCAACCCACCACCATGTTTCTTTGTTGATTTTTAATCATCCTGGTTTTGTACGTACTAGGAGCTCTCCAGCTATCTGGTGGACATTGCTCTTCAGATTGGTCCAGGAGTGTTTCGGATCTACCTGTAGTTCCGGTAGGGCAGATTTCATGGCCATTTTAGCGTCGAGGTCGTTTTAGAGTTTCTACCATTTGATACATACTCTAGAATTCGTCGTTGGCTTCCTTCGCCTTTCGAGTGGTATATTTAGATCTATCAGCAAAGGCTTATGCTGAGGTATGCGATTCTCGGCCGAGATGATTTTGCTGTCTTTTACATATTTGAGCTCATTTTGTCTTACTGCTCAAAAGTCTATCTGCGAATTTTTGCCTCCACTGAACGCGTCATCAGGTAACTGCTTCTCTTTTCAAAGCAAGTCCTTACTGATACCAACTCTGAGTCCTAGCAAACTCGAGAACGTGTTCGCCTTCGCTATTGCGTAATCCATATCCGTGGTTTTCGTGACACTTTCCTGAACCACTTCGTTGCTGCCCAACATGGCCGTTGGAATCGGCTCCAATTAGCAATGCACCTTCAGGAGGAAAAGACTGATGTATTCGTCAAGTTCTTGCCAAAATGCATTTTTTTTTGAACCTCGCCACATGCTGTTTGTGGTGCATAGGCAGTAATTATCGCAAAGTCCGTTTTCCATTTTTCTATCTCGACAGTCATAATTCGGTCACTCACTCAATCCACGTCAGCTATTCTGTTCCTCAGCACTTCGGAGACGATTTTCCCAATGCCTTTCCTGCTGTGGCTTGTTCCATTGTATAGGAGTTTGTATCCATCTCCAATATCGCTCAATTTTTTACCTTTCCATTTCGTCTCCTAGACAAAAGCATTGTCCAGTCAACGTCATTCCAGAAGATCCGTTAGTTTTCGGTATCGTGTCGTTAGAGGACCCACGTTCTCAAATAATCGCCGGGGGAAAGCGACCATGCGATTTCTGGGCAAGCCAGCGGAAAAAAATAGTTCGCTGATTTCAGCGGTCCCCGATTCGCGGTTGTGATCCGTGTAGAGAAATTTGGAAGAATGTTGACTAACTTTTGGACGAATGTTCGGAGAACAATCGCAGTTTTTTATGGATTAGCTGGCGCAATGGCCGCATTCTCGCGAACTATCCGCGAGAATATGCATGATTATCAAAGGCCGCGCGGTCTTTTGTGGAGGATCTTACAGCTCGTAGGTATCTTCCGCTGAGAGAAAGGATCCCAAACTCGGGTAATTAAACCATCGATAATACCCTGCCAGATAGAGTCTCACCTTTGCTCGGCGTAAGGCAAAAACTACATAAAATAGCTCGAGCGCTTGCTGAATGTTTGGCCAATTTGAGGAGCGCTCGCTCCTATGTTGGTACCCGCTTGCCGAACATGCGACAGTAAAAATACCGCTTGCTGGAGGTTTGGCCACAGCCCAAAAAAATCTGCCGACCGCTTGCAAGAAAGCGCGAGTTTGCGGAACGCCTGCACCCTGCGATTATCTGAGCGTGCGATGATAAACGGTCTCATCTAACAAGGAAATGGTCAGAAGTCGAAGCGGCCAATCTAAACAAGCTGCACACCATTCGATGCAGCATAAAATGCTAATTGCAAATCTATCTTCCATATCTGCAGAGCGCCCTTGTAGGCGAAATTGTGAGCAACTTTGTGCAAAAAAACTATATACAAGAATTGCGAAATTAGGCACATTATTGCTCTTTCAGCTCACCTCTAGGTACGGGTCATATGAAGTAACTTAATTGCGTGTCTTAATCCAACACTGAGCCGAGAATGACTTTGTACGGCCAAGTTTGCACTTTACATGTACAATTTCTTAGCAAAATGATGGCTTATCATTTCGTCTACAGAAGCGCTCTGCAGATAAAGAAGACAGATTTAGAGTGCTATTTCACGCTGCATCTAAAGGTATGCGGCTTGTATGGACTGGCCACTTCGACTTCTGACCATTCCCTTGTGAGAGATGGCGTTCGGTTATCTCACGGTCCAGCTGAGACATGATAACAAACTCTCCGCCTTTATCGTTAGTAGAAATGCGAATGAGCTAAGTCCAAGCGCTAAGGCTGGGTTTATACTGATTCCCTGTTCCGGAATGTTCCCGCACAGTTTCCGCACTGTGCTGGAACTGTTCCGTTATGTGCTGAATGCGCTGCAAAGCCTCACACGTTTCAAACGGCGAAAGTTGGAGAAATGTGACCGTTTTCAACGGTTTTTCTTCCAGATTCCTCTCGTTTTGACCTTATTCCTCTAGCTCGCTTCCCTTAATCAGCAGAACTCTGGACTTGAAACGGAGTTGAAGAGTAAGCGCTTTTTTGCTCTGCATATCCGACAAATGTCTGTTCTTGCCCTTATTCATTCTCTCTTCGTTATTTTTGCTGACACTACTCAACTTCCTAAACTTTTTGCAGGAAGCCTCTGCGTAGTTTTCACAGCCACCTGCCATAAATTAGGGCGTGCGAGCAATTCTTTTGCATAAATTGGGACTTTTTTCTTGTTTCTCTTGATTATGGGCATTCTCAGCTCTTTTCCTTTTCCACATCGTTGCTTCTCCGTTCTTTCTTCTACCCCGCTTCTCCATGTAGTGAGAAAAGCTGCTGTGAACTCAAGGCGGGTTGAGGGTTGAACGCTGTTTTGCTCCATGTATCCGGGATGGGCCGTCGTGCGCTCGTTTATTATTTCTTCGCTATCTTGTTCAGACCACTACACATTTTGTCGCATATGCAGAGCAAAAAAACCGCTTGTGTTTCAACCCCGCTTCAACTGTAAAGTTCTGCTGATCTAACAGGGAAGCAGGGTAAAGGAGTAAGGTCAAAATGAGAGGAATCTGGAAGAAAACCCGTTGGAAACGGTCAAAATACTCCAACTCTCGCCGCTCACGTACGAAGCGTTTGCAGCGTATTCAGCACAGTTTCGGAACAGTTCCAGCACAATGCGTGAAGTATGCGGGAACAATTCCGAAACACGGGAATCAATATGAACCCAACCTAAAAAGCTTCAGCTTTACGGCCTAACTTCGCGTCAGCTCAAAACATCGGCGCGAGCACATACCGTGATGTGGTTGGATCCCTGCAACATCTGAGGGAAGAACTTCGAGTGAAGTTGAGATCTGAAGAGTAGTTACAGCAAATCAACGTGTTGAGAGAAGCCCGCCTGTTCCCTTCCCATCATGTTTTTACAGGAAACCTGTATCTTGCCACACCGAAGACGTTAAATTTCGGATTCTTTGTTGAGACACTCTTAAAGGCAGTAAGGCGGCAAAACTCAACAACTCAGGATTTCAACGCGGAGGGTTCCTTATCGCCCAAGTTTGAAAACAGTGCAATCCCGGTAGCACAGCATGCCACCTCTGTCGAGAAAATTGTTCTCAAACTTGCACGCGCAGACTAATCTTACACGCATCCGGATCCGCATCAGGCTGCCCGCCGTAATGCTATAACTAGGGTAGAGGACTATATGTTTCCGAAAAGGTACCCGCGGTTATTTGCAACAAATACGCACCCTTGTACATGCGCGAACATGCGTTTCTGCAAGATCCGTGCGGGACTCTTTCACACTCGGAGAGGCACATGACACATATCCATAGCCTATCACATATCCACTGTGATAGGCTCGCACGCATACAGTTGCCTTTTCAATTATGAAGTAGTGTGCCGTCGGCATATGCCTTTTTATTTGATCTCAGCAAGTCAGCCAAACGTTTGATATGCCCGTGTTAAGTGCGAGGTGTAATGCAATCTCCACAGGTGTGTGAGGTAAGCAAGCGATAAGCGTTAACGCGATAAACGATGGCCGAACCGCCTAATTGCGGCGATCCATTGTGAAAACGTCGCTTGAGGTATACCTGTTTAACAAGATAAGGATACTTGGTCGAAGTAGCATTTTATATGAAAAGCACATCGTCTTATAGAGCATGGAACGCTGAGTTCAAACTTCTGGGAGCGGAGTTATGGAAATTTTTTGATGCAAAAATTTAGAAGCTCCGCTACAATAAAATCATTCAGGACCTTAGTCCGTGAGCTCAAAAGGGACCATACTACTACCAGGACGTTTCATGGAATAAAGACCTTGAATCTAATCTAAAGAAAATATGTTAGTCACTACTCCTTTCAAGCGTCAGAAAGACCTTAACATCCTATTTTTACCTCAGCCGAATTACTGAATTTTTACTCAAAATTTTCCAAAAAACCCCTCCCAGAAGCGCTTTGCAGATACCGAACAGGTTCGGAATTAGCGTTGAATGTTCCTTGAAATAGCATCCATTTCTTATGGAAACGCCACTTCAACCAAGTATCCTTCCCTTGTAAGACCAAGTCTACAGTTGAAATGAAAATTGCTTAGATCAAAATATGTTTTAGCCATTACACAACTACTATATTTGCGCTGTGTAAAGATCTTCAAGAACAAGTTTGGAACTCTTGCATTTTATTCGTTTTCAATATCTTCAATATAATCACCAAAACCATAGCAAATTAATATGTTAATACCTGTCCACTGTAAGCCTTCATGTTAACTTTCTTCAAAGCAACCTCTCCGGTGTTTTCCCATACTTTACTTACAGAATCTACCAGTAGAGCTGGTTCAACTGCTTCTGTAGACTTTTCGTGCCATGAATCGTGGTAGGATTCGATAATATCGGGAGCCTTAACTCTCTTAGTGATCAAAATAATTGCAAAAGAAACTTACATAAACTCACTGTTTTCACATCTGCAAGAAATTTGCGATAACAGAGGGCAGTAGGTGCATGCGACATATAATCCAGAAGCACTGCCAATGAGATAAATATAGCTATATCGAAAACCATGATTATCAGGGATGTTCCCACATTAATAACATCTTCGTAAGCAAATAAATTGGCAAAAATATTTTCAACTCCTAAAACGGTAGCAACGCGTATTATGATGGCAAATGCTTAATAATTAGTCAGGAAAAGTTTTGCCTTTGTGTTTATTGTCAGTGCTAGTTGAAATGCATTAATAGTTACGTCTGATGTTTCTGATATGATTAATTGAGTCGATAGAGGGACAAAAATGCTTTTAGGAAGTGGTACGTTTAAGTTGTTCGGTAAGGAGGTTCCGACGGTGACTATCCTTGTACAAGTTGTTCATCTACAAAAGTTATAAATTTTTTATGTTCAAAACTTGGAAATCTCCAGAAATCACTAGGTACACCCTTCACCCAGACACTTTTTTGGACGCTCTTAAACATACTATATATTCTCTAAATGCGGAGGACGAGGCGATTTTGATGGCGGTTTTTCCTTGTACAAGTTGTTTATCTGCAGAAGTTACGGATTTTCTTATCCTAAAAACTCGTAAATGTCCAAAAATCACCACCACACCCTTCACCAAGCACTTTTTTCAACAGACTCCAGGCAATCTATAGATCCCTTGAAAAGAGATATCAAAAACATTTCCTTGCTGACGTTGCTATTCATTTACAGAAGTTACGAATTTTTCCCTTTAGAAAAATCATAGATGCTTAAATTGTCTAACATTGTTTTTGTCTTACATTTGTACTTCTGTGGGCTAGTAGTACACGACTATCTATGAAGGGACAGCACAGCATCGCTTCAGCAAAAACATGAAATTCTTCGTTTTTTTCCTTTCTAATCATGGGAAAAATAGGGCAACAACGTATGTAAATGTTTTATATGGACAGTGTTTACGCGAACAAGTTAGAATTTTTGTATGATTTTTTCCCAATTTTCCGGCAGTTCAATCTCTTTAGTTATCGCCTTGAAACTCCAAAGCTGGTGCATAAGCGAGGTAGCCATTTTGTAAAGCTTAGTTTGCTCTATCGAAGGGTACTGCAACCCATCTAGAAACAAAAAGCTTATGATTTATTGTGATTGAAAACCAGAACGGACGGAACTTTTGGGACAACCTGATATATTAGGTTGGCACGAAAGTTCTGTCGCACCATTTTCAAAAGTTCATAACTTCTGATTTTCGAGCCGATTTGACTGCATTCATTTTTTATGAAAGTGTAGGTCATGCTCTTTATAATAACATCTTAGCTGCTTGTTAGTGATCATCTGCTGTATAGATAGGAGCGATCGAAGAAAATTAGTCAAAATTCGAATTTTCTGTGTAAGGTCATAAGAAATTGAAAACATGCAACAAAAATCGGAGCAGTCGGTATTGTAGGTTCTTTCACCAGCGCTTTCTAAAAGTGCAAAGTTTGCACCGATTGAGCGTCTCTATGAAGAGTTACGATTTTCCTGAAAAATGCCAAAATAAATCAAATTCGCCCTTGTGTATTGCTTGCTCAAAAATCGTAACTTTTCATGGAGACGCTCAATTGGCGCAAGCTTTGCAATGTTAGATAGAGCTGGTGAAAGAACTTACAATATTGACTGCTCCGTTTTTGTTGCAAGTTTTCAATTTTTTATGACCGTACACAGAAAATTCGAATTTTGACTAATTTTTTTTCGATCGCTCCTATCTATGCTACAGATGGCCATTAGTAAGCAGCTAAGATGTCTTTATAAAGAGCATGACTTACTCTTTCATACAAAAATGAAAGCAGTCAAATCAACTGGAAAAATCAGAAGTTATGAATTTCTGAATGTGGTGCGACAGAACTTTCGTGCCAACCTAATATTAGGTGGGTTCGAAAGTTCTGTCGTTTTATTTTCAAAAATCTGTAACCTCGCAAAATTTCAACGAATTTGCTTGCTTTCAATTTTGTTAGAAAGAATAGGTCTTTCGCTTTCAAACGCTGTTTTGTAGCTTCTGCTCCGCACTGAATGCGGAGATAAAAATGGATAAGTAAGAATTTATAAGCTTTGACCATTTTAAGTTGGGTCACTGAAAATCTGAAAAAATGTTAAAAATCTAAAATCGTCAGTACATATGATTTTGGCCTACCCTTTAGCTGGGAAGGATTTGTGCTGTTTGGACGTCTCTGTGAGAAGTTATGAATATCGAGTTTACTATGGAAAACGCCAAAATTAATCAATTTGTCAATTTTCACGAAAATCATAACTTCTCACAGGGACGTCCAAACAGCACAATTTTTTAAAGTTGCAAAGAGTAGGCTAAAAAACATATGTACTGACTATTTCAGATTTTTTTGAGCGTTCCAGATTTTTGTTGAGCTAACTTAAAATGGTCAAAGCTTATACGGTCTTAGTTTTCCATTTTTATCTCCGCAACAGTACGGAACAGAAGCTCCACTGAATAGCATTTGAAAGCGAAAGACTTATTCTTTTTAATGAAATTACAGGCGAGCAAATCTACTGAAATCTCGCGAGTTACAAACTTTTGAAACTGAAACGACAGAACTTTCGGTTTAGCCCAATATTTATAGAGTGCCTTTGACTGTTCTCCAAAAAGTGCCTCTCGCGGTTGGCCAAATATCTTTTGATGTGACAAATAAAATGTTTGCAAACTTTTTTGCCGAGTTTGTTGCTCAAAGGATTGTAAAAGCGAGAAAAGTTTAGTTTCTTGGTTGGTCAAACTCTGGGTATGAACGGAGTATCTTATTTGCAAAGTTTCAAAGCAAAAAAGCTCTGTCACTTTTTAAAGAGATGACAATCGTGGAGGGAAAAGCAGATGTCAGGAAGATGGTCTGCAAAGAGAAAAATCGACATTAAGATTACCTAGAATAATAGTCGGAGCAGGAGTAGAACAGATCATGGAAAGCAAAGTGACGTCATCGCGAGAACGGAGGACGAAGGACCATAAAGGGTAACAAACCGCAAAGGAGAGAGAGAAAGTTGGCAAGACATTAAAGTAGAACTGGAACTTGGCACATGTGACGGGTACACAAAGATTTTTCAAGCGTCAAACAAGATATCTATCAAAAAGCTCAAGTTATTGCATAGAATTAGTGGGAGGATAGTTAGAGCTCTCAAATAACAGGGAAACAGGCGCTATTAGGAGAGCAGTGACTCCAGAAGGATGTTGAGTCATCCAAGAAAAGTAACGCTCACTTTTTTGAACTTACAAGGAAAGGATACTTTGTGACCGTAGCCTTTTGAAATGAAAAGTACACCATTAAATGCATATTGAAGCGCTGATTCCAAATCTCTTTTGATTGTCTGCTGTTCGCTCTTCCGAAAGAAGATGTGAGCATTTTTTGTCACCAAAATTTGCATTGTTTTTGATGTAGGATTCACCAATATCGTTAAAATGTTTGCCTACGCACCACAACAGAGACGTACAGATAAAGTAAATCATGTTATGCCCAAGAAAACTGTCACCGATACATCAGAATCTAAAAAGCCCAGATAATGACGATTTTGTCTGCCTAAATCTCGCAAAAATAATATAGAAAAAAAAGTCCATAACTTCGTTCAGGGAGTCGTACAGCAGATATTGAACATAGATTTAGAATCAGCGTTCCAAGACGCACCTACTAGTATGCATCTCGCTGCAAAAGGCCACGGTCACCAAGTATCCTTCCCTCGTTAGCTGAATTGAATGTGTAGCAGAAATCTCACAAGTTGTGATTGACTTAACAAAAAATTTGACTCAAGATATTGCACTTTTAGTGAAAGAGCTTTTGAGGTGTTCGCAGAATAAATCATGTTCGTACAATAAATCAATGAATCATCATAAATAATAAATCGCATTGACCGCACGACATTTAAAAGATTGATATCAGTTTTCGTTCTTCTGTAGCATATACCGCTTTCGGCTCTGCTTTTCGCGTAGTACATGTTTTTCCAAAAAGTCCCGAAACTTCCAAAGTACAACACCACCCACAGAATGTGCGGAATTTCCGTGAATGTTGCGGAATTTCGGGTATTTTGCGGAAGTCCGCGACATTCCCAAAACTCCGCGACATTCCGGGAGTTTTCAATTCCGGAGAATGTCGGCGAATTAAACAATGCCGGCGAAAAACGCAATGTCACGACTACGCCGACATTGCCGAGAATTTTCACATTCCAAAGTCATAAGTGTTTGATTGCATGTATGATGCAAATCTTCAAATTTTTTCTCATATGGATCATTCAATGTACTGACAACATCTTTCAAATTGTTTTGCTGCTGGTGGCTCAATATAGGGATAAGAATTTGTCGGAATACACTATTCTGAAATTTGGGAGAAAATTTATGAGAATATGAATTTGTAACCTCAAAATCTGACGAACGTGCAGATAGGGGCTTGTGCTAATCACATCCCTATGGCGTTCTTTACAGAGATTCTAATTTAGAAAAAAAGGCAGTTTTCTGATAGAAGAGCGAGAAGTGCAAACAAATTTTCAACCTTGCGTGGTTTGAGTAAATTTTTTCCATTTGAAACTTCACTGTAAAATTCTTTAGCGCGAAATGACTAGAATTTTCGTGAACAATGGGTTTGGAAATTACTGTGAATAAGTTTTGGGTCAATCCAAGATTACCAATATTTTAGCCAAAACCGGTGGCGATGTCAAGAGAGGAAATCGAAAATGGGGATTTTCTTAGAAAAATTGAGCATAGAGATTATCGGACCTGCTGACCACAAAAAACACATCTGTTACCCATGATAGCTTCTTTCTGTAGGGTCAACGGTGGCTAAATTTCAGTTAGATAGTGATTCTAACAAAGTTTGCTAACTATTTTCGCCTTTACTACAAAATATATTTTGCACCGTGTTTAGCGGCTAAAACTCGCGAAACTGCTGTATCGAATGATGTCTATTATAGCTCTCTATTTACATTAAGTCTTGGATTACGCTCTAACAAAAACCCGTTTGCAGAACATAATTAAGGACCTCAAATTAAAACTAAATAATTTTACACCGTACTTCTACGATATCCAGTAAGAGAATGACTAGCATCGAATTAATATGAACGCTATCAAAACCCTATTAGTACATCTAGCAGATTTTAGCTATCGCTCTGTTGGTTTTTCTCCCTCCGAAGGAAATAAAAGTGAATCAAATGTGGACGGAGCTTGCAGTTCACAGCCGAAAATGTATAGATTTGTACAAATGTGTTTAATCTCTGATTTGATGCTAGGGAGGCGAAGTGAAGGCTAAATAATAGTACCGAACGGAGAAAGCCAGATAAAAGTTGTACGGTAATATATCAAAGGTTGAAATACGCAAAATAGCAAATGAGGTTTAAAAAAGCGGGCGCAGCCTACAGTTCACAGCAAAGCGTGTAAATTCATATAAATTCAGACAAGTTTAGCTCAGCAAAATTTGATGCTAGAAAAGCCGGCAAGAAATTTATGGTAGTGTTTTTGATGAAGATCACAAGAAGGAAATGGTGATTTTTTTTTACAGTGGAGGACGGGTATAAAGTTGACTGAGAGGTGAAAATTATATGAAATTGGAAATTCGATACAATTCATTTTGACGATATGAAAGCCAGTTAAAGGCAATATGATCGATATACTGGAAATTCCAAAACCTCCAGAATCGATCAAAAAAATCCATTTTCTAGAGATTGCCTGACCAAATCGATAAAATTCGATAATGTAGAAGTTGCCAAACCTCCAAAATCGATGTAATCGATATCTTGGAGAAATCGCTGGCTATTCAACATTTCCTGAATTTCGAAACCTCAAACTTATAGGTTTTACCAATCTTTAACATTTTCAACGTTCTGGAAGTTTCGCAATTCTCAAAAATACAAATTTTGCTCATTTTTGAAGATTTCGAACCCTGCGGAACTCTCCAAATCTCCCGACTCCCCACTTTATTTCAGCTATACCCACTCTACAGTATCCCTATCCTCACCCCTTAGAAGCTGCGTCCAGTACATTTCATTTTATCTCCATCAATCCCCACTTTTTTCCATTTTTCTACTCAAAAACCATCCGACTCTTGCCGAATTCTCTTAGCTCCGCACACTTTTGGCCCCTATCCAAGTCTCCGCCCACTTCTTCCCCACCTTCCCATTTCCACCCATGCCCGGGTTACTAACCACCACTAACCACCAGCAAACCAATACTGACCGATTTATATATAGAGACCAAAGATCAAAAAAACTTTTATATATAGAGATCAAAAATCAAAAAACCATCTCTAGACACTATAGAGCAGCGCTCCTTCACATTCGTGTTGCTGCCCAACTTATTTCACTTCATAACGCATCAAGGGTTATACCGAATTATTGCTATGACAATGCCTTGATCATTCTCCTGGAATTACTATTCTATTTTGATCTATCATAAAGTTCGAAGTTTTCAAGTCCGAGGCCGTTCTTACGATTAGATCAGCTTCTTGTGTATTCAACCTCCGATTCTTCTGTAAAGTTTCTGGTATAGCTTTATCGAGTATAAACAGAAATACGGGTATTCGGGCACTCCGCCCTTATTCCACAAAGATATGCATAAAATGTACTTTGCTCTCCTAATAAACCCCACCTACAGAAGAGCTCAGTGTTCGCTTTTATTATAGAAAGAAAAAGCTCACAAAGGTCATATAAATGACAACTTAACAATTGCCATCAGAGCAACTAGGGGTGATATGAGGTTCACCCTCGCACCTTAATTAACAAATCTGCTCCAGCTGTCAATTACAACACCACCCGCAGAATATGCAAAATTTTTGTGAATGTCGCGGAGTTCCGAGTATTCCGCAAAAGTCTGCGATATTCCCGAAGTTCCGCGACATTCCGAGAATTTCGCGACCTCCCTGGTGTTTCGCGACATTTACGGAAATTTTGCATATTATGTAAGCAATATTGTATTGAGTGTTCGATAATTGGGTATCGCACTTCAGAAGGTATTTTCTTAAACAGTACACCTTGCCAGGAGTGCATTTTATTAGTTTATTGGATGCTGTCTAACACTGTAGAGGCTCAAATCCGCACGAAGTTCCTGGATTCTCGTTTTCTGAAGGGGCCCACGGAAGCAGCGTGAACGAATGTGCCTTCTGACATCAGCCTCCGCCACAGTGGTAGCAACCCAATGGAGGTGGACGCCAAGCAAAGGAACATGTTGAAACGCGTGTGATATACCAAAGAAGTTCGCGCATACCAAATCGCTCTCCGCATACCATTTTGAACGTATTGACTCAGCTTAGAAGGGATAAAATAAAGTTGAGCCTGTTGCAGTGGCCCATTCAAAGGATCTTCTAGAGAAAACTGTAGAAATCCCATTAAATTATTCCCATTTTGATGAGACAGCGGGTACGGGCAAAAAGTTGATTTTGAGATTTTGTGCTTACCCGAGCAAATTCTCTCATCCGTACCTTCCACTATCAAGAGACAGAGGCTAGAAAGTGATAGTTGTTTGAGTTCTTGCCCCCTATGGAAAGTGAAGGTTGTTTCAAAAAGATAGATGGAAATTTAGAGATATGAATTGAACTATGAAACTTGAAAAATTCATACAAAGCAGAGGTTAGCACATCACCAAATTTGAAACTTTAACTTGTGGGTTTCTACGCACAGTTTTGTCTTCAGGATTGCCGGTTAGATTGGGTGGCAACAAAAGCAAAGTTTATTTCCAAATAGAAAACGCGCTATCTAGCTGTGGCGGTAGCTGGGAGACCGAAAAAAGGAAAACTTGTCAACAACTGAATTGAACATGTCAAACATGTACGAGAAGTCATGTTGCACATCGATGCCAATCTGATTTTTGATGCGTCGTTTAAATTTTCATCCCCGCATAATCGTTTCGTGTCCTGCGACGTTGTCTGAACTCTTCCGCTCATCATTCTGAGCAAGTATCGTCCAAGCTGGAGAAAATTCGTTGCAAAAGCACTGAAAGAGAACAAGCTAAAGAAAAGCGCACTTTTTAGATTGAAGAAAAAAACAAGAGGTTTTCGAAAACGCCGCTTTTTAGATTCTTCGTTTAGATCATGAAAAGTAGTCTTGCAACGTTGTCAACGTTAAATTAGAGGTCAAGAGCTTTAATATGATATATAGATTGTCAAAACTGGGCTCCGAACAAAGAAGAAAAGGGCACCGAAGCCAAATGCCCCGCGCCCCCCGTTTGAGGTAGCGAGGTAGTGCGCAACGCGCGGAGACTTAGACGAGCAGCGGAGACAGACCAGAACCCGCGGGGCATTTCGCTCTGATCATTGCCTCTGCGGGGTCAAACGAAACGCTATCATTACTTATAATAACGGGCTAAGGATGTTTACGTGACTTTGTGTGTGTGTGTGTGTCTGTGAGTGTGTCTGTTACGAAATTCGTAGAGCATGTTCCAGCCAACCTCCTGGGCTCAAATTTTGCACAGCGCATGCTACCCGCATGAAAGTCCAACACGCAAAAGCACGAGCAGCTTCGTTGAGTGGATCCCTCAGGAACTGCGCGTCAAACGGATCCACTTTGCATTTGGGCCGCATAATTGGGTCCGTAATTCCACTTTTTGCAAAGTAGTGGATGTTTATGCCAAGTAAAAGTGCAAATCATGAACTTAGACCAAAAAAAATTTTCAAAAGTCCATTACTTTAGAAAGACGACGCCAAAAAGTATTGGTTGCGTAAATGGTCAATTTGCCAAGGTTTTACCAGACCATTTGACAAGATTTTTGCACAAAGATGTAGCTCACGGTGACTGCTATTCTTACTGCAACTGTCAAGACCACGGAAAAGTCAAAAACCTTTAAAAATTTGCGTTTGTTCTCCTCTCATCTACACAAAATCACCGATTTCACATAAAAAAGCTTTCGAAATGAGTAGTTGTTTGAATTTTGTTCGTGATAGTCGGCATTGCTCGGTGAGTTCCAATGCCATCATTATGCGAGAATGAGTAGGGCCTAGATAGTAGAGCCAGTGCGAGCCTCTGCGAAGCAGAGGTGACGCACTGGTACATTATAAATCGTTGTGATCCCCATGAGACGGTCAGGAGCACTGACAATGTCGCGGGTCTTAAAAATCACTCCATAACGAAATAGACCAGCATTTATGTGGCGATTCTCTGGGCAAGATTTGAGCGCACTTTCTCGTTTTTATTGAACTCCAGCGGCTTTCATGAACTTCCAACGCTCAATCGCTGTCTAGTTGAATTTTTGGATGAAAACCTTATTTTCAGCAAGAAAGACCATAAAAACGCAATCTTGCGTTTTTTTAGCTTTTTTGGATTTCCCTACCATTTTGCCTCATTCACATTCATCCCTATATGGTTATGTCATTAGCTATATCATAATATCCGGAGCTTCGTACCGGATGACTTCTGTACTTCTCTCCAGGTGAAGGTTGTGTTCTATCATGACGGTCAAAGAGAAAGTTGCCAGAGTACATGGCTCTATGTATCGAAGGTATGCTTTGATCCATACTGAGGAGCGCGAAAACGGCGAATAAGGTTTCTCTAACGCAGGGGTGAAAACGTAAATGGGTGGGCTACCGTGAATTCACGCTTTAAGCTTTTGGAGTGACCTTCCCAATTTCGCTAACCTTTCTGACATCGCCACGGGCTAAGTGCGAACGCTCGACTTGAAATCTAACCGAGAAGACTGCTCCTAAAGCTGGAAGCGTTATTAACAATGGGGAAAACCTCGTCCCTAATTTCCGTCCTGCGTCAGAGTTTTCTCGCTGTTTTCGCTCTTTACGGCGTGAATTTTCGAATTCAGCATAGCGAACAGGTTCGGGTAAGCGCAGAGTATCAAAATCGACTTTTGCTCGGGCACTGTCTTCAACTGTTTACAAGATCTAGAAGAAATTAGCAAGGCAATAACGTAGTCATCAGAGTATTTCCTCTAACTTGTAAGTCATTGCTTTCTTTTTTAGGAATATAAGGTTGGCCCAAAAGTTTGTGCAGTTTCTGTAAACAGATATATGCTAATTTGTTTCTCTTTCTGACAAAGGTGCTCATGTTCCAATTTTTTTGATGGTCCCTCGGATAACTTTAGCTATTTTTTACAATGTCCATTTCTGACTTTTGGAAACTGTGATCGAAAATGCAAGAAATTACACTCTTTGACACAAATTCTATGTTTGGCAACTAGAGTATCATTCGATGCCGATTTTTGGGTTTTGAGAATAAAATCACAGTATTTCTAGTATCACAGTTTCTAAACGCACACAAATTTAAGACAGAAAAATTCGAGAATCAATATTTCGAGTAATTATAAATGACTTTTACTAGGTCAGATTACTTAAATGACCCGTCGTGCGGGCCCCAGTTTTTGACCATTCATTACGGTTTTGTGCAAACTGATGCATGATGTCCTGGTACACGGTTGCGATTGCTGCTGGACAATTCTGAATGAAACACCAACTGCTGGCGCAGTTGGTTTATACGGGCAATAAAGTCGTCACAGCATCTCGTCCGTGGTCTTCCGCTTGGACGTTACGAGAATCTTGAAATCCATTCTAGCGTTCTTTTTGTCCATCTGTCGTATTCTCTTCTCAATGTATGACCAGCCCATCTGTGCTTATTCTTCGATACGTACTTTGCTGGTTTCTAGACGCGATAGTTGTCTGAGGTCGGAGCTCCGGATTCCTAGCCGATACTGTCTGACTTGGTCGTCTTCAAAAGTTTTCTTTCAAGTGCTCTGTGTGTACTCTGTGTGCCGTTCATAGTGCACACGGTTGCTAAGGTATCAGCCCAGATTTCGGCTGCGTAACACAAGGCCGGGAGAATTGTCGCGTTGAAAAGATGAGCTCGCAATTCCGGATTAGCAAAATTGTCTCTAGCCTCTCTCAAAGGACCGAATGACGTCTAAGCTGTTTTCTGCCGTTGGCTAAGTTCATCCTTCATGTTCATATTGATGGCGCATGCAAGTTACATGTAAGATGACGCCTCCTCTATCGTGCTCCATCCAAAAATAATTAACCTTCACTGCACCAGCTGTTTCTCGTGAAGTGCCTCTTCTTTGCAATAATCCTGATCCAATTATTTTCTCGCTTTCGTTCATTTTAGCATCCCTTCAGCTTCGCTGTTAGACGTCGAGAAAATGACGATATCGCTGCGAAACGCAAATTCAAAAGATACCTTCCATCCACGAAAATCCCCCTTTCCCGGAGGATTGCATGCACCATTGCAGTACCGCGGTAGACAGCTTTGGCGAAAACGTTCCGTTTTGTCGGACTTCATTCTCGATACGGATGTGAAGCGGCGGTCAAAAACTGTATCCTAAAGCCGTATTTAACAACGAACCCAATGGTTTCGCAACCCAGTGGGTTCGCGATTACGTGATTTCCATATGTTAGGATCAATATTCATCACAAGCAAGTGAATACTGGTTTTGTGGGTTAAGCCTACCCACCCAGTGGGTTCGGAACATATTGGGTCTGTTGATGAAAATGGCTACTCCTGTTTCATTCTTTGATTCAGTCCGCTGTCGTCCTTACGTATGTTGAGTCGGTCGATCAAAGCAGTTGGAACGGCATTGATTTCCACATTATCGAAGGCCTTTTCGTAATCGACGAAGGTGAGGAGTAGGAGCAGTGTTTTAAATGTGACCGACGCAGATCCTCTACGGGATCCGGCTTGCTCAGCGGTTGTGCTTCATCCAATGTCTTTAAAACACGCGACATGATGATCTTCATGAACAGCTTGTAAAGCACACTTAGCAAGCTGATTGGTCGGTAATTCTTGAGGTCTTTTCTTCCGCCTTTTTTGTGAAGAAGAATAGTGCGAGATGTCCTCCGTTGGTGGTATTCTTTCCTTTTTCAGGTAGCATGTCATATAAGCTGCCAGTAATGTGTGTAACTTGTGTCCGCCTGCTCTCAGTAAGTTGGTGGTGATTCCGCTAGGACTAGGGGCTGTGCCTGGCTTCATGCATTCTATGGCCGAACGTACTTCCGAAGGAAGAATACTCTGTGGCTGCTCACCGATGGGGATGATAGGGTCTGGTACACAGGTGCGATAAGGTGAGAATGACTCCTCCAGGGTGAAGGGGGTCACAGTGGCCGCAGTCCCTCCAGAATGAAGGGTGTTGATCGAGAAATCATAAAATGGCGACGACGGGGGGGGGGGGGGGAGAAGGTGATGGTGTTTTCTTATTTTCCAAATATTCCAAATAAAGGTTTATCATATTAAATTCTCTACCATCATTGGTTGTCTTTTTACCAAAATGTGAAAACTGATAGAATTAAAACAACCCTATATGTTTTTAAAAATACCATAGAAGATGTGTATGCAAGAACGTCTGTTTCGGGAAAGAGGTACAATTTTTAAGCATTTACGAATTTTTAGAAGAAATTCGTAACTTCTGTAGATGAACAGCAACGTCAGCAATGAAAAGGATTTTACAACTATCTTGTCTTCCGCTTTCGAATATATAGCTTGCCTGGAGTCTATTGAAAAAGTGTCTGGTTAAGAGTGTGGGTAGTGATTTCTGGATATTTACGAAATAGGTTAGAAAAATCCGTAACTTTTGTAGATGAACATCTTATACGCCGCGATGGTGACCTTTAGAACCGACTCATCCTCCGCTTTTAGAAAATATAAACTTTGCCTGGGGTACGATGAAAAAAGTGCCTGGGTGAAGGGAGTCTTAGTGATTGCTGGAGATTTTCAAGTTTTTAACATAAAAAAATTCATAACTTCTGTAGATGAACATCTTGTACGCCGAGGTGGTAACTATTAGAAGCGTCTCGTCCTCCGCTCTCAGAAAATATATACTTTGCCTGGGGTCCATTAGAAAAAGTGCCGGGTGAAGGGTGGGTGAGACTTTTATAATGGGAGTGCTTAAGGAGACGTCTTTTTACAAAGGTAAAAAAGCCTGTACTTGAGCACTCCCATTATAAAAGTCTCACCCACCCTTCACCCGGCACTTTTTCTGGCGGACCCCAGGCAAAGTATATATTTTCTGAAAGCGGAGGACGAGGCGCTTCTGATGGTGACCATCGCGGCATACAAGATGCTCATCTACAGAAGTTATGAATTTTTTTATGTTAAAAACTCGAAAATCTTCAAAATCACTAAAACATCCTTCACCCAGGCACTTTTTTCAATGGACTCCAAACATATTATACATTTTCTGAAGGCGGAGGATGAGACGGTTCCAACAGGGACCATACCGGGGTAAAATATTTTCATCAGCAGAAGTTATTAATTTTTTTATGTCAAAAAATCGAAAATCCTCAAAATCACTAAGCAAACCGTTCACTGCACTTTCTTGAATGGAAACGAACGTTCTATATATTTTTTAAAAGCGGAGGACACGATTCCAATGGTGGCCATCAAGGCGTACAAGATGTTCAACTACAGAAGTTATGAATTTTTTGTTGAAAACGCGAAAATCTTCAGAAATCATTACTCACACCCGTCACCAAGCCATTTTTCAACAACCTTCTCCTTTCCTATACATAAACAATTCACGTACAAATATCTTTTTTGCTTAACACATTGACGACCAAGGCGTTTCGCGGAGCACAAAAGAAAACTCACGGAGTGGGTTTAACACAAAATAGTAGCCATTTCAACGATACACATGGTGTGTGCCAAGCCTTGACACACCATGTGTGTCAAACGGTCGTCTATGTGTTAACCTTACCTCTGTTGAATACTTTTCTCGGCTTTTGGTGAAAGGGGTCATCTTGGTCCCGGCTCAGGGGTGAAGGGAGAGTGAGAAAATTCTCACACTATCGCACCTGTGGTCTGGTACCGGCGTCGTGGATCGAAAAAGTTCGTTGTAGAAGTCCCTTGTTATCGCTTCATCTCGCGTCGGGAGTTCACTAGTCTTCCGTCCTTATTCAGTAGAGCTTGCACCGGTATCTCGTGCTCAAAAGGTCCCTACGACACCTCTTCAGACTTCCCCTGTTTTGTGCTGCTTCCCGTCCCGAGCCTCTTTCTACAGTAAGAGTTGGCTGCTCTGCACAGCTGCGTAATCCTTTAATCAGCTTTTCTAGATCTTCTGTTGGATCTTCGCATTCCTTCCAGTCATATGTGGAAATGGCGTTCTCGAGAATGCGTTCGTCGTAAACGGCTTCTCTTCCTTTGCGCGATGGCAAGATATCCTTTCCTTTTCCTGTTGAAGTGGATCTTTGCACGAAGTAAACTGTGGTCCGAACCTGTACAGAACGACGGAACCACTCCGACATCGATCAAGCTCCATTTCCTGTTGACGAGAATATGATCGTTTTCTGCATGTGCCGTTCCATTTTGTGACTCCCACATCCAGTGGCGGTGTTCTTTCTTCTGGTAAAACGAACTCCATGGAATAGACGGGCCGCTTTGATGAGTCCGACAAGTCTGTCTCCATTATCGTTTCAATTTCCCAATCCAAATTTTTCAATTTTCTCGCCTTATTGGTGTTGTGACTGTCATCAAAGCGGCCCGTCTATTCCATGGAGTTCGTTTTACCAGAAGAAAGAACACCGTGGAATAGACGGGCCGCTTTGATGAGTCCGACAAGTCTGTCTCCATTCTCGTTTCAATTTCCCAATCCAAATTTTTCAATTTTCTCGCCTTATTGGTGTTGTGACTGTCTTATTCTTGCACTGAAGTCGCCAACGATGAACTTGTAGAACGAGTTCATCGTTGCAAATGGCGTCTTCCATCTCCTCATAAAACTTGTTGAGTAACCCCAGAGGCTCTGATATGGTGACAGCTCGTTAGTAATGGCTGAGCACTCGTCCTTCCGGTTGATTTTTGGATTTTGGGTGGCTATCCAAAACGCTTTGAGTGTCTTGCGCGCTAGGATTTCGGGTTCACGCGCCAGGATTCGAACCTGCACTACCACCTCCGCGCCGTCACGGCTGAGCCTGCGATGCATGCCTAACGGAGTAGCTACGTTGCCCTTGCTGAGATCATCTAAGTGTTCTTTGATGCGCGTGCATAGGAGGCGACCTGTCTCGCCCATATACGTGTCTCCACATGATGTACACCTGATAAGGTAGACAACACCTGATACCGTACAGTCTCCTTCCTTGCCGTATGGACAAATCACACAATTAGGAGTTGTACAGAGACGATCATATTCCCGCTTTTGTACTAGCTGCCGTTTAAGGTTTGCGGGTGGAATCTCAGACAATCGCAGGGGGCAGGCGGTCCGCAAACTCGCGCTTTTCTGCAAGCGGTCAGCAGAATTTTGGGGCGTGGCCAAACCTTCAGCAACGGTACTTCTTTTACTGTCTAATGTTCTGCCAGCGGACAGCAACACAGAATTTTCTGCAGGCGCTCGTCAAATAATCTCTTTCAGCGAGCGCCGGTCAAATATTCAGCTGGCGCTTGGACTGTTTTTAAGCAGTTTCGGGCGTACGCCGAGCAAAGGTGAGACTCTACATAGCAGAGGTTTCATCGATGGTTTAATTACTCAAGTTTGAGGTACTTTCTCTCAGCGGAAAGTACCTGGGGGCTGCGCGGTCCTCCACAAAGGACAGTGCGGCTCTCGAAAATTTTGCATATTCTCGCGGAAAGTCCGCGAGAGTGCGGCCACTGCGCCGCATCTAATCTATAGCGAAACCGCGATTCTTCTCCAAGCATTCGTCTGAAATTTCGCTAAAATTCTTCCAAATATCTGCAAGCGGACCGCAAGAAATGAGCGAACTATTTTTCCGGTGCCCGCCCGCCCATAAATCGCTTGCCCGCCTGCCCCCGGCGATTATCTGAGATGTCGACGATCTTTATCATATCGTTGAAGCCTGCTTGATGAAGTAATCTGCGAACAGTCCTACTAAACTCTTCTGAGATATATGGCAGACGGGATCTGATCATCAGCTTCCGATCTAGACGGTGTACGATAGACTCGGTATGGTTGATGAGTTTTCGTGCTGTTTCCATTAGATCTTGCTAACCAGCGGACGCATCTTCTCGTCCCTATCAGAAGAAACCCCTGCAGCCGTTTCGAACATGTTCCCTACGAGGCCTTTATTCGTGTGGTGGGATGTGCTGAAGAATGGTGTACTGCGAAGGAACGATCCCAACTTAAGGTGGCGAATTGGAATGAATTGCATACCATTAGATGCGTCCTGATGAGCTGATTCCAAATCTACCTTCCACATCTGCGACAACATTATTTGCAAAAAGTTATGAGCGGTTGAAAATGTGAAGTTATCGGGGTTCAAATGCATAATGTGCTTCAAAATCCGACTTGGGAGTGCACGAATAGCATGATATTGAATGTACTGATGTCGAGGAATGCTCACATTCTAAAAAAGCACAAATAAGTGTTTTTGAACAACTAATTTTCGAGAAATGGCGCTGTATATTTGCCAAACTTGGATTTTTCATTGCTTATAGCTTTTACCAGAGAGCTTTAGTTGCTTTTTAGCTGTTCAAAAACACTTATTTGTGTTTCTTTTGAATTTGAGCATTCCGTGAAATCAGTACAATCAATATCATGCTAGTACTGCAATTTCAAGTTGGATTTTGCAGCATATTATGCATCAAAACCCCAATAACTTCACATTTTCAACCGCTCATACCTTTTTGCAGATAACGTTGTCGCAGATAAGAAAGGTAGATTTGGAATCAGTTCATCAAGGCGCATCTAATGGTGTGCGGTTCATTCCAACTCGCCACCTTAAGTTGGGTTTGTTCCCTTGTAAGATGCTTTTGCTGCTCGGCTTTCCGCACCATCAGGCCTTGAAACCTCTGTCCGATAAACATAACTGTACGATGAGGAACGGCAGCCATCCATATTTGGGTTTTCCCGCTAATGAAATCCTGCCTCCACGATTAGCAGTCTTAGGACTGCTAATCGTGGCGACAGGATTTCATAAGTGTCGACGAGGTGGCTAAAAGATTGGTGCACGACAAATTTTAACCTCCGATATTTAGTGTTGAAACCTTCTCTCTTAGGTAGGTGCCAGAGTAAGCGAATATTTTGTTTAGGTTGGGGTCCCGCGCAGAATTGACGTCTCTCACCATGCTGGCGTCAATCCAAGTGACGTCAATTCTGCGCGGGACCCCAACCTGAACAAAATATTCGCTTACTCTGGCACCTACCTTAGTATTAAGAGTTTCTTGTGAGCGTAGTCGAGCTTCTGTTTTCTCTTTCCTGCAAAGCAATCACATCGTCAATGCGACTTGCGGCATCTAGGAAAACAAAAAGCTTGTGGGCTGAAGCTAAGGTCCTTGCATTGTATATTCACAATCGAAAACAGCTTCCATGTCTTGTGGGATCCGTTTTGTTGCCGAGAGGATCAATGGATCAATGGACCGTCTCGCTTTTGCACCTGAGATTTTTTTGCTCTCATCGGTTGTACTGTCATCCGACGCTCCAGGTGGCAGACAAACACGGTGCGCAGGCTACTGGGGGCGACTGGTTTGAAGTTTGTACAAGCCATTTGAATTTCCCGCCTCCTTAGATAGCCTGGCTGGAGAGTTCTAGGGGTGTGTCGAAACAGTTGCCGCTCCCTGGATAACACTGACGGTTTTTGGCGACTGGCGACTTTAGCACGCATTGTCAGGCAGGTGGTAACGAATCCTGACATGTTGGCCTGGGGTGGTCTGCTTTAACTGGGCTGACACTCGAAATCGGAATTTCTTGCTACACCCAGGGGCATCCTCTCGCCACGTTGAGGCAGCAGATCATGAGGGATTTTTATGACTCTCGAAACCGTCTGGATGTGGTCCATGCAAATGAATCCTTTGCGAAATCCAACTTGTTCTTGGGGTTGGGCTTCATCCAGTCCTAGATATGCGAGTGAGGATAATCTTCGTGAAAAGCTTGTACAGCACACTCAGCAGGCGTATTGGATGATAGTTTCGAAGATCTTCCCGTTCACCCCTCTTGAAAAGAAGACGGTTCTTCACTGGTCGGGAACCTTCTTATTCTGAAGGTAAGACGTCAAATGCGACGCAATAACCTCGTGTAGACTGTGTCCTCCGGCTCGCAGAAGTTCGACGGAAAGACCATCGGTCCTGGAGCCGTGGACGTCTTCATGGTCTGCATCGCGATACGCACTTCAGCAGGTAGAATTTTTGGTGGTACTTCTTCAGTGGGAACAACGGGCATCTGCACGGGAGTTGATGAGCGGAAGTGGTTGCTGTAAAAGTTCTTTGCGATAGATTCCATCTTGTATCTAGAAGAAGTCAGAGTCCCGTCCTCGTTCAATAGTGCAGCCAGCGGTACGTGATATTCGCAGAGGTCCTTTCGGCACTTCTTGAGGCTTCGTCTTCCTTCAGCTGCTTCCAGTATCTTGGCTTGCCTGTACTTCCTGAGATCCTCTTGCAAAACTGTTCTGCAACTGGCATTGGCTATCAGTCGCTCGAGATGGGTTGCATTCGGATCCTGCCTCAGAAATCTTCTTCTTTCGAGCAATTTTTTGGTGGTCTTCGAAATGCGTTCCAAGTTGTTCTCAAAAGTCACTGGGGCGCACCTCTTCGCAGGCTCGCACAGAAGTCGGTCGTAGTCGTACGTTGCGTTCTCCTCGATGGGCCAGTCACTACTTGATATGAGCTCTTCCAGCCTGTTACCGTCATAAACGACTTCCTTCCTTCTCGCGGCACTTTGACAGACTTTCTTTTCCAGCCTTCGGCTGAGTTGTATCTTCGCTCGAAGGAGGCGGTGATTGGAGCCACTGCTGAAGGATAGAACTATTGAGATAGACGAAGAAGACGAAGCCTCAAGAAGTGCCGAAAGGACCTCTGCGAATATCACGTACCGCTGGCTGCACTATTGAACGAGGACGGGACTCTGACTTTTTCCAGATACAGGATGGAATCTATCGCAAAGAACTTTTACAGCAACCACTTCCGCTCATCAACACCCGTGCAGATGCCCGTTGTTCCCATTGGAGAAGTACCACCAAGGATTCTACCTGCTGAAGTGCGTATCGCAATACAGACCATGAAGACGTCCACGGCTCCAGGACCGATCGTCTTTCCGTCGGACTTCTGCGAGCTGGAGAACATCGTCTACACGGGGTTCTAGCGTCGCATTTGACGTTTTAACTTCAGAATAAAAAGATTCCCGACCAGTGGAGAACGTCAAAAAGCGTTCTTTTCTTTAAGAAGGGAGCACGGGAGGGTCTTCGGAACTTTCGTATAATATGAATGCTGAGTGTGCTACAAGCTTTTCACAAGGATTATCTTCGCTCGCATATCTAGGACATTGGATGAAAGCCAACCACAAGAACAAGCTAGTCCTCGCAAAGGATCTAACTGCATGGACCACATCCAGACGTTTTCTAGGGTCATAGAAGTCTGCCGGGAGTACCGACTGCCTCCCGTCCTAACCTTCGTCGACCGAGAAAGCCTTTGACAGTGTCGAAAACAACGGCATCCTGTCAGCGCTGCTCGATCAAGGAGTGGACCCAGCCTACGTTAGGACGCTAGCCAACTGCTACAAGGACTGTACAACAACAATGCAGTTATTCCATCGCTCCCTAACCATTCCAATCGGAAAGGGTGTTCTTCAGGGTGTTACTATTTCGCCGAAGCTGTTCACCGCGGCCTTGCAGTGGGCGATGAATTCATTGGACTGGGACGAGAGAGGCGTACGAGTTGAATGTTGGGAGATTCTTGTCCAACTTTCGTTTTGCGGACGACATCGTCCTTTTCTCGAGCAGTGTCACTGAAGCAGAGACGATGCTGAAGGAACTAAACGAAGTAGGGAAGAAAACCAGATTGCGAATAAATCGAAAGAAGACTCACAAGGGAAGGATACTAGATGACCGTGACCTTTCGCAGTGATATATACATATATATATACCTTTAGATGCGCCTTGAAACGCTGATTCCAAATCTGTGTTCAGTATTTGCTGTGCGACTCACTGAATAAAGTTATAGACTTTTTTCCATATATTAGTTCGCGAGATTAGGCAGTCAAGTTCGTCATTATCCAGCTTTTTAGGCTCTGAACTGATGGAAACAGTTTTTCTGAGCTTAACGTATAGGTTTATTTAGTTTGAATCTCTCTTGTAGGGCGCAAGTGAACATTTCAACGATATTGGTAAATTCTGTCATTGTAACCATGCAAATTTTGGTGGCAACACAGTTCATAACTTCTTTCGGAAAAGCGCACAGCAGATGCCGAAGGCAGATTTGGAATCAGCGTTTCAAGGGCATTTAGCATTGCACGTTTCAATTTAAAAGGCCACGGTCACCAAGTATCCTTTCCTTGTCAGTTCATGAAGAACGCCCTTTGCGATGATGCAGAAATGGAATTGGAAGGCACTCTTATAATGGAGACTTCCTCTTACGTGTATCTCGGACGTTCGATGAACATAGAGAACGACTTGAGGGATAACTTCACAGGAGAAGAAAAGCAGCCTGAGCCGCCTTCAGGCCTCCCAAGAAAGTCACCGACCAACTGACGGACCAACTTCGTGCCCACCTGTTCGACTCAACCGTTCTCCCGGCGCTCTGTTACGCAGCTGAAACTTGGGCTGACACAGTAGCCACGTCGAAAGCCTTACGGACCACACACAGCGCGCTCGAGTGCAGTTTTCTGAAGATGACCCGACGCAAGCAACATCTAGTCGGCCTTCGCAATACGGATAAGAGAAAAATGTCCCGTCTTCGTAACCCGGTGGAATACGTTGCCAAAGCAAGCACCGATGGGCCGGTCACATCATGAGAGGAACAGACGACAGATGAACACCAAGAACATCTGAGTGGATTCCTAGCGAAGCCAAACGTCCCCGAGGAAGACCACCAACGAGATGGGCAGACGTGTTCGCGAAACGGATGGGCCGGCTGAGAAATCAGCTGGATACGATTGTCGCACCTGGAACTTGTGGACGCAGCCACCGGCGGCAACCAAGAAGGTCGTGGATGTCTGAAGCGAAGGACAGGGACAAATGGCAACTTTTGTGCTGGGGCGCACGCCACGTGAAGACGGGGCGTCTAAGTATCTAACAAAGAAGAGTTCCCTAGTCAGCTCGGTCAACCCGGATGAGTCATATATCACCGTAACGGGTTTGAAACGCGTATTCCTCTACTTTCGGTTTCTGCGGAACAACTCTACAAAGGAAGTTATCAGCGTTTGAAAGTCCAAATTTGTCAAGTCTTAAGTGGCGTAAAATTGGCGAACGCTGCACAATAGCACGTAAAATTAGGTTTTCAGTTTTGTATTTAATTATATTGACTACAAGGACGGAGGAAAGCCAGTGTAAGCCCGCTAGGTGCTGTTTTAGATCTTTCGCTGATTTTATAAGCCACTTCGAACATGACAAATTCAAACTTTCAACCTTCATAACTTCTTTCTTAGAGTCGTTCCGCAGAAAAGAAAGCAGATTTGGAAGCAGCATTTTAAGACTGTTACGATGATGTATGAATCATCCTGGTTGGCCGAGCTGGCTTGGGAACTATTCCTTGTAAGTAAATAATTTAGCGAACCCACAACCCCATTCAACGATCAATGTCGCCCTCACGCGTTGAGGTCGCAGGATATGAATGAGCTCACTATGGTCTGCCGCCTCAATGTAGTTTGAAGGTGACAGTGGGAGTCGTACACCAGTGTACAGCTGATTGTACACTCTGGTAGAGCTCCCAAGCTGCAACAGAGCTAGACATTTCCGGTTTCGATCCATGCATAGCTACAAGCAGGCCTTGCCGATGATCTAGCTGTAGTTAAGCTTCGCTGGCGGTCCTCACCTCAACTAAACTGCGTAGACCATCGCCCTATGGAAAAGAAAGGCATCACTTGCAAATCTGGTCTTTTCAAAACAAGTCTTTTACTCGTTCAATAAGAATAAAAGGAGAAAGAAATCTGCACCTCGGATCCCGTAAGCGACATGTGGATGGGACCTTTATCGTTCGTGGTGAAAAGATTCCGTCACGAATCGTCGGAGGCGTCTTTGTTGTCCACCCATCTATCGTCCATCTTGTCGATTCATGCTAATACCTCGACTAGACATCCTACGACTATACTTTTACGTCGAAAACCATCAACATTATCAACTGCTACTCCCCAAAAACAGCATCTGGCGAATCAATTCGTCCGCGACGAGAACATCTTCTACAAGTTTGCTGTGAGCGACTTCTGCGTAAAATGATGATCCCATCAAAAGAGGATTGTGGGCCATTATGAAGAAAGAACATCACCGGTGGACATGGGAATCGTCTAACGAAACGACTCACGCGGAGATCGACTACATTTTCACAAATAAGTGGAGCTTGCTCAAAGTGTCTTTGTAAGTCCATTTTCGGGGCTTCGATCACCCCCTTCTTTGAGCGGAGGTACGTTTCAGTCGGAAGCTGGAAAAGAAGATCTGCCACTATGCTGCAAGAAGGAAGGAAGTATTTTATGACGACAAGAAGCTAAAGCTATATTAACTTGATTAGCGACTGATTTATCAAGGAGGGACCCAACGCACGATTACTGACTGCTCTAAAAGGACTGCAAGTTTGCAAAGAGTGCGCTACGGTAATTTTCAAAAAGAATGAACGCATTTCGAAGCACACCAATAGATTACTCGAATGACAAAAATCCTCAAAGCAAAATCTGAGTGCAACTCATTTCGAACAACTGATAGCCAACGCCAGTTGTAGAACAGCTTGTAGGAGGATTTCAAGAAGTACAGGCAAGCCAATATAATAGAAGCAGTCAAAGGGGAACGAAGCCTTGAAAAGCGCCAAATAAGAAGGACTTTCTTAAATAATCAACTGTTGCTGGCTGCAGTTCTAAAAATGTGAGCCTGACTAATTCCCGATGTAATATGAAACTCACAGCGCAATGCTCTTTGTCACACAGGGAAAGTACCATCAAAGATTCTATCAACTGAGTACTTACGGCGATTTAAAGCATAAAGGCTTCTACCGCTCTGGGACCAATTCATTTTACGGACAACTTCTGCGAAACGAAAAGAACGACTACACAAGATTATCAGGCCACATCTGGCATCTTATCTGAAGGAAAAAATCTCTGACCTGTAAAGAATTTCGAGAACCGTCATACTTTTGGAGAAGGGCGAAAAGATCTCAAAACTACCGTTCATTATGCCTACTGAGTGCTGTACAAGCTTTTCACCAAGATTATCCTCGCTCACGTGACAAGGACACTGGATAAAGCGCAGCTCAAGGAACAAGCTGATTTGGCTGAATGGACCACTTATAAACTATTTCGATGGTCATAGAAGTTAGAAGGCTTTTGACAATGGCGATGACACCTATACCCCTTCCCCGCCTCTCACCGTCTCGGAAGGGTGTCCAATGAGGCGACACTTTTCGACAAAACTATAGCAGCCTTGCAGTACCTAGTGGAATCACCGGACTTGTACGAGGGAAGCATACGACTTGGCAAGAAATGCCTGTCGAACCTTCGTTTTGCGAACGACCGTACTCTCTTCAAGGAGTGTTACTGAAGGAGAAGCGATGCTGAGGTAATAAACGTAGTAGAGAGGAAGACGGAGTGCGGATAATCGAGAGAATATTGTTCACGAAAAACGCTTTTTGTGAAGATATCTTCAGCGATAAGACTGAAAACTTATTACGGAGAACTTTTCCTACATCTACCTTGAACGATTGCTGAACTTGGAGAACGACTTGAGGGAAATAAAAGGGGAGATGAACAGCAGCCTATGCCGCCTTCGGGCCTTTGAAGGAGGAGAATGTTTTGTCTTTGTGGCCTAACGGATACTCCGCAAAAGCAAAACATCGATGGACCGGTTACATCTTGAGAAAAATGACAGATCGACTTAAAGGGCATCTGTGTGGATTTCTCGCAAAGCCTAACGTCCCGCGGAAGACTACCAACGAGGTGGGCAAACTTGTTTATGGAAACGGGTGGACCAGTCAATCCTATGTCCTTTTTTTGCACTTGAAACTCGTAAAGCCAGCTACCAACAACCACCGAGAAGATTTGAATATCAGATATGAACTGCTGTGCTGGGACCCACAACGGCGTGAAGATGGGCGACCTAATCTAAAAAGTTAAGGAAGGTGGATCGAAGTGGCCCTTCAGAATGAGATGGGTATCATCGTATAGGGCTTCGAACGCTAATTTCAAATCTGCCTTCCTCTGCGGCGCGTTTTTGGGCGAGGACTTATGAGGGTTTAGGGGCCAAAAGTCGATACACGTACAATCAAAACAAAGCACACCGTTGTGTGCAGTCTGTGTAATGGTTAGTGTGGTGGTCTTCAGGGAGAGGTTCCCAGGTTCGAATCTCCTAGTGTGATTTTTCTTTTGCTGGACATACAAAAATTTGTATGAGCACGCGTATCGTCTATACATCAACCCTTCCTTCTTTTAACTGCAAATCTCTTCAAAACATCTCTTCTGTTTTATTACTCTATGTTTTCAAACGTCTATGTGCACTGATGAAAGGAGAGGACAAAATGCGCAAAACATACCTACGGGAGGGCGGGCGTTTCAAAATCTCTCGAATGTGCATCAAGGTAGCCGCTGGCAGGAATACCAGGAATAAGCCAAAAAGCAGGCGAGAACATCTTGTAGGTTAATGAGTTTTTGATTGCGTAGCTTGTGCGTGCGTTTTCTCAGCTTTACCAACTATGAACGTGGGTCTTCACATGTTGTGAACATTGAGACCTCTTACGTTCACCGGGGTCTTACTGACAAATCGATTCTTTTGACATTTCTACCTCCACACTAAATCACTTGCAAAGACCTTCAGAGAGAGCAGTTGTTGCCTCGAGATTCTGATAAAAGAAGCAGGGAGTGGTGTGTGGACGATGTTCATGCTCATACAAATTTTTGTAGACCAGCAAAACGGAAATCACAGCAGGAGATTCGAACCTGGGAGCTTCTGCCTGCAAGACCACCACACTAACCACCTACACCAGATGGCGCACAGCGGTGTGCTGTCCTTGGTTGTACTTTTATCAAATTCCGCCCTTCTAAAAACCCTCATAACTCCTCGCCCAAAAACGCGCCGCAGATAAGGAAGGCAGATTTGAAATCACCGTTCGAAGCCCCACAAGATGATATTCATATTATTCTGAAAGGCCACTTCGACTTGCCTTCTTTCCCTTGTAAGTAAGTAAGTATCATACCAGAACTTTGGAAAAAGCATGGCGGCAGCGTCTCTCAAAGCAAGTATTTTCGCTGATTTTGATTTTTGAAATTTTCAAAATAATCTTATTATCTGAAGTACAAGGTGCGTTAAAATTACCTCCCCCCAACTTTAAACAGTGCCACGAAAAAACCACTGAGAAACACAAGTTTTGTGACGCTGATCAATCACTAAAAATAAGTTTTACAATTAAAAAAACCTTTTTTCCGAGAACGTAAAAATCAAAAGAATCAGATCAGCGATTACAAAAAAAGCAAAAACAGAGTATCTATACTTTTATAACTTGCTCTGTAATTGATTAAACTCAAAACCTTTCTAGACCTTTTCAAGCAAAACTGTAGACCAAAATTTGATTTACACAGGCTTAGTTACTTTAGCAGATTTTTCCTTTACGAAATAGGAAAACGTACTTGCAAAAAATACCTGCGTACGAGCAATGACTATAAGGAAAAAAATCGATTGTGTCCCAGACTTGCAAAACCTTCCAGGTTAAAAAGGTTGTCTATTTATGAGACATGTAGAAAAGTGTCTATCGTGACCGATCAATTAGAATGCTTTCGAGTCTGATTTGAAAGACATTCTCAGATCCTAAAGCGCACTCGGGGTCTCAATCGAAATCAAATACCGTTTTCGAATTGATCTTTGAATTTCCATACCTAACAGTATTAATAGCGAAGGCTTGCTTAATTCCGGCGCAAAGACATCTTGCGTACAGAGACCACTCCAAATAACGTAAAGAATTGGGTTTTTGAAAGATAAAGCAGCCAATTTCTAATTTGACTATTGCCTTACGATAATGATGGTTGGTGAAAGCAAATGCATACTTGATCTGTTCTCAAGCCCGCCTAGTATCTTTCTGGCACCAAAAGAGACATGCGTTGGTAATTTTGGCGCATCCTGTGAACATACAAGTCTTCCACATTTCAAAAACCATGTAAAGAACTTTCAGAAATGTCAGAAACACTTCTCAGCCCCCCCCCTTTCCGAATCGCCACCGTCAGACTCAACATTGCTTATTTCGAGCAGCAGAGAAACCAGCATATACTTAAAGACTGTAATTTTTAGCCAAAAACCACTCATATTTTAGCGTGGAGGCGCTTGCAGATGACGAAAACAGATCTGAAGTAAGCATTCGAAGCATTCCGAAATATTCAAGAAAAAATTGAAGATTACTTTGACTATTACACTTCTCTTGTCTAACCTAATGCTAAAAAAGTGCTTGATAGATTAACTACCTTTTTGGGATCGCGGTACAATTTTATGCTCACCTCGGAAATAAGAGAGCCGAATGGCGAATATGCATTTCTGATATGCTGAAAAAATACTAAGCAGGCATATATGATGAAAAATGTCTTTTCTATAGTTCTTTAAGAAACGGTCAACTGCATTTGACACCACGACAACAAAGCAAGACACTAAATATAGTCATTTTGAAAGTTGATTTAATTTTTGTAAAACCTATCAGGGCAGCAGTTGTCGATTTCACCATTCTTGAGCATAGCAATCCCATCGCAGCCGCACCGATGCAAAGCAATAGCGTTGGGAATATCACATCAAGCGTGACACTTTGCTAAACTTATTTAAACATTTTGCTCAATGAGGACTCAACTATAAGAGTTACATGCAAATTCCAGATCGGGCCTCCAGCAACAGCTACAGCAAATACTGCTTTGAAAGATGCAAAGATAACACTTGACAAAGCAAGTGTTTCCCTTCTAAGTCCCATGACTACGAGAAATTCCTTCAAATGTCAAATTAGACATATCACAGTGATAATCACAACCTTTATTCCATTTTCTTCTTCTGAGGCGTTTGTGAGTGCAGTAAACACCAGAATGGGATAAAGTACCACATCGAAATCTGTGCACGTTGGATTTCTTCTTTTTAAAGCTTCGAAACATAAACGAAAATGTACTTTTTTTACAAAACAAAAACTTTGTTGCGATGTACGATTTTAGTCATTGAAGGCAGCGTCCGAGTAAAATCTCGAGCCCTATGCTTTCAGGATTTCTGGCCCTCTCGATGTTCCTAATTACAAATCCGTACTGAAAATTGCGCGAATCTTCGAAACCCTTGTTGTGGAACCCATTTTTGAAAAGCGCACGTCTATTCCATTGCTAATTTGTTGCGGTCAAGTAAAGTATGCATCATAGACGGCTATACCTTCCAGGTGCAACGTAAAAATAGAGCGCGTAATTTGTAAGCTCGTTAGTACAGGTGTCAGGGGAGCGAAAGGTGAAAAGGGATCGGCCTTAACGAGTTCACCTAACTTTCAGAGTTTACATTTTCGGAGAGGATTTGCTGTTTTGGCTTAGTCTTTGGGGGCCTCTATCGGACAATGCCAACATTTGAGGTAGGTCAAGCTTGCCACGACGCTGCCTTCAAGTGTTGACGAGTCTATATTGCAGAAGTATTAGGGCCTCACGTAGTTTGAGGTATGACCGTTTTTTTGAGTTAAAAGCTTTGGTCTACAAAACCAAGTTGCTTGAGAATTCAGCAGCGCGATACAGGATGCAATTAAACGAGATTGTGGGATGTTACATGTTGATGCTTGACATACTTCAAACTTCCGGAATATTTTTAGGACATTGGGGGTTTTATCGCGTTCTAGTGGTTGACATGAAAACATTTGAACTTGTCAGAACTGGTGTGGCAACTGTAAGTGCGAATTTTGCCTTAGGCTTTATAATTTTTCTACCTATATAGGACCGAGCATATATCACGCGATTTCATCGCCCCGACACTTTCGGCAGTTTTGGAAGATGCACGATATGTGGAGCAACTCGGGGTGGAGTTTGCCATTTTGGACTAACTTTATTTTCTCGCTTTCTATGTATGTGCAAAAAAATCCAGTAAGGGCATTTTTGAGTGCTACCAAGGGTCTACTATATGATGACCAGGTCCGCAGGATTTTTTTTTGCAAGCATCAAATTTTTAAATGGTGAATTTTTCTTCGATGTTGGCTCTAAACTTTGCGTGCATTTTGACTAGGGAAGGGTTTTGAAGAGCTTGCTTCGCTTTATCGAATAATACCCTAAGTCTGCTAGGTAAACAAAAACAGCTTGATTTATAAAAAAAGGAGTTTGTTTATGAGAAACCCCTAATAGTTACAATTGACTTGAGGACATTACTTTGTTGCTGCGGTACGTATTTCTCAAGCATTTTCATCAAACTCAAACCATTTTTATTTATGGTTCTTTTTATTTTGTTGATTCTCAACTGCATCATCATATTTAGAGTACTAATGTAACGCATTGATTATAATCTTAATTAACATAGCTTACATGATTGCATGCCTACAAACATTCTTCGAATTTTAGCACATTCTTCAAACTGGATTTCAGCAGGAATGTAATCAAAGCCGATATCAAAACTCTGCAATGGTTTATTTCAAGAATTGGTGAACAACTCGTGTACTCACAAGGGAAGGAAGGTTGGTCGAAGTGGCTTTTTGAAATGAGTTGTAAACTGCCTTGTAGAGCTTGGAACGCTAATTCCAAATCTACCTTTGCTACCTGCTGCGGACTTCTGGGCAAGGAGTTATGAAGGTTTTTGTGAGTAAAAATCTGAATGTAAAAATAGGGTAAAAGCAGTCGTAACCTTTTCCCAATGTTCAAATGAGGCAGCAGCGACCTGGTATATTTGAATCAAGAATATTTGTTGCACCGAGTGACCCGACTACCAATTAAGCCCTATAAAAAATGTTGCAGCTGATTTAGCTTACTCTTGCATTCAAATTTTTACTCACAAAAACCTTCATAACTCCTCGCCCAGAAACCCGCAGCAGATAGCAAAGCTAAATCTGGAATCACCGTTCCAAGCCCTACAAGGATGTATACTATACTTGGGTAATTCGACAATTTTTCATCGAATGAATGAATATCGAATAAATTCAAAAGTAAAAAATCTCGAATAAACGAATATCGAATAAATTCGGAAAATCAAAAATATCGAATGAATGAATTTCGAAAAAATTCGGAAAATCAAAAATATCGAATGAATGAATATCGAATATATTCGAACATTGGAAGTCGAATTTCGAATAAATATTCGAATAATTTATCGAATAACTAAAGCAATCACATCTCAAACTTGCCGACATATCTGGCTAAAGCCGATCCAATCATAATCAGCCCCCTAGTATCCTCTATACCAACTCCTAGCTCAAAATTTTCCAAAAATTGCTGAAATCAATAAAATAGATTTCGGTCTCAATCAGCACCCTCACTTACCCCTTTGTACCAACTCCCAACCTCGTAGCTCAAGATTTTCCAAAAATCGATAAAATCAATTAAGTATTAGGTTGTAACAGAATTAATGCAGGTTTTGAATTCCAACCGCAATAATTCATACACTTCTCATTTCGAAGTGGGTTGCAAAATACCATTCGATAGAGCAAAGCAATCTCTACAAGGTGGCAATCTTGCTTTAGCAACAACTCTGATCCACCACGAGTTTCGAGCCAAAAACTAAAAAGATTCAACTGTCTGAAAAAGCGAGAAAAATCGTAACTCAATTCATAAAAAACCTACAAAAATTCTAACTTGCTCACGTAAACACTATTTACATGAGACATCTATACATGCCTTGGCCGTATTTTTTTCTCTGTTAAAACTCAAGAGAACGGAAATTTTCGTGCGTTTGCCAAAGTGAGGCTGTGCCGTTCCCACATAAGTAGTTGAATACTACGAATCTGTACAAATATAAAGGTGAGTTTTCAGCTCCCTACAAGCTTTAGTTCTGGGAAAATATCGAATACAGTTTCCGCTAGTCATGTGGTCCAAGCTAAAATTCAAATTTCTCGAGAACTAAAACATGTAGAGAGCTGAAAAGTTACGTTTGCACTTCTACAGCTTTGTAGTATACAACTACTTATGTGGGAACGGCATAGCAACACTTTGGCAAATGCACGAAAATTTCCGTTTACTTGATTTCTAACAGAGAAAAAAATACGGCAAAGGCGTGTATAGATGTCTTATATGAATAGTGTTTACGTGAGCAAGTTAGAATTTCTATAGGTTTTTTATGAACTGAGTTACGATTTTTCTCAATTTTTCGGACAGTTGAATCTTTTTAGTTTTTGGCTCGAAACCCGAGGTGGATCAGAGTTGTTACTAAAGCAAGATTGCCACCTTGTAGAGATTGCTTTGCTCTATCGAAAGGTATTTTGCAACCTACTTAGAAATGAGAAGCGTATGACTTATTGCGGTTGGAATTTAAAACCTGCATTAATTTTGTTACAACCTAATAAATTTTTGTTCATAATCAGCACCCTCACTTACCCCCTTGTACCAACTCCCAACCTCGTAGCTCAAGGTTTTTTTGTTTATCGGAGACTTTCGTCTTGTGTGGTATAAACTAGTCGTGGACGAAGACATGTGGTTTCCTCCGCGAAGCGAGCACGAATGCCCCTATAACCCCGGGCATACTGCAGGCATTTCAGTGGCGACGTGGTATGGCAACGCTCAAATTGTCCAAAACTATTCTGAAAGTACAGATGCAGGGCATTCGTCATTTTAGTATGTTGTACACGCTAAACGTTTGTGGTAAGCTGCCATAACATCTGAAGACATCTCGTAACTGGCAAATCGGTACGGCGATCTAAACCGTCTAATCCTGCACTACAACTGCGATGTCCTTTACTCAGTATACACCAATTCGCAAAAAACTCCAAAGTAACGATTAGGCAGTTTTGCAATAATTTATGCGAGCAAGAGTGCTCACTACTGTAGGCTTTGCGTACCGCAAGCATGAGCATGCAAAGAAGGAAGAACAGCCATTTCAATTCAGTATGAACTCAGAACATTTGATACCTTCTTTGCTGATTTGGTGCCAATACAGTGCGAACAATCTCATTGATAGAAAAACCATCAATTAAAATCCATATCTGATTTTTTTACTGTCGCAAGCAGTCGGAAGAATGCGACTCTCCATACCGTTCAAAGGTATACCGGTTGCAAAAGACGCATTACCGAGTTTTGCGAAAAAAACGCGGACGAAGTGAGCTTGATACTTAGCAGTTGGCTCTGCAACAAAGTCGAATAATCTGAATACGGAGTACATTCGAATACGATTTCGAATAAACATTCGAATAAAACAGTCGAATAAAATCTATTCGAAACCCCGTTTTTTGATTATTCGAGTTTTCGAATGTCATTCGAAAATGGAAGAACTCCGAATATCAAATTTCGAATACGAATATATTCGAATGTTTTATTCGAATGATCGAATTTCTATTCGATTCGGACCCAAGTATAATGTATACATCTCATTTGAAAAGGCCGCTTCGACCAACCTTCCTTTCCTTGTCAGACAATGTCAGCGGACGAGCCATGACCCTTAACTCACTACACTGGGCTACCTACGGGAACCGGTCACGCGGGTCAGGCGGAGAATCACTGTAACAAAATGAATCCTCTTGATCAACCGCTGTAGCGCGACCCAACTGCGGTCTTTGGTGCAATAAGTCTAGAATACAGTAAGCGAGCGGTGACCCTTGACTCATGCTGCTGCCGACTCGAGGCCTAATTTACTGTAGCGGTCCATACTCCGGCCGGCCCGCGGGAGCTGCGAACACTCAGATGTTTTAGGTTGTCCGGAAATTAAGCAGGTTTTGAATTCCAACCGCAATAAGTCAGACACTTCCATTTCTAAATAGGTTGCGAAACATCATTCGATAGAACAAAGCAAGCTCTATAAGATAGCTAGCTTGCTTCAGCGACAGCTCTGATCCACCACGAGTTTCGAGCGAAAAACTGAAGAGATTTAACTGCCCAAAAAATTGAGAAAAATCGTAACTCAGTTCATGAAAATCCTACAAAAATTCTGACTCGCTCACGTAAGACAACCCACAAATGGCATCTATATACGCCTTTGCCGTATTTTTTTCTCTTTTAGAAATCATGAGAACGAAAATCTTCGTGCATTTGCCAAAATGGTGCTGTGCCGTTTCCACATAAGTAGATGTGTACTACGAAAAAGTAGAAGTACAAACGTAAAATTCAGCTCTCTACCAGCTCTAGTTCTCAAGAAATATCGGATATAGCTTTCAGTAGTCAGCTGGTCCAAGCTAAAATTCAAATTTCTCGAGAACTAAAGCTTGTAGAAAGCTGAAAACTTACGTTTGTACTTCTACAGCTTTAGTAAACAACGACTTATATGGGAACGGCACAGCATCACTTTGGCAAATGCACGAAAATCTTCGTATTCTTGATTTCTAACAAAGAAAAACGTACGGCAACGGCGTATATAGATGCCATATGTGGATTGTGTTTACGTGAGCGAGTTAGAATTTTTGTAGGATTATGAACTGAGTTACGATTTTCCTAAATTTTTCGGGCAATCTTTTTAGTTTTTGGCTCGAAACTCGCGGATCAGAATTGGTGCTAAAGCAAGATTGCCATCTTGTAGAGCTTGCTTTGCTCTATCGACTGATAACCTATTTAAAAATGAGAAGTGTCTGACTTATTGCGACTGGGATTCAAAACCTGCATTAATTTTCGGATAACAATAGTTAGCCCGGTGTAAATTTAGAGCCTTTGCCGGTTCCGCTCCCAATTTTCGAATAAGTGCCTCACTTTATTATTTGCGGCGATTAAAAGGCACACCTGAACCAGTGGTACGTTATAACTTCCAAAGCTTGTCATTCTAGAAAAGATGTACGTGACATAAACCTTCTTTACATTTTGTGCTCGGTATGAATGATAATAACCTACATCTCAGATCTCGACAATGACGACCTCGTATTCCATATAATGTTCCTATTATTGTTTTTGGAATTCTCAGAAAAGAAAACAGCTTAGAGAAACTTACTCCATATGCTCTATTGGGTTCTCCATCTCTTCTTCATTTGTGTGAATTACAAAGGAAAGTTTCTTTCCATCAAATGACGTGAAAGTTATGCCGATATTTCTAGGTAGCGTACTTAGCCGACATTTCTCGAATACTTTCAGCCTACTGTTTTCGCGACTCCATTTCTTCAAGCAGCTCCTTCTCGGTTGTGTAAGGACGCTTGTTCTTCTAAAACCAAAATTCAAAAAATTGAGTTTGCGTAGGTTGTTACATAAGTCTCGTTGCAGATTTTCTACCACAACACACATTTTCGATATGGCCTCAGGGTACCACTTGATAAAACAAAGCAAGCTCTACAATAAGGCTTGTAAAATTTGCACTAAACTTTCATCCACCTTAAGTTTTAAGTGAAGATCTGAAAAATTCTTAATGCACAAAAATTGAAAAAAGTTTATGTCCCAAAAATCTTACAGATTTCTCACTACCTTGATACGACCAATTTTTCATGCTTCCGCTAAAGCCGTATGTTGTTTCCACATAAATATGTATCAAACAAATTCAAGAATAGAATCGTATGTTTTCGAACGTTTACAAGCCCTAGATTTGGGATATATTGATTTTATTAGGTTGGCTTGAAAGTTCTCTGACATTTTTAGACTAAGGCCCGTATGCACGTACATCTCCGCTGGGGAGGGGAGGGGATCTGAGAGGGGATCCGTCATAACTCGCTAGTCTACGTATCTTTCTTCTTCTTTCTCTATCTTGCTTATGAAGTTTTTCATACACTCATACCTGCCCATAAGGGATGCCAGGTTCCTTCCATACAAGAATGGTTTTTTGCCATTTTGTGCGATCCCCTGCGGATCCCCAGGGGATCCCCAGGGGATTAGCGCTCATTTTCAAAGTGATATATTTTCCTGAGAAGTCAATGAAAACACCGCAAAATTGTACTCAGGATATAATACGGCACTGCTAAGAATGTTTTCAACAGGGGAAATGGAATCTGAAGATTATGAATATTTCGATGATCCTTAGCTTTCGAGCCAGGGATTAGCGAAGATTTCGACATCCTGAGATTTTATATATTTCTACTATAAACATCTTTAGCAATGCCGTAGTATATCCACAGTACAATTTTACAGCGTTTTCATTGAGTTTTCAGGAAGATAAATGGCACTGAAATTGAGAAGTGATCCCCTGGAGATCCCCAGGGGATCTCCAGGGGATCACACAAAATAGTAAAAATCTAATCAATTATGCCAGTAAACTGGCATCACTTATGCGCATATATTAGCGTATGAGAAACTTCATAAACAAGATAGAAAAGGAAGAAGAAAGATACCTTGAGTAGCGAGATATGACGCATCCCCTCTCAGATCCCCTCCCCTCCTCAGGGGGGATGTACAATATCGCTCATAATTCGTCAAAAAAGTCGCCGGACTGTGGCGCACTCCGCCACACTCCGCCACAGTGCGCCGGAGTGTGGCAGAGTGCGCCGGAGTGTGGCAGAGTGCGGCGGAGTGCGGCAGAGTGCGCCACACTCCGCCGCAGTGCGCCGGAATGATCGTCAATTTAGCCATATCTCACTTCAGAATGGATGAATTCTGAATCCGAGGACACCGTTCGATTCAGCTCGACGAGACGCATCATCTTATATATGAAGCTGAACGTCTGTTTGTCTGTTTGTCTGTACGTATGTTCCGAATAGAAAAATCCATTTCTGAACTGATCCGGACCAAACTTGGCACACATACACTTCGGGCCCCGGCGGGTGTCATGGGCTACTTTTCGTCATCGATCGATATCGATTTTATCGATTTTTTTGCAAAGTTTGAGCTACGGGGCTGGGAGTTTGCACAGGGGGTAATCGAGCATGGGGATTCCGAATACACTATTAGTTTTAAGAATTATCGATTACTTTTATCGATTTTATCGATTTTTTTGCAAAGTCTGAGCTACGGGGTGAGTGTTTGCACAGGGGGGTAATCGAGCATGGGGATTCCGAATACATTAGTTTTCAGAATTATCGATTATTATCTTGGTTGAATTCACTGTGCTGATAACAGTATTAGCATTGATCTGTCGCTGATGACACATAGACAGTATACTATAGGAGTATGGTAGAGAGCCACTCTGATCGAATTTGTTCTAAGATCTGCTCAAGATCACAATACCGCGCACAGAATGTCAAAATTTCCGTGAACTTCGCGGAATTCGGATTTCCGCCAAAGTGCGCCATAATCCGGGACATTTCTGGATCCGCGAAACCATGCGAATCACACAGAGTAAGCAACGCCATAACTTCCTTCGGAATGAATATATTCCGAATCCAGAAGCAGCATTGCGTTCAGATCGTCGAGGCAAATATTTTGATATACAGTATGCTCTCGATATTCCATTTCCAGTTTTTTTCGAATTCTTTCTGTGGAGGTCTTTTCGCAAGGATGTAACGCAGCGTCTGTGTAACATAAAAGATTCCAGTGAGCACTGTTCGATAGTACTGTCCTTGTAGGTTATCGTGCGTTCAAGAGTAGCTGCAGGCTGTCCCCCAAAAGAGATAGAAGCGTTGGTGAATTTTCGAAAAATCACGCGTTTCTAAATTCTACTCGCCGTAACTTCCTTCGGAATGAACATATTCTGAATCCGAAAAAAGCTTTGTGCTCAGTTCATCAAGGCAAGTCTTTCGATATACAGCATATCCTTGATATTCCGATTTCGATATTCTCAAATCTTTCTGTAGACGTCTTTTCGTGAAGATGTAAAGCAGCGCGCATTGCCCCTAGTAGATTACAGCAAGGACCTTTCGATAGTACTTTTTCTGTAGATTACGCAGCGCTAAAAAGTAGTCACAGGCGTCTTTCCATAGGAGTTAGAAGGGCTGGTGAATTCTGGAAAAATCATGTCTCCTAAATTTTTCTCAACGTAACTCTGAAATATGAAGCTCTCTTGCTAAGCAGATGTGATTTTCGTAATCAGCAGGTCGGATAACCCTTATGAGCAAGTTTTCCGAGATGTTCGGGTTATTTCATTTTTTCTCGTTTTACGCTCTGGAAGCTCGCCGATGGATTTTGGTCAAAATGTTCATGCTCTTAAATTGTAAGAAAACTTCGCTTATGAAGGCTTTCGAACACGCTCTTTACGAAAATCGTGGTCTTTGAGGATTACAGGGTCTTCTTGGAGAGATACGGTGAGGTGACTGTAACTGCATCACGAAAGCTCGTAAACTTCGCCTCCACCTCTCACGTGTCTGTCAAAGAACCTGCCTGCTTGCTTCACTAGTCAGTACTCTGCGTTGATACCACTGCTT